>CM034152.1:541162449-541762449 GCA_019776745.2 Taxus chinensis | reverse complement strand
TGACCTTCATAGTCCTTTTCATGATCTTGATCAAGTTTTTGTTAGTAGATTCTGCCAAGTAATTAGCTTGTGGGTAGTAGTTGGAGGAAGCTTTCAAATATATGCCATGTATGAGAGCCCACTCAGAGATCCTAAAACCTAGGAAGGATTTAGCATTATATGAGATGATGGTTCAGGGAACCCCAAACCTCATTACAATGTATTCCAAGAAGTCAATGGTGGATGAATCAATAGTTTCCTTGAGTGACACAAATTCCATCCACCAAGTAAAGTATTATGTTGCTGTCAAGACTTATTTATGACCCACACTTGATGGAGGATTGATCATACCTATAAAGTCAAGTCCCCATTAAGAAAAAGGTTCATTTACTTGAATAAGATGAAGGGGAAGGGTCGTAATCTTATTTTTACCAGTGAACAAAGCACACACTTTACATTTTTGACCCATTGATGAGTTTTTGCGAATGATGTGGGCAAAAAGTAACCCACGTTGATAATATTAATTATTGTGGCTTTGACTGAGAAGTGTATTGAGAGAGATGCTTAACTTCATGCATCTTTCAAACACGAGCCTTAAATTATAAAAGTGATCTTTCATCAATGCATAAATGCTCCAATCATCTAGATAGACCTGCAAAAACTTATGAATATAGTCCTGAAAGGCTTGGACAACGATGTGTGAGAAAAATGTTGGCACATTCTTCAACCCAAATGACATGACATTGTATGCATAACTTCCCCATTCAGTGGTGAAGGTGGTATTTTCTTGATTCTCCTATGCAAGGCACACGTGGTGGTACTCTGAAAATCTATTAGTAAAGGAATATATTTCACTCCCTACAACTCCTTCAAGGGTCTCCTCCGTAAATGGAATAAGAAAAGGATCTATGACACATGGAGCATTGATTATCTTGTAGTCAACATAGATCCTAATCCGGCCATCCTTCTTGATGTTTATCAGCATGGGGATGACCCACTCTGACTCCTCAATTGGTTTGATGATTCCTGACTTAAACATTTTGTCAATCTCTTCTTTCCTGTAGTATTTTTATTACCCAATATAGCTATGCACATTGGCACTTCATCCAAACAAGTCTAGAAGCTCACCTAGAGTTCACAAAACTACCAGGTGCCTCCTTTATTATGCTTAGAAAGATGCTAACATGCATGTTTATAGCCAAAAAAACCATTCATGTAGAGTGAAACATCATAACATGACAATTCAAAAACACATATAATAAAGAAATTCAATCAACATAAAGAATAATCAACAATATTTGGATTCCCGTTATACCACGATCAAATCTATTCACTTTGGCAACCCATATACAATTATCCATTACAAACCTTGATCAATTAGAAAATATAGAAGATGAATACATGAAAATTCATTACATTAGTGCGTTGGACCCCTTTGCACATATCAACTATCATTGATGCTATACCACATACCCTTACATACTAGTACTCGCACTATAGGACTCTCTAAAACATTAGAACTATCAAACTCTCTTTTACAAGGATGAAATACCTACACACACACATACACAGGACAAGGACTTTCCCTTCACTGCTTACTTGTAGTTTTCTAATAATAGGCATGCTTACAAAATCTGACATGATTTTTCAATCTATGTTAATAATATATTAAGCTAAATATACATCATGTTTTAATCCTCTTTAATCCTATTATTAGAATTCTTCCATGTGTGTTCTTTACCTTCGACCTGCATGTGCTTTTCCCAATTATAGCCCTTTCTTTACCACTAAGTAATCTCGCTTTTGTCTATTTAAAGTAGTTGCTTGAGAAACACTCTAACCTTCTTCTCTATTTTTAGCCTTGTTTGGAAAATTGGCTAAGTCCTAGATCTTATGTATGCATGTGCGTAACCTTACGCGCTGACTTGTTTCACTGTTGTGCACTAATTTTTTTTTTCTGCATGTGCACCCTTGTGTGTAAGCCTCTACTCTCTGTTGGTACTTAGTCAATTTTCTTTGACCAACATTTCCTTTGAGAAAACCATGATATCATCCATGTAGACGAGGATGAATTCATTAATGCATAATCTAAAATCAATATCCATTTCTCTTTGAAATGTGGCACACACATTTGACAAACCAAAGAGAATTTTCTCATATGCATATGTTCCCCACTTGGTTGTGAATGCGGTCTTGTATCGGTCCTCTTCTCTAACTTTGATCTTCTTGAAACGTGAGTAGCCATCAAGCATAAAAAACATTTTAACTCCTGCTACAGTCTTTAAAATTTTTTCCATAGAGGGGAGAGGATAACGATCTTTTAGGGAGGCCCTATTCAAATCCCTAAAATCCACACAAAGCCTGATGTCCCATTTTTTTCCTAACATAGACCAAATTAGCCACCCAAGATGAATATTTTATGCGGAATATCCTCAATGATTTTTGATAGATATTTTCTCACGAGGAGCTCTATTTTGGGGCTCACAAACCTTTATTTCTCCCTCACTAACTTGACCACGGGATCGAGATCAATGACATGTTGAGAAATGATAGGGTTAAAACCTATAAGGTATTCATAGTTCTATGAAAACATATGATGAAAACTTTGACACAGGGAGATGAAGGCTTGTTCTTCTTCCCATTCACACACCTTTCCAAGAAACATCTCCCTACCCTCCACAATAGTGATTGGTTTGCAATCCTCTCTTTCTATGAGTATGCATTTGTTTTCTCTTTTGAACTCATCATAGGGAGTGAAGATGCATTTAAGGGTTACTAGCCCCTTTGGTAGTTTATTAGTCCGTAGCTCGATAATTTGATCAACATAACTCTTATGTAACCTGAATTACAAGTTGGAGGAGAATTTGACCTCATTTTGGATGAACCAAACCATCTACTCATCACTCTCAAATAATTTCCAATTGAATTCATTGTTAGGGATGGATGGTATTACAACCATCTTGAGATGTTGTTTTCCTTGGATAAGGTCTTCCATCATGGAAAAATGAATGCTGACAAACGCCATTTGATCTGGTTATTTATTTTGTTTCTGCGACACTACTTAAATGTTGATAGTTTCAAAAATATCCAAAAGGTCCCAAATTCCGTGCCTATATGCTCTCAAAATCTTGTTTTTGGCGGCACACTTTCCTCTGACTTGATGGATGACCAATTCAATGTCACCAAATATCTGTAATGCCTTGATTTTTTTTTCTTTCCACAACGAGAAGACCATGGATCAATGCTTCATACTCTTCCACATTGTTTGAGCATGCAAACTGTAAACTATGCGTGATTTTTTTTTCTTTTTTGTTGGAGAAATAAGAAAAACACCCGCCCCAGATCCATTTTTGATCCTTAAACCATCAAAATACATTTTCCATATACCAAAAGCATTATCTTCTTGCATAAACAATGTGGGAGTGGTGAAATCTTCCTCAGAGATGCAATAATTACCCAAACCTCCCTGAATGATGGTTTCATATGGGTCAAACTCATAGTGTTCTTTAACCCATTCATCCAACATAAGATCAGGGGCTGAGATTGGTGAATGAACTATTTCCGTGGATTCAGGGTCACTATGTACTTCTCCTTAGACAAAAAAAATGGCATTGATGGGGCTAAGATAATGAAATTCAACATGGTACGTTGAAATAGGTTCATCTTGGATTGTAAATCTAGTCCCATACCTTGTCTTTAGTAACATATGTGACCAACATAAAGACAAATATCCACCCACCTTGGCTGTGAAATCTCTAAAGAGGTAGAGGGTGAGAAAAGGTGGCAAGTCAATCATGGAGATGTATTGCATTATAGTTAGGCTTGGGTTAGCATGAAGGGTTAATTTAAAATATTTGATTACATCCAAGTCTTATATTGTTGATCCATCAAGTTGTAGAACACATTTTGACGATGAAATGCATTCAAATCCCAAAACATATGTTATTTTCTTGGGCGTAACTGAGGTAATAACACCAAAATATATCATGTAATTATATACAAGGTGCTTGCCAATAATTAGAGACGTGTAAAAAGGTATATTTGAAAACTACACTTACATGTTCCTTCTTGGGATGATAGATGTTACCACATGGCTTGCTTTGAGCATGATGGGTTCAAGAAGTGGAAGTTCCTTTAAGGCTTGTTGCAATATATCCCTTTGAGATGAGATAGACAGGGCATCCCAAATCATGACATTCAAATTGTTCCATTTTCATCTGCTTGACAATGTTGAGGGGAGTACTTGAGGATCTTTACAATGAGGGAGTGGAATTTTCCTTTCTTACTTGTCCTACCCACGTAAGCTCTTTGGATGGAGGATTCACTTCGTTCTATGGAAATTATTTGCAGCACTGGTGCACCGGGTTTTTATGGATTTTCTAGAGGACACAATTTTTCTACAATCGGTGGATTACTTGTTGACGCCAAATTTTTTCCTAAGACTTTGGGTTTCCCAGAGTTGTGTGGAGTTGGAGGAATAAGGGGTGGAGATCTTACTTCCATTTTCCTCTTTTTTGATCTTGTGTTATCTACGACACAAAGTTGTGACCTATTTTAACTTCCCGCGGTTTGGTTAACCACACAGAAATCTTCAAGTCCAAAGAGCATGAAGTTAGGATCCAGGGTGTCCTATTGTATCTCTTCGGCATTTCTCTCTGATGGAGATAAAAATTGCTCTTGTTGATAGAATGGGGTATGCACCATGAGATCCTTCTCTCACAAGGAATTCATTACAACCTCACAATCATATTGATTATGGGGTTGGTTACAAGGATAACACCATTCAAAACCTTAGACCATATTGTTCTAGGATGGAACGATGGATTTAATCAAGCCAGGAGATGGTGGGTTTAGATTGGTGGCCTTCTTGGCGGGTAATTTTGTACAAATATCTGGTTTGGGTATTGGGAGCCTTATTGTGGATAACCCTGAGGAGGACTAGGATAGTTTCTTGGGGTTTGAGCTTGTTGTCTCTTGAGGGAGTCAATCCCATTTTTTAAATTGTTTATCTGAAAACTAAGGCTTTCCATTTCTTCCTACTTTATAGAGGAACTAGATGTGGATGTGAATAATGAGGCAGATGAATGAGGGATAAGAGAAATAATGGGTTGGGTAGTTTTCATAAATTCATAGAAAATGGGCATTGGAAATCTAGGGGATAACTTACTCACTTAAATCAAATAATTTTCAGCCCTAATAGCTATTGCATAAGCATTGGCTGATTAGACAACTCCCATAGATTGAATTATTACTGCTATGTTGGAATTTAATGCTCCAAGAAAATATATAAATGCATCTTGTAGAGTTGCTCTTAAGAGGGATGGAATTTCGTCCCATGTTTTCTAGAACCTGAAGTTGAAATCTACCATGAGTGCACTCATAACCCACTTGATGGTGGTTAACTGTGTAAGGAGAGAACTTTTGTCCAACTTCTCATCAAATTGTTGATAGAGGGTGGTACTAAGCTCATCCCAAGTATGGATTGAAGTGGTTTACAAACTTCTATACCACTACAAAGCATTACGTTTAAGGGAATACACCAAAATATGCACCATGACATCATTCTCCTTGATTGCATGTATTTAACAAACATTCAAAACATATTAAATGTGCACCATGGGTGTGGTAGTTTTCTCACCTGTGAAGAAGTGTATACTTTTCAAAGAAACTAAGGGTATATCATGCTATGTGGATATAAGCAATGGAATACCGTTGTTAAATCTTACAAATTGCAAATTCATTTGATGTACCATGAATGAAATGTGTCTCAAAATTTTGATGGAGAAGGGGAAAGGTATACCAGGAGGTGGAGTTGATTTTTTTTTTCTTGGAGGTGATGTAGACATTTGTGGATTTTTTCCTTTTCTTCTCCTATGCGGGGAGAGTTTTAGGTAGTCGAATGACTCACCTCTTGATACGATTAACCTTTTTTGCAAGCTTATAATGACATGTGGAGGATTGAACTACTTGAAAATAGGATATTCAACATTTGGGAGTCGCCAAATGTGCTGAAGAAACCCCTATGAAGGCCAGAACTACTAATCTACACACAAAATCTCAATACTAATTATCTAAAGTTCATCACGCTTATCCCACCAGGTGTGCCATAAATGTTGGTGCTCAAAATTGCTCCCTAGATTTGATCATGAAAGATCAAGAATTTTGGGCCACCATGGGACTGTTTCCAAGTGTGGGACTTGCGGCTTGAGGCAGACCTTTGAAGAAGGCCATTTCCTCTATTTCATGGGCTAGGAGGATTTGTGGAACACAATTATCCTAATGCTAAGACTACTCCTATAACTAACCTAGACTAACACATCCAAGGAACCAGGGAAAGAGAGGTAATAAGATAGATACAAAAAGAAAAATCCTAAACTAAAAGGGGCGTTGATAACACCCAATGGAAATGTGGATCTTCTCTAGCTGTAAGGGACACAAATTCAAGTTGTAGAATGAAGATTATAAGGATACAAACAACTCTAATGTGAACAATTAGAAAGAATAAAAAATGCACAAGAGGACAGGGATATTCACGCCAAACTAGAATGTTTAAAGGAAGGAAGAAAGCCTCACTTGCATTAGTCAATGCTTAGCAATTTAAAAAGAGAGTGAAGGCAAGAGAAACTCCATTCACAAGTTGTAGATGTCGAGAGAATGAAGTTTGAGTTCATTGGCATTAAACTTGAAAATATGCGAAGGAGGAAAACATGATAATAACCCTTACAATGTTCATAAGCACTTACATTTATACAACTAGAGTGGGGAAGAGAAAGAAAGAGAAAAGGGAAGGAAGGACCACCATGCTAGAGTACTTATCCTGAAATCTTGTTGAATAGACATGGACGCCATGATTTATTGCAGTGTTGACTTGTAGTAAAAACCTGAGAACCATATGAAAATATCCAACTATAACAACACAATGCCTTGATTCAATCACATGTTATCAAAATATGCAGGATGATGCCAAACTTCATTAAATTTTGGTGGTTGGTCATATTACTTGGAAACAAATGTGGCTTTCTCTTGTGCTCGACGAGTTTTCTTTGATTTATGGTTCTCTACTTCCTTCCATACTCTCTGAATGATGAGTGGAATTTACTTTACTTTGTGGCATTTGAATGTTCCCATACTTTTCCCTTAACCATTTAACACTCCTTTTACATAGTGGAGGTCCTTTCTTCCTCGCTGCATGACATCCAACCCGTGAATATATTTTCTTGTCCCATGGCTCTATAGGGCCTGGGAAATGCTATAATTTGGAGGCCCCTGGAACACTAGGATGATGTTTCATGGCTTCCAACCTTAGTTGCATTCTAACTTCATTACCTTTTTTACATGGTTATTTGCACCACCTTTTCCATTTGTCTCATGGTGTTTCCCAGCGGGCTTCATTATTTGGCGCCCACAGAATAAAAAAACTCCACGGGATACTATGTCCTTCACATCCATGTAACATTGTGTTTTTCCATACTGTGAAGCACTAAGCTTCTCATTCCTTTTCTCTCTCCGTAGACTACGTCCTTAACTGATTTTAACCCTTTTTGCAAGCACATATAACTCTTTTATGACCTACCTTCAATCTATAAGAAACTGATTGATTTTGTAACAAATTAATTTCCTCAATGTCATGAAGGTATATTAAACTCCGTGAAGCACTATCTATGTCCAATATCCACCTAAGTCTTTTGTGCTCATCCCTTTGTTTGGCGAGTTAGGAGGACTCGCGAAACACTACTTTTTCATACTCCACGGAAGGCTGACTTAATGTCCCACAGATTTTCTTGAGTAAAAATGGCTATCCATTTTTGATGAGTTTTTCAAAATTACATGGGGTGTAATTTTGGACAACAAATATGCTTACGGGAGGAGTAGATATGTGAGCTTAATGTTCATTGTGAGTAGAAAGAGTGAATATGTTGTGAAATGAGAAGCGATATTTAGATGAGGTTTGCTCTCGTGATATGAAATGACAAAGAGTATGAATTTGTGTAATAGGATGAATCATTGGTGATTGGTCTAATGTTGTTGTTTATTTCAATATGATGTCCCAAAGATTTGTTTTCATTTAAATATGCGTTCATTTCATCATTCTGTCAATGCCTAAATATTTAAGTGTTGTTTTTGTTCCATTATGAAGTTTGTGGCCATTCTTTTCTAGAATCCCACATGTTGTTTATGTCACGTGGTATCAGAGAAAGGATTGATTTACTTGAGTAGAGGCATGATTGATCTTGTAATTTTTTGAATTTGTGAGTGCGGGTAGAAAATTGTTGCAAACATTTTCTAGCGGGTAACTGTTAGGTAGAAGGTCTCAAAAATAAGTGACATGATAAGATTTTGTGGCTTTCCATAGTGTGGATTATGGATAGAAGTTCATTGTAGGCATATTTTAATAGAGAAATTGTTGGGTAGAATATTTTGGAGACTGTGTTCATGAATTTAGAAAAAGAAAAGCAAAAATAAAATGGCACACCAAAGGAATGTAGGATGCCAAAATCAGGGTGCTAGAGTTGGGGACTTGGCTGCAATGATGTAAACTATACAAGATTTCTTAGAATCCATGTAAACAACATAATTCCTAGGTTTTGTTATGGAATACCATATTGATGATGAAGGTGGACCCACATAATAAAGGGTGCATGATATAAATGTAAATGCAAAGGTGAAAACAAACAGAGAGGAAGGTGAAGCTTAATACGTTAAACATGTGGAAAGTTTTGTTGTCATTGATGGAAAAGGGTGTTTAGGTGGAATAAGAGTTTTCATGAGGTGTCATTAGTCAAAAAAATTGAAGGTTAACTGGTAGTGTCTTGGTTTGGTGTTATAAGGTGTTGAAGTAGCATAGTGTCTTGGTGCATACATACATGGTTAAGCTAGCGGGTGTTTGTTATGAGCTAAAAATGATGTAGGAAGGATGTTATGATGTCTAAAATGGTTAGAGTAATGTCTCATAAGTGTGTGAGTGTTTTCAACATGAAGAAAAAGTCAATTCATGAGAAGCATGTGTTGAGTCAATCCATTCTAGGCATAATCCTAGAACTAGTTCAAGCAAGATGGTATGGGAACATGATGTATGAAGTAGAGAAGGCTTGTGTGAGAATATTATGAGAATTTTGAAATTGTATAATATGTGTGGAATGTCTATAAGGCCATAACTCAGGTGTATAGAGCATGTTCAAGGTCCTAAGAAGCAAGTTCTACAAGACAAGGAAAATAATGCATGGGAAAACCATGGTGTATGGATATTTTTAGAGGTAAAAATAAATAAATGGGAATTAGATATCATCAAGGAGGTCATTATAGAGGTGCATGAAAATTTTCAGTTAAGGAGTCAAAGAAGAAAGTAATAAAACTTATTTTGATCTCTAGCAAGCTCTCAAAATTTCTATTCCCTGCTCAAAGGTCAAGGTTGGAGTGCTCACTTGGACATGAAATATTCGCATGGGGACCTGATCCATTAATAATAGTTGAGGCATGAATATAATATTATTTTTTAGTTGGAATGAAGTTAAATGATGCATTATCATTTATGAACGAATGCTAGGAAGTTAAGTAGGTCAAAACCCTCCCTAAACCCTAGTATTAGAATGATCGATAACATGTAATGAGTTTGGGAATGAAATGAATTGGGAAGGCTTATTTGATGCTTCAAGGTTGTAGAGAATTATTATAAGCTCATTTTGGTGGCATTCTCATGTTCTAGGTGTGTTGGTAAGATTGAAGAAAAACCCTTGTTTTGTGGAGATTTTCTAGTATAGGAGTCATGAAGTGAAATGTAGTGTTCCAGAGAGCTTGGGAAGTGTGATAAATTCTCATGAATATTTTGGGATATTCTCAGTGGAGAATATGGGTGTAACAGGTCTTCCAAGTTGACTTACTGCTAAAGGCCTAGATGGTTAAAACTAGTCATGGAGATATGAAGAAGAATATGATGTTTTACACATTATAGCAGTGATGAATGGGCATGGATATCTTCTAGGTGTCTCATATGATGTGTTTGAGGTATTTTTTTGATCAGGTGAGGTGTATTTTGGCTTAATCCCTACTGGTCTAACTAATCCTATTAGGATTTTCGAGAAGGTATAAGAAATATGTATGTAAGTGAGAAAATCAGAGTGTGAGATATGAATATTAGTGCTTGAACATATTGGTGGAGTCCCTTGTTAAGTGTTCCATGTAGTGGTTGTGCCTATACGTGGAGTTTGATGTGATGGAGATCAATTTTATCAATATAGGTTCTTGAGTCCTTATAGAAGGATTAAGTTGTTTCAAAGATGGAGGTATTCTTAGGTATTGTGTCAAATATTAACTCATGGAAACAATGTTAAAATGAATTGTTGAGGGTTTAAAAACCTAGGAATGTACAGGAAAAAAACACCCGTAGGAGGTCAGGAGTGCCCCAGATGCTAATGATTGATATGGGTGTTTGTGTCTGCTCAGATGCTCATAACTTGGTCTTCTCTGGGTTAGAAGATATTCACTGTTATTCTATCTTTGTCACTTTGGTTTCACTGTTAGGTCACTAGTCGCACCTGTAACCTGCAAAACAAATGACTAACTATATATGCCCATAAACCACATAAAATCTAATAAAGAAATATGTATAATGTGGAGTGAAACTAACCCTGACATTCACCTGAAGAGTGAAATTACAACCGAGTGCTGCACTACATCTCAGACTCCATGTAATTCTCTATGTGTGTGTGTGTATTTGTGTCCTGTGCCCTAGGTTTCCCTTGTGTAAGTTACACTAATGAATAGTGGGCTAGATATAGATTGTACCGAATGTGAAAAAATGTGTGTGATGGAGTAGAATAAACTCCCCTCCTATAAAATGTATGAATACCAATGTAACCCTTGTCCCTTGTATGCATGTGTTAGATATGTACTAATTAACGCTCTTATGCCTTTTTGGAAGCTTAGATGGTGATAGATAATGCTTATAGTTCTTGGTCCCTTATTTGAAATAAGTAACTAAGTATATATATGATCCAGTTGTTTGAATTTCGTAATTAAGAACTGAAAGGCCAACCCAAAGTATTAAAAGGTGACCAAGAAGCAAAAGGGACCCAAAAGAGTAAGAAGAAGAAAGAGAGAGACATAAGCATCCAGGAAGGAAAGAAGTGCCTAGAAACTTATGTCCTAACCAGTCACTAGTGTACGAGGCCATGAAAAGGTAAATCAATCAACTGCTAGTAGAACTGTAATATGTGTAAAGCTAAAATGATGCTCAATCAAAATCATAAATAGTAAAGTGCAAGAGATAAAACAACCAAAAGGCCAAAAGGAGTTGTCATGCAATAGTTTTCTTGCTTAGGAATCATGTATACATTAGTATGCTTTAGGACCTAGAAATGTACACAAGTGCATAGATTTTGTGTCTACATTTTCCCCCACTTAATTGTGTTGAGTGAATACTCAATAGCATAAAGTAGATATAAGATGTGTACCTTGTAATCCATAGAGGAGTGTATTCGATAGCATATTGGATAGACAAGTAGCCATGTGAAGTGTGAAGTGATCGTAATGTGAAGCGTGGAAACCAGGAAAGGGAGGTAGACCTTAGGGATGAATCATATGTGTAGTAGTGTGCTATTGGAGGTTGTTCTTGTTGATATGAGATGATTTTTGTTGCTTGTAAGGAAGGACCTGCAAAAGAAGAGAAAAAGAGTAGTCTAAGTCCCATATGTGAAAAACCAGAGTAACATATGTATAACTATGTAAAAGCAGTAGCTAAGGAAAGAGTACACCATTTATTTATGAGCGAGAATACAATTAAAAGTATGTAAATATATACCTCCCAAGATGCACATATACAACATTGGTTCATAGGACGTGAACGCATTCCCAACACGAGAAAACTAGGTGAATCCAAGCCATTTGACCACTCTCACTGTTATAGACACGAGCTTAATTTCTGGGCAATGTCACGATATAATGTGATCGAGCCATAACGATGAGTGCGTTATGCCAAGGAGAAGAGTGTTTGCCAAAAAGGTATATTTTAGACTACTCCTTTAATCCCGCCATCTCCAATGATAAGTGCCACTACAGATTGGCATGTATGAACTTGGAACCAAATTGTAGATGAATTGTAACTGAATTATAGCTAATTTATAGCCCCAAAACTCAATTCTGTCAATGAAGCCAAGTTTCAAATATTGTAGATCCGTAATGAAACTTAAAGAATGTGGAAACTCTGCTAAATTAAGGAATCACAATCTTATTCTTTCAGTCCTCGCCAACAAGTTACAAGGTCCTGACTATTATGTTTTTGTCTCTACCATTCCATGCAATCAAAATATCACTTAGAGCACAATAGAGCATGACCTACTTTGTGGGTTTGTTTTTTACTTCAGACTCGGGAACAAGCTATAACTAATGTCAAATGGGTGCACCAAAATCCACTAAACCACGTTGTTCCACTTATGGGGCTCAGTACATACTAGAAGGCTTCAGATTTGATAACCCAATAGTTTCAACCCTTGTTTTGGGTGCATGTGAAGAATGTAAGAAGAATTAACCCACTTCCAAATGACCTAAACTATGGATATTCCTCTTCAAGTATTTGAGTACCTACAGAAAGCTAGAGGACGTGCAAATGGTGGTTACCAAGGCACATGAAAACATGATAGGCTAGAAAAAAGTGCTAGTTGAAGAAGTAAGTTGACTACCTCACGCAGTGTTCTATGATGAATAAAAAAACTATGAAGTGCCCCTAAGAGGGACTGCAAACCAGTGGGTTGCATACAATCGGTGACATCACTCCAAATGTCACAATGATAATCAGGGGTAAAAGTGGCTATAAGATAAAGATTCAATGACCAAGGAAGAAATAGGGCATAGAGCCATAGTTGTAGTTGTAAACACTGACTCTTTCATAGAAGTTATTGATTCTAGAGCATCACTGTCATATGGATTCTTCACACATGGTAGTTGCTACTTTCTTGGAGCACATGTGAGTATGTCCACTATACGATAAATGGAATGACGACACATTCTACATAGGTTTTTAGGAAGTAAAGGTTTGATAATGAAGTGAAGTGGTAGGAACATTCAATAATGTTTTTAGGACCTGTTCCTCTGGAGTATCAGACTAATCTTCTAGTCAGATTCAACTAGGATTACTCAGTGGGACTAGTAAGGGTATACGAGTTAGAGTTCACTCCATGAAATGTGTAAGTATATGTCAGAGAGTCATGCAGTGACACTATCATTGCCATGAGAATTTGTATCCGTGTCATTAGACTAAGCTTTATTGACTTCTCTCACTTTGTCCTTCCTAGCATATTCTTCACCAAATTCACCCATGTAAATATGATAAGATAACAAGATTGAAGCTTGAGACCAAGATTTTTAGATGACGATGTGAAAGTTATTTTGTGCTATGATATTCAAGATGTACTACAATAAGTGATGAGGTCCCACCTCGACCATATCTAATGTCTCCTGTCTAATTTAAGAGGATTTATTTCTTGATTACACCCTACTTCTGATCCACCATAAGAATTTTCAAGGAATAGTGCATCTTGATTCAGGACTCATCAAACATCGGGTAGTCTTCTACTGCAGTTACATGGCCTATCTACATTCCTTTTTAACGTGAAACTTAGAGCTTGAAGTGTAGTACATCATCCCTATGAGTATAATAGTTGAGCACTTCTACCTTACATGAGGAGAAGGGGGGAGAAAGTGCAAACCCCCCAAGTGTGTGAGTGATAGAAAGCTATTTGACAATAGCGAAGAGCAAGGGATCCTTATCATCTAGTATCTAAGAAGGAGAAGGCATGGTGACCATTGTCTAGGACCAGTGGTATATGAGAGTAAATATCTGTATGTGAGGGAGACCAATGTGGTAAAGGAGGTGGAGGAAACCTATAGGAATGGGATTCCTGGGTAGGGGACTTAGGATTAAGGGGTGGACTAATGAACCGGCGAGGATGACAGGGTCATGATGTAGGCCGTGTATGGATGTGAGATCTAGGTGTAGAGATAGATTTAGACTTGATAAGTTATGGAGGCCTAAGATGCCATGACAGGGGGTGAAGAAGAGGGGGAGAATGGGTTGAGGCAATGACATGTGTTGTGGAATACCATTAATGGTGAAAAATGGCTTGTTGTGAATGAACTCAAGGCATAAGTGGAGCATGGAAGGGATAACTCGGGCAGCCCAAAGCCAAGGGATACCTAAAACCATGTCACAATGCTTGATTTCAGACATAACGAGGAACAATGTTGGTATGGTAAGAGATTCAACAGTAATGGGAAGGATATACATATCCACTAAGAATTGGGGACTGGAAATCTTGATTTGAGAAATTAGAAAGTTGATATCCAATGGAGAGTTATAGAGAACATGCATTGAAAAGGCACGAGGGATGGACCATAGTATTATTGACTTGATGATCCCCAATGGAAGCATCAATATGTAGCGAATCGGAAAGAAAATTTAGCATGGTAGTCACGATATGGGAATGTAATAATTGGTGGTGGCATATCAACAGTAACAATAAGAAAATCAAGGGGTGCCAATGCAGAAGGAGGCACCACATAATATGAATGATTGGTAGAGGAATGAGTAGATGATTTGTCTTGATTTGGTAATGGGTCATCTGAATATTTTAAGCTTTTGATTATTGTTGACCGGTTTAGAATTAGATTACTTTGAAAGATCGATTGCATTGTTGTCCATAAGATCTTGTATTACATGTTTGAGCTTAAAAAAATGATAAGAAGAATTCCCATTACATTGGTGATAATCACAGTGTGTGTTTTCATAGTAATTACGTCCATGTGGTTGAGAAAGATCTACATTGAGTGGTGGGAGGGAGAGTAATCCTAGATTTCTTTCAATGAGTTATGGTAATAGGAACCGAGGTACGTAAGGTAGCTTAATAAAAGTGCGTGTCACGGATTGTAATTGAAGCTTGGCTGGTGTAGTAATAGCGTTGACATTAGTTTTAAAATAAGTAGTCTTAGTGGATGGTTTGAATGTGGATTTGACTTGAAACTTGTTGGAAGTGGAAGAAGTATCATAATACTTCAATTTTTCCATAGATAGAAGTTTCCTTTCGCGTAATTTGAGTGTGTGACACAATCTATTAAAAGAATGAGAAGTATAAAAAATGACACTCTCTTGGAGTGGGGGAAAAAGAATTTGAATGAATAGGTCTTGCAATTCTGAATCATCTAGAATATTGGTCATTTTGGCAAGGTTATTCTTATACCACAAGACATAGTTCCCAAGATTTTCATTAGACCCTTTTTTGATTTTAGCTAGTTGTGCATAACATATATTAGTGCCGATATTCATAGAAAAATGAGAAAGGAATGCATCTACTAAATATGTAAAAGATGTTACTGAATGGATAGGTAGATTATAGAACCATCGCATATCATAGTCATGTAATCTTCGAGGAAACAATTTTTCCAATAGTGTAATGTCATTAGCATAGTCAAGAAATGCAATGTGAAAGGAGCAAAGATGTTCCTGAGGGTCTCCATGGCCATTAAAGATAAGAAAATTAGGTACAATGAAGTTAGGAGGAAGAGGATAAGAGGAGAAGATGGGTGCAAAAGGGCTATGAAGGAGGAGTGAGAAACCTAAAGATGGAGAGGAGGATGAAGAGGCTTATTGTAACTAGAGAATTTGTTAGAACATAATGGTTAAATGAGCTGGCAACCCCTCAATTAAATATGGGTCTAACATTATACTATAGGTTAAATATTTAATAATAAGAAATATTTATATTTCTATAAGTAAATATTCAAACCTAGGAATATACTTTAGGTTAAATATTTAATAATAAGAAATAGTTAAATTTCTATTATTAAATATTTTAAACCTTGGTATATGTGTCAACCGACATGGTTGAAAAGGTGATTCGTGAGACATACCCGATCACCTTAGATAAATAGGACTTCAGGTCCTCATTTGATATATTGAAATATTTATATAAAAGGTTTTTACCCTTGTGATTAGGGTTATTAAAGGAGGAGGTGATTAACTAGATGTAAAAGGGTTCTCTGTGATAAAAGGTTACTTTTTCACAATGGTTTTTTACCTTCGGGTTTTCCACTATAAATCTTGTGTTTGGTGTTATTTACTTTCTGTAAGTATTATTTTTATTTATTTGTTATATAGTTAAGTGATGTAATTTTTATTTAATTATTCAATGTAACATTACATAATATGTTAATATTTAACATGTAAGTTGATTAAATCCGTATTTATTAGAATCCTCAAATTCTAACATGATAACAAAGTGAGGTGAATTAAATAAATTAAAATCAAATGTTTTGTATTTAATTTATTTAATTTGTACGGGTTTTTTCAACCAACCCGAAAGGGTATTTAAAATGCATTGGGCCCCATTCTCCCCATTATTTTTGCAATATAAATTTTTTGAAGTTTTTTGTAAAGTGTTATTTGCAGGAAAATTGTGGTGGACCCCCTGTTCGAAACCCTTGGTGAAAGGGGCTCCAGAAAAATGTTTTTACTTGTGCGTGAATATCACATGTGAAGGGTGATTATTATATGAAATGTTTTTCAAATTTTCTCTATAGTTATGTGTGCAGGGTAAGGTAAAATCAAGAGGGAATAAATGGAGGAGACAAGGTTCATAAAAATAGGGATTTGAATTTTTTTATTGGTCAGATTAAAATTCTTGTCCCCTCTGTCAATAAGTTAATAGTTTATTCACTTTGAAATAATTATGTCTCCTTGTGCCCTCTGGATTTTTTAAAAATTCATTTTATTTGTTTCTAAACTATAGTTTATAATATTTATAAACTATATTTAGTTTTAATATATAAACTATTTTATATATAGTTGTTTATAAATATTTTATTATAAAATTTAAACAAAACCTTTCAGAAACAAGAAAAATTCAAATTATGGAAATACACTAGGATTTTCACTATGTTAAAATAGACGGTCAAATAATCGTCACGGTAGACTAAAAATAAGGCAGGATGATGATCATTTAGACGTCAAATTTAAGCTAGCTAGATCTAGGAAATTTTTATTGTGTTAAAATTGACGGTCAAATAACCATCACGACAGACCAAAAATAAGGCAGGATGACGGTCATTTAGATGTTAAATTTAAGTTGGCCAAATCTTTATCTACATTAACACTTTTCAAAAATTTGAAGTTGTGCATTCTTAGGGGTTTCATCTTCACTTCTATATGGTCGAATTTTTTTTATGATTTCTATTAATATTGTTATGATCATATTTAAAGTCAAATTAGTTATTTATTTTTTAAGGTAGAATGACGGTACATACATACATACATACATACATATATAATATATAACTTGTTTTTTAATGAAATAAAACAAGTTATTTGATCATAAAATATGGGTATTGTTGTTTTTTTTTTCAATTATTATGTTTCTAACTCAGTGATGCATTATATCATAATGGGGTATGTGTTTCAAGAAATTTGAAAGACAATGGCGTCCAATTACTTTTGCCTCGATAAATCCCATATCCTAAATGGAGCCAATTACAATATTTGGAAGATCAAGGTCAAATCAGAACTTATGGCGAGGAAACTTTGGATGATTGTTTCAGGAACTGAGTTTGTGCCCACCGATCGTCAAACAACTGCATGAAAATATGAATGCATTCTCACAGCGTATGCAGGAGGCCCTTTCCATGATTCTTCGCAATGTGAACGATGAATATCTTCTACACATTGGTAATATCGAACATCCTAAAGAGGTATGGATATAATTAGAATCCATGCATGAAGGTACACACTTGTCTAAGATTATTAAACTTGTTTTAGAATTACTTACGATTCCTATGAAAGGAGATGAAAAAGTAGTTAATTTCTTAGTCAAAATTAAAAATATCAAAGCACAATTAGATGGATGCAATTGTGACTTAATTGGTGAAAAATTAATCTACTTTATTGTTCAGTTGAATATACATGAAAGATTTAGGAATTTTATTTCTATCTTAAATTCTAAATATCATAATGAAGATGAATTACCAGACTTAAATACTTTGAGTTCTCTTCTGATACAGGAAGAGCAAGTGATGATGAAATTTGACTCTAAGGAGAATGCCTCTCAGGCACTTCTTGCTCAGAATTTCAAGTTCAAGTCTTGCAAACCCTTCTCTGATCAGAAGTTTAGATCTAAATATTCATTTGGTGATAAGAAAAGTGTTATTTCTGAACATTTGCATGTAATATTTAATGGTAAATGTCACAAATGTGACAAATTTGGGCATAAAAAGGAAGAGTGTAAATCTAAGAAACCTATCCATAAAAATCAGAAACAAAATGTCTCATCTAAATATAATTTAAGGAAAAAGGATAGTTCTAATGATGCTCCTAAAACTATTGCATTATATGCTTGCTTTATACTCTTCCTCTAATTCTGAATGGATTCTAGATTCAAGTGCTTCAAATCATATGACTGGTATTTCCAATTCTTTATTTGATGTTATGAAAATCAATGAACGTGTGTATCTTGGTGATAACTCATCTTTAGAAGCAATAGAGAAAGGAAAAGTAAAATTTGCAAATGGTATTTTGAATAATGTTTTATTTGTTCCTAAGCTTAAAAAGAATCTTTTGTCATGTTCACAACTAACTCATGATGGTTTGACTATTCAAATTTTGAAGGATACTTGGTACATCAAAGACAGTAATGATAATATAATTGCTGAAGGAATTCAAAGAAATGGTTTGTATATTTTTGATGATTTTTCTTCTGCATCTTGTTTTGTATCTCAAAGTTTGAATAATTCAAAACTATGTCATGAAAGGTTAGGACATGTGAATTATCGAAGCTTATATGAAATGTCTAGAAATAATCTAGTGAAAGGTTTACCTGTGTTGTCTTCATCTTTTGATGCTTGTGAAGGGTGTTTACACTCGAAACAAAGTGCTAAACCTTGTCATCCTAAGGAGAGTTCCTCTTCACCACTAGAACTTGTTTATAGTGATGTTAGAGGACCTCTTGAAGTAGCTTCTTTAAATGGTTCTTTATATAGATGTGACTTTTATTGATGATTTCACCAGAATGATTTAGACATATTTTCTTAAAAATAAATTTGATGTATTTGGAAAATTTAAGGAATTTAAAGCTTCTTTTGAAAATTCATCAAATTATAAAATTAAGAGGCTTAGATCAGATAATGGTGGTGAATATGTTAGCAAGGCATTTGAAAAATTCTGTATTGATTGTGGTATTAAAAGAGAATTAACTTCTCCCCATTCTCCCCAGTCTAATGGTGTTGCAGAATGGAAAAACAGAACTATTTTAGATATGGCTCGCACTATGCTTCATTCTTCTGGTCTTCCCAAATTTCTATGGGTAGAAGCAATGAACACAATAGTCTACATCCTAATTAGGGTTCCTACCAAATCTATTCACCTTTCAACCCCCTTACAAAAATGGTCAAATAGAAAACATGATGTCTCTGATTTAAAAGTTTTTTATAATACTGTTTTAATTCATAGGATTAAAGAAAAATTGAAATAGTACTTCGAAATGACTGATTTAGGTCTCTTACGTCATTTTCTTGGCATGGTTGTATTTCAAGATAAGCATTTTATTGTTGTTTCTCAAGCACAATATGCAAGCAATGTACTGAAATTTTTTAATATGATTAATTGTAAACCAATTTCTACACCTATGGAAGTTGGAATAAAAATTGATCCTAAACCTGCATGTGAAAAATCTGATCCTACTTTATATATGCAGTTAGTTGGTAGTTTGATTTATATTACTATAACTAGACCAAATATTTCCTATACAATATGAATTAATTCTAGGTTTATGTGGGAACCTTATAAAGATAATTGTAATCTAACAAAAACAATTCTTAGATATATAAACGGTACAATCAATTATGGGTTGCATTATACTAATAATGAAAATGCTAATTCGCATGGATTTTATGATTATGATCATGTAGGTGATGTATTAGATAGAAAATATACTTCTGGTTGTGTTTAAATTTGGTGCAGGTGTCATTACTTGGTGTAGTAAAAAGTAACCAATTGTTTCTATCTCTTCAACTGAAGTTGAGTATACAAGTGCAATGGAAGCTACAAAAGAGGCTCTATGGCTAAAGAGGTTGTTCGACGAGATAAGGATGAAGGATAAAGGTATTATTCCTTTGTCCTATGACAACCAAAACATGATAGCTCTTGCACATAATCCAATACAACGTCAAAGGATGAAGCACATTGAGATACCTATATACACTTCATATCGTGATAAGGTGCTAAGTGGTGAGATAGATCTCAAGTTCATGTGCCGACTGAAGAGAAGATGTTGTTGACATCTTCACAAAGCCCCTAAGTGCTGCAAAGTTAAGTCACTTTTCATGAAAAACTTGGATTATCAGAGTTTCCATTAAAGGGGAGTGTACATGACAATGTCACATCCTAATGGAAATTGGTATTTGTAGAAATGAAAAATGCATTGTAAAATACCTTCGATCATGTGTAAAAAACATTTGAGCATGTGTGAAAAGACCTTTAAGCAGTGTGTATACCTCATCGGCTTCTTTTTTAGAAAGAAGTGTAGAAAGACCTTACAGGCAATCTTCAGTAAACTCTTTAGTGCTATTGATTTTACTGGTAAACATCCAGTGTAAGCATATTTTTAAGGAGGTCCTTGGTTATAAAAGGACTCCTATATGCTTGGTTTCAAGTAAACTTTTACGAGAACTTGTGAGAACATGTAAAACTCACAAATCATACTTAGCCCACTGATCATGGGATGATCTTTGGGATTCCAAATCCTTTTGTACCAAAAGGTAACTTGAGTATGATGAAGGTGTTATAATTCCTTCAACCTATATGCTAGCGTAAAAAACTTTATGGTTTAAGGATTGTAAATCATGTAGTGTACCACAAACATGTAATCTATTGGCATATGTTATCCCACTTAACAATAATGGGGGAGTGTTAGAACATAATGGTTAAGTGGGTTGACCACCCCTTAATTAAATATGGGTCTAACATTATACTGTAGGTTAAATATTTAATAATAAGAAATATTTCTATTTCTATTAGTAAATATTCAAATATAGGAATATACTTTAGGTTAAATATTTAATAATAAGAAATAGTTATATTTTTATTATTAAATATTCTAAACCTTTGTATATGTGTCAACCGACATGGTTGAAAAGGTGAGTCGGGAGACATACCTGATCACCTCATATAAATAGTACTTCGGGTCCTCATTTGATATATTGTAATATTTATATCAAAGTTTTTTACCCTTGTGATTAGGGTTAGTAAAGGAGGAGGTGATTTACTGGATGTAAAAGGGTTCTCTGTAATTAAAGGTTACTTTTTGACAATGGATTTTTACCTTCAGAGTTTTCCAATATAAATCCTATGTCTGGTGTTATTTACTTTTTGTAAGTATTATTTTTATTTATTTATTATCTAGTTAAGTGATGTAATGTTCATTTAATTATTCATTGTAACATTACATAATATGTTAATATTTAACATCAAAGTTGATTAAATCCGTATTTATTAGAATCCTCAAATTATAACAAAATTTATGTTTAAAAATCATGGTACAATGAGGCAAGGTCATGAGTTCCTGAAGAGGAGACATGTTGTGTATGATAAGTATCCGGAGGAATGAGAGGAGCAGTGGTTGTAGCAATAGAAACAAGAATGTCAGAAGGTGGGGTGGAAGTCATGACAACCGAGGAGGAACTCATGAGAGGGAGTGTGGTATCATATTGAGAAATTTTAGCAATGATTAGAGCATTTAGGACATGTAGAATATGTGTAGGGCGATTGGTACATAAAGCATAATAGAAATTAGTGAGCTTGTCAAGATGTTCCTAATCAACATTATTGTCCCCATTGTATGCACTGTTCACTGTCAAAAGTTTTAATGTTTTCAAGAGGAATGTTGGTTGAGTTAATCAAGGGATTATCAGAGGGAAACCTTTTGGTTTAGATATATCCCACGGGAAGCATAGGAGGAAGCTTAAGTGTGCTAGAAAAGGACCAAAATGACCATAACGGGTGATGGGCATAAAAGAGAAGGCCTTAAAGACAAGGTAGGGTTCAAGACCTCATGGGTTCACTAAATGATTTTATCTATAATTTGAATTAAATCATTAATTTCAGAGTAACTTACTATGTATCTAAATGATATTTAAGTAACTATATACATTAAGATGCATAAGTAATGGGACATTTAATAGCTGTAAAACCTTAAGCAAATGAGAGGGGAAATATGACTTAGCTAATTCTATGCACAACCTGTGAGTGATCTGGACTGAGTATTTACTAGATCCATCTAGGAACAAATGTCAAACTTGTTTGATGAAGGGTTCAGAAGCCCTAGGAATGTAAGAGTAAAAAAATGCCCAACTTGCAGAAGGATAGGAGTTCCCCATGAACTAGTGATTGATTTGGGTCACCCGTTGTTTGTGTCAGATGCTTGGAACTTGGTCTTTCCTGGGTTAGAAGATACTTATTTCATTACTCATTCTTTGTTCACTCTAAGTGGTCTACTATTATGTAGTTGGTTGTACACCTGTAACCTGTAAAACAAGTGACTATGCCTGCACATGCCCAAAAACCACATCAAATCTAATTAAAAAAATATGCAGAATGTGACATTCATACTGACCTTTGATGGTCACTCTGAAGAGTGAACTTACGATCGAGTGTTTTGCTACATCTTAGAATCCATGTAGTTCTCTCATGCTTGTGTGTGTAATGATGTCCCATGCCCTAGGTTTCCCTTGTGTAAGTTGCACGATGAATAGTACAGGATAGATGTAGATTGTACTGAAGTATGCAGAAATGTGTGTGATGAAATATAATGAACTCCCCTGCTATGATGGTGTATGCAAATCAATACATCCCCTTGTCCTTTGTATGAATGTGCTAGATATGTATCATTGTAGTGCTTCTAATGTTCCTTTTTGTAAGCTTAGGTGGTGATAGATAATGTTTATATTACTTGGCCCCTTATTTGAGAGAAGTAACTAAGTATATATATATGATTCCCTTATTTGAATTTCATTAATTAACAACTAAAAGGCCATGACCAAAATTATATAAAAGGTGACCCAGAAGGTGAAAATGAGCCCAAAAGAGTAAGAAGAAGAAAGAGAGGGACATGAGTGCTTAGGAGGGAGAGGAGCACTTGGGCACTTCTGTCTTAACTGGGTGCTAGTATGTGAAGCCATCAAAAGATAAATCAGTCAAGTGCCGACATAATTTTAAGATTTGTAAATCCAAAAGGATACTTAGTCAAACTCAAAAATAGTAAAGTGCAAGAGATAAAGAAACCAAAATGCCAAAAGGAGTTCTCAACCACTAGTTTTTTTTCTTAGGAATCATATATACATTAGTATGATTTAGGACCTATAAATGTACCAAAGTGCATAGATTTTGTGTCTACACTACCATTGGAAGTGAAGACCTATTTTTAGGACTATTTGTGTTTGTAGGACCATGCCAACATATATGGTCTCTTTATGTGATTTATATGAGAGTGTGGAATGTGTATTAATGTTGACATGACTAACCTAATGGTATGTGCTAACCTATATGGAGTTTGTGAGAAGATTCATATATATAAGGTAAGGTGTAAATCTATTTTGAGCAAGTGAAGAGGATGGAGATGTAAGCGAGAAAGAGGAAGTGCGAGAGAGTGTTGTAAAGGATATATAGGGAAAATGAGAGAAGATGACGAAAATATGATAAGAGTAGATAAGCAAGAGCTACAAGACCACTTGACCTAATCAGCCTATATGATGAAAGTTTGAGGAAAGAAGGAGAGATAGTTGTTTTAGAGGGTTTTGAGTGGAGAGAGTGCTAAAAAAGTGATCAAAATCAGTTGTTGAAGCAATAAGGACATCATGTGATATTCATACTTAGGTGGCTAGGTGGGTGCTTAGTCATCTTAGGGGGTTGTACCCTCCTTATAGGGTTGGCTCCCTACTAAACTAGGGGTTGGTAACCTCACTCAAGAAATCTCAGGTGATGTGTAATATTCACTTGATTCCTTTGTATTGAGTAATATATGCATAGATTTAGTGGGTTTTCTTTCCCTTAAGGGTTTCCCACTTTATATCTTGTGTTCTCTCTAGCTTCATGTTATTGTGAATGGTTGTATCATGATTAATAAACTCACTATGGCTAATGGATTTTAAATGGTTCACACAAAGAAAAGTAATTAAATCAAAATTGTCAAAGGAATGATTCACCCCGCCCCTACTCAATCATTTTTATTCCAACATAAGATGGTATAGAGGATAGAATACTTAACACAATCAATAGGGTGAGGAGTAAGCCAAGATTGGACACCCCTTTTTTATGGTAGTTTAGAACTAACAAAACATATGTATTAGATAAAAAATATAGAAACTTATTTTAAATATGAAGACATGAAAGATCCTAGGAAGTTTAATTTTGCATGGATGAAGTTGAAAGGTCATGCATCCCTTTGGTGAGAAAATTTTTAGGACCAACCAAGTGCAGTGAGGAAAGAAAAAGATCAAGATAAAGACATAAGGCATGTTGGTGATGAAGATCAAAGCAATTTTTTTTCTCATAGATTTCCATCTTAGTTTGTTCCAAAGGTCATAAGGATTGTAACAGAGGGAACTTAGTGTGAAGGAATACATTAAGGAATTTTACCGACTCACCATTAAAGTGGGACTTGTAGAGAAAATATCAAGATACATAGCTAGATTGCACTCAATAATTAAGAATGAGATCAATACATTACAAGTTCAATCCTTGGAAGAAGCCTACCAGTATGCTATAAAGGAAGAGTAGGAACTAACAAGCAAAAAACATAGCGATGAACATGAAAATAGGGGAAGACCACGTAAGGTCATGGACAAAATAAAGACAAAGATAATTATACACAAGATGAAAGAGGGTCATGTTTGACTACATAAAGTAAAGAAACATATTAAGGAGGTGGACATATGACTTGGGGGAAGCTATCCTAGAGGAGGTTGCAAATTTAAGGACACATGCTAAAATTGTGGATAAACAGGGTATAAAGCATACATGTTCTTGTACATGTTGACGATTATATCTGTAGATGAACCACCAGAGTCATGGGATACCTTGGGAAAGTGGGATGTGAACTCTAAGATAACTTCCAAATTTTAAAGAAGCTGGCTCTTCTCTATGGTGTGGAGTAAGGTTAGAGGAAAAGTAAAATTAAGTACACAACTAACTAAGGCGATATGCTGAAACAGATCTTAAAAGACACAAAGATAGATCCTAGGGAACTACTTAAAATAACTGAAGAGTGTTTAGAATGATCTACTATTTTTAGAAGTATCTTGGATTACCAAAGGCTGAGAAGGTGTAAAACATAACAATATGTAGATGGTAGATTTATATAGAAAACTCAAGGGCATATAACACGATAGATCTTTAAAATTATCTAAAAAACTACCAGCAATGCAAGATGAAAGACAAAATATTGAAAGCAAAAATGCACAAAACAAGAACTCTTTATTCGTAGAGAAAATAATACATGAGGCCAATATGGCAAAAATTACAACTTCCTTCTACAACAAAGTCTTGCTAAGGATAGCCAATATAATAACTGAGCCTAAAATCCCTTTTTTCATCTCTCGTATGTTTTTCTTTTCTATTCTCTCATTTTTCTCATTTTTGGTTGTAGATCAAAACATTCCTTTATAGACCCCTTTGGCTCTCACTTCAACGACCAGAATCAGATCTTCCACCGACAACATTCAATTTTCTTACAAGATCTCAACTGCCTGTTGGTGATATTTACGATTACCTTTAATTTATCTAACTTGCACTCCTTCGGTTGGTGATGATTCTATCTCTGCCACATGGAGTTTGTGCTCTTGTTTGAGGGAATTTCCTAGGGATCTGTCTTCAAAACTGCGCCTAAGTGACACATGGAGAGTACACGATTATTTGAGGGTGTTTCTTCTTTCTCTTTATTTGAAATTGTGCCTAGGTGACACATGGAATCTAGTTAGGTTGTGGAGCCTGTTTTCATGTGTGAAATTGTTGAAGACTATACACTAAGAGTAATGTACACTTTCCATAGTTATCTCATCAGGGTTTAAGGACGTAATCCCCCAGAATTTTTTTGGCCTCGAAAAAACATGTCGAATATACCGGGAAACATGCTTTTCTCATATGGGTGGTAGGTTTATGGGACAGGTTTGGCCCATGGTTTTAATACCCAAAATTTTGTAAAAATGCTTAAGATGTTTTCTACTTATGTAATTTTGCACATACGATAGGTATTATGTAACATTGTAGATGTGTTTGAATTCGGGTGTGAATTATGTAGAGTTTGTTGAGTATAGATCCAAACAGATCTATGTATTGTATTGAGAGAGCAATGGATTGTAATAAAATATGAGCAAGTGATTCTTGGTGGACGTAGCCCAAATTGGGTGAACCATGCTAAATACTTTCTCTTTGTGTTGTGTTATTTATTCTGCATATTAGTTTCTACTATTGGGATTTTGTGAGGGATTTTTCCACATATTTTATCCCTTATTTCCTAACAAAACCCTGTGCATTTCTACTTTACTCTTGAATTTTCAACCCACTTGGGCAACTTTATTAGGCGTGGGACATGTGGGTGATGCAACACAAGTTTGAGAACACTCCTTTTCCGCTTCATGCCCCAAGTGCGCCAAAGTAACATGTGGACATATTCTGCATTCAACTTCATACTTAGTAAAATTTAGGCTCAAGTGAACAAAGAGAACTAGGGTCAGGGCAAAAAAAGATGGTGGTTGATAAAA
This sequence comes from Taxus chinensis, assembly GCA_019776745.2. Classification (NCBI taxonomy): domain Eukaryota; kingdom Viridiplantae; phylum Streptophyta; class Pinopsida; order Cupressales; family Taxaceae; genus Taxus; species Taxus chinensis. The sequence goes on along the minus strand of CM034152.1, from coordinate 541,735,683 downwards.
GAGTCTTATAGAAAAACAAATCTACAATTATGGTGACTCACCAAGGGACTCCGTTCCAGTCATGGAAGGATCCAACAATCATCTCGGCCTCAAAATTCAAAATGTGGCTTACAAAATGCCACTTAGATCTGCTACAAAGTAGTTCGATATCTGAGCCATTCCGCCTCTCTTGGGTAGTTTCTTCTCTACAAGGCCTAGAAAGCTCAGTCCAACTCGATTATCTCCTTGTGGGAAAATTTTTGGAGACTCTGCACTATTGCGTGCAAGCAAAACTTTAACTACATGATTGGGTTCAGGATAGCTTCCACTTTGGTAACACTGGAGATATATTTTAAATAATGAAATATAATATTGTCTTGTCATTTAATGATCAAGAGATGTTGAATGTGGTCCTTTGATAGGACTATAGAGTCATCAGGGAAAGGGGAGGGGATGCCTAACTAGATTAATTTGTTGATGCTCTGTTTCCACTCTTTTATCCCCTATTGGAGATGGGTCAAGAGATTTTGGCATTTGATGGATGCTTTGTTACAGCTCAAGATCTCATGTTAATCTTTCCCAGTAATCATCTGCACTATCAGTGATTCCTACCCCTTGTAGGGTGGATTCGGAAGCATTGTAAAGTTTCTAAATCAACAGTAATGATTTAGGGACCTTGGTGATACGACACTGCAGATGGTGGAGGTTGTGGTCTCCATATTTGAGCATAACCCTTGTGCATCAGATATAAATCCAAGTGTGGGGGATAGATTCATTTCCGTGGTGGGAAATTTGGTCAAAAACCCCAGAAAGAAGGATAAAGCTCCTTGCACTAATGTTACAATTCCCCTATTTCTGGGGCTATTGTCCCAACTTATGGGTCAAGTCCTTGACGTGCATCCTCAGATGATTTCAACCTTGTTTGGAGGCTACCATTTTCCTTACCTCAATGGTGCACAATTTTTCCTGGATCATAGCCACCTCCAACCTTTCTTGAATCAACCTCCTTTTGGAGGGCTCCTTTCTCATGTGAGAGAAGAATTGGCCGAGGCCTTAGATGTGGCAAGTTTAGCCTCTAGAGTTTTAGCTTCCGCCTGAGAAGCCATAAGGACTTCTTATGATGGAGCTTCCTTCAATTCCTCTAGAGCTATTTGATCTCCTTACCTTTTCCTTTACCTTTAATCTCAGCTTGTTGGTTGGCCACAGTGGCTTCTACCCTTGCGGAGGCTAGATTATGCCTTTCTTAGCTGGTTGTCTAAGCTTAAGGTAGTTTTTCGTGACTATAACCATAGTTTCATTCATTAACTTGACCTTATCCTAAGGCTGGAACTCTAAGAGGTCGACCACGATAGCGACTGATAGAATAGTCATCAGGTTGCATCTGTTCCACGGGTTTGGATACTTGGGGGACTAGTCCATGCATATGGTCAAGGAGCTCTCATTGATGGTCATATAATGACTGCATTTGATTTTTGTTTCTCCTACCAACATTTCCTTCTTCTTTTGATTTACCCTTTTGTTATCTCGAGCTGAAGCCTTGGTGAGTTTCAGCTTGACTCAAAAAATTCTAAGGGAGAAGGGAAAACCCTCACCCACGAATGGGAACTGGGTGGTAGACCATATGGAATTGTAACTTGTGGTTGAGTGAATTGAAGTTACCTAGAGCTGAAGAAGGGCCTGTCACCATGCGTGGGGAGAAAGTTGGGATGGTGGAGGGAGGTTGAGGTAAAAGAGGGGCTATAGGGTAGAGGGAGAGTCTGAGATGGGGTTACTAATAAGGGGATACCCCTTGAAGGGGAAAAATGGTGGTGGAGGAGGGGATTGAAAGGGAGCCCTGGGAGGAGGTAGAAGAGGGGAGGAGATGTAGGGGCTATAGTTAACTTTAATTTTTACATAGGGTGTACTTCATCGATCCCTCCACAGGTTCCCCGCACTATGGAACTGATGTGAGCTACGGCGTGGGTTCCTAAACCGAAGGACCTTGCTGAGAAATGGAGGGTGGAGGTTAGTACTAGAAATTACTGTTGGGAGGGACTGGAAGGGACTATGCGGTTGATCTCGCGGGCTTCTCTGAGGTGATTGTCACTGTGTCCTCACTCTCCACATCAGATTCATGGTCTGCATCCTAGAAATTCTTCCCATTTCTCATCAATAGATACGATTCTTCAAAATTGAGGGTGGTTTGGCCGATCTCCTACCTATACTTCGAATAGGCTTCAATATTTTCTGCGCTCCAGTCTTTCTTACGCAGGGCCACTCTGAGTCCTTTTGTCATGGTGAGGGTGGGATCATACCTCATGCTTAACTCTGGTGGAATGACTCCCAGTATGGAATTGGAATGTACTGTTGAGCTCAAAAAATATGTCAGGTGACTCTATCCCGAGGGGACCACCTTTCTTCAAAAAATTCTCTAAGACTCGTGCTTACAGGAGTTTGAAACCTTGTTTCACAACTAGAGTCATGATCCATTGTCCCATCCAGGTCATACCTCCATGAGTCTTGAATTAGGGAAAAGTCGTAGGAAGCCAAATGTTGTGCAAGGCTATGCTCTGAATGTTGGGCCCCTAAAATAGTGACTAAGTACATAAAGGCACATTGCATGCAAGGCCTAAGTTAAAGGGTGGGCACATAAGAAGAAGGTAAAATAAGGAAGAGTTTTAGGAGGGTTTTTAACCGACCGCCGAATTCACATATCCAGGAAGTACCAGTTGCTTGGGTATCTCAAGACTTACCACCATTTCGGGCAGACCACAATAAAAAGCATGACCCGATTACGCATCCTGGAGTGGATACCGTTCTAGCCTCAAATCATCGAGTTTTCCTTGCCCCGAAGGAAATAATGCCCTACGATGGAGCTATCTAGAAGGCCATCTTGTAAGTGGAGAGCTTAGGATTTCTGGAAGAGATGCACCCATGGAGGACCAAATATTTCACCCACTTCCAGGTCAAATATCAAGTAAGGGGATCGATAGAAGGATGAGTTTGGCACTTCATTGACGTGCCAATGAGTGGGACAGTACATGAGTGTAAACAGAAGGAAAAGGGAATGATATTTTGGGGGTCAACCTCCGCATCCCATAGCGAATATAGAGTAAAAGAGAATGGAGCTCTAGTGGAAATGAGGTATCGGGATTTCTTTTGGGTTCAAAATGTTAGGTTTGTGGAGCCCATATGAGGAATACATGTTAGAGTGTGGTACATCTTCCATGTGTTAAACTCGGGTATTTTTACGGTTGGTCCCGCAAACTGGTGAGGCGGTCTGAGGGGGGTTCGGGGGTGAAGCCCCCGAAGCAACGAAGTCGAAGCAGTACGCCTGCTATTAACTTCATGGACCTAATTCTGGGTAACAAGTTATGGGCTGTTTTTGGTCCCATGGTTCTTTTCGGTACATTCCTATTTGAATCTTTGCCAAAAATCACCTCTTGGAGTAGCACCCATAGAGTTTATGGGACAGTTTTGTGACTTTTTCCCAATGAGTTTGAACCTACGGTTTTGTAAAATTGATTAAACAATCTGTCTAGCTTATATGGTCATTATACATATGAGAAATACAAGAAAATGTATTCAGATGTGTTTTGAATTCAGGTGTAAATTCTATAGAGTCTTGTTGAGCATGGCTCATAAAAATTGGCCAGATCTGGGTCATTGTATTGAGAGAGTGGATCATGGCTTGTAATAGCTTGAGGTGTGATTACAACCTTTATGTATTCTGCCCTGGATGGCATGTGGCCCAGAATTGGTGTGAACTCACGTTACATATGTATGAGCTCTTGATATGTTGTGTTATTTATTCTGCAACATATATTTGAGATAGTTATGATGCTTTTTTTGCATTCTTGAGCCAAAATCTACTGGAATGCGATTCCTAGGTTAAGGAACATGACATAGGCTGCCTTCTCAGCAGCTATTTTGATCTCTTATGTTCCTAACAAGGTTGAAGAAATCTATAGGACATGAAAATATCAGAAACCATGGAAGAGTATAAAATTTCTGGACTTGAGATCTAAAGGATCAAGGAACCAGTCAATGATGGTTGAAGAGGGTCTTCCATAATGGGGTAGGTTTCCCTGCATAGTGAATTCGTCTAATGAGTGTAGATATAGGAGTCACCATGGTAGTTTTCTAAGAATATGACCCTTCTTGTTTCAGATTCATACATGATTCTTCATAGTTATTTTACTCATGTATGTTTACTCAGATGATTATGAATCCCTATGCAACTTTAGCATTTGAAATGAATATGTTGGATTCACTTCTTTGATTCTATTAAAGTAAATGCCTCTAAATAGTAGATTAATGACTTGCAATGGTATATAGAGTCACATCACATAACGAACTCTATGATGTTATTAATGTCTCATTCCTAAGCGCCGAACTTTAAATTTTGGATGCATAGAGATGTTTGTCCGACTCAACTCACATAAAAGATCAGATATTAGTGCCCGTGTGTCCCTCAAGTGAGCATCTTAAGAGGACATTGGATGGGTGATTAATTTGACATGCATGGGATTCCCTTATTCTTTGGTGGATGCACTCCCTCCAAAATGACTACAAAAGAGACTTCCTGATAATTGAGGAACATGGATTACCGAGACACTTTCTGAAAGGGGAGATCAAAACAGAGCAAAAGAACAAGGAAAAGTAAAACTATACATATGACTACAATATTAAAACAAAGAGACTACAAAAGAAAGGTTCTTAAGTGCTATCTCGAGACCCACCAGGATCACCAAGTCGTGAGGACCCTCCGAAGCCATAAAGGATTCAAGCTCTGAAAGCCATTGTAGACTGCTTGCATGCGAATGATCCCATTGTAAAGGGTCCTAATCCATAAGGGTGTAGGGGATTTGAGAGGATGGATTCCATAGGCTTGACAACCCTTGCATCCCATTGTCAAAAACCGTCAAGTCCAGATTGGAATTAGGAGTTCCGATGTCTTTTGAAAAAAGAACTAAAAAAAATCATATACGTCTGACTGAGCAGGATAGTATCATGGATTCAAGTGGACACTCCCACTATCTTTTAGGGATCAACCTCTACATCCCATAGAGTCAGAGTCATTAACTCTATCTCAAGTATTTTAATACATTCTGATATAGGGATAAGGTGAAACAAATATGAAGAATACCTAAAGGTGGAGTTTACCAGGAACCTAGTGACAAGTTTCTCACAAATAGATTCTGCAATGACTTCAGGTGAAAAGTCAAAGCCATATGTCCTGCTCTTTCTTTATGGACCTCATTCTGAAAAAGGTCATTTCCATCTTCCAATCCTAGATGTTTCCTATTAGTGAATCTTGGCCAAAAATTTCCTGAATGTTAGCATGGAGGATGCATCCTGATGAATATACCATAAGTGACTTCAAGGGAATGGGGAATCTTAATGGTTCCCTAAACCGGCCTGAATCTATCTACCTTAACTCCCTATTAAGAAATGAATATTTATTCTGGCACTGAGCCCAGGATTCTTTGGATATTTTCCATATCATAGAAATTGGTTGTTGGGTCATAGATTAGAGCTAGAATGTCCTTGACAACTTGAGGTGTAATTATCACCTTTATGTTTCTGGTGTAGATGGTATTGGTGTTTGAGTCAAAACAACCCATGCACATCTATATGAGCTTTGGGTATAGGTGCATGAGAGGGCACCATATATTGGGTGAGTTTCATGCTCTATATTCTTGAGCCAAAAGATTCAGAATTTCCCAGGTTAAGAAACCTACCAAATAGGATACCTCTCTCAGAGTTTTGGGATTCTTGTTGAGAATAGGGTCGAAACTTTAACATCATCATTTAAAGTCAAAAACCATAAAAGGGTCACTGGATAAGATAAGACCCCCCATCAAGGAACCTCAACCTTGGTTGAAGAGGGTGTGGGGGTGGGTTTTCCTGATGTAAGACTTCACTTGTGGTGCGGAGCTGGAAGTTTCCATGACAGTTTTTAGGACTAGGAGAAGGCTCTGATTCTTTTACTTCGACACTTGAGACTGATTTGGAAGACTCTAGCATTTGAAATGAACCTGTTAGATGCTCCCATCTATCTTAAATAGCCATCCTTAACTTGTAGAGTAATGTCTCACGTGTATATAGAGTCACATCACATAATGACCCTTTTTTAATTAATGACCCTAAGCACCAAAACTCTATGTTTTTCGAGAGATTCTATATCAATTCTCAATATTTTTCCCTCAAATATCCTAGGAGGATGTTGGATCATTAATTTTGGGGAAAATTAGGAAGGTGCACTCCCTCCAAAACTTCAAAAAGAGGCAAGGGGATCCACGAGGGACACATGTCCGAGACACTTATTGAAAGGGACAAAAACAAACAAAGCAAAAAAACTGAGGAAAAGTAAAACTATACTTATGATATAATATTTAAATGAAGAGACTCAAAGGAAAGGTTTTAAATGAATCTCATTTACCACTGGAATTTCCAAGGGGTCACCTTTCATGGTTTCAAGTTTGAAAGCATTGTGTTGCTTGCATGCACTGATTTTGAAGGGTCTTGTCCATAAGGGGTCAAACTTTCCATGATTTCCAGGCTTGGTGGCCCTTGCATCCCATTTCAAAACCGTAGTACCAACTTGGAATTCTGGTTCTACATCTTTTGATTGAAACCAAGTTTTCACCACCTACTGGTGGCTGATCATGGCTTCATGAGTGGACTCCCCGCTTCTCTTGGAGCTCTACTAGCTCAGCGAGTCTCACTTGCATCACCCCATTTTCCTCTATCTCAATTTGTTTTAAATAGTTGTAATGCAGGGATTTCTAGGGAAATCGGCATCACAACACTTTTCCCATAGACTATCTCATATGGCAAGGCTTTCAAGATCTATTTAGGTGTGATCCAATCATCCCATAAGGTTGTTTTGATATGTTCATGCCATAACCTCTTATGCTCATTTCCCATTATTTTTATGAGCTTGATCAGGTTTTTGTTAGTGGACTCTGTCCAGACCATTTCCTTGTGGGTAATAATTGGAGGATGTTTTCAGATAGATCCCATGCTTTACATGGAAAGTCAGATACTTTGGCCCCCAAAAAGGCCTTAGCATTATCTGATATAATAGTGCATGGGGGGGAGGGGTCCAAAGTGGGTAGTGATATCCTGTAGGAGTCCCAAGGATCATGTTCTCGGTGGCCTCTTTCAGTGGAACTGCCTCCGCCCATCAGGGGTGAAGTAATCGGTTGTGGTGAGGATCCATTTGTGCCTGACGTGCTTGAAGTTGGGTTGACCATTTGATGAATTCTAGACCCCATTGTGCAAATGGTTCCTCAATTAGGATGGGGTTAAGAGGTAATGCCACATTCCTCCAAAAACCCATAAAACTTGAAAAACCTTGCATTTGTTTGTCTCTGACTTGACTATCAACGAAACAGGCTCGGCCAAAAGTATCCTTGCTTGCATGATTTTTATGGTTATGGTTTGGGTAGAAAAATGGCCTCCCGAGCTCCCATGGTGTAACTCACGTAAGACTCTTTTAGCTTCTTCATTCTCCAGCACCTTAGCAGGATTCCATTAAAGTTCCTTTTAAAAGGAAATCATCAATCATGGTGAAATTGGATCCCTGTTGCCTATAGTACCTCCTCTTTTTAAAGGGGAGATGGCTTGGGTATTTCCCTATCTGCATGAAGCATAGATCCTATCTGAGACCTAGCTACCTGAGTCACTTTCTTGGATATAGAGTATCTCTTCAGGCTCGTTGTTAATCAGGGGCATGGGGTCTTGTGTTAAATATTGACATAGGCCCCTTCCCCGTACTAGCTTTGTAGGTTTTACCTCAATGTCGTATTCGAGGATCTTAGTGATCTAGTTAGCTCTTTTATCTGTTATCTCACCCTCTGTTATATATTCTTTGACGCTAGAGTGTGCCACCATAACCTGGATTTTACTATGAGTGACAAGGTGCCTAAATTTCTTCAGACCCTTAACTATAACATAAGCTTGTCTTTCTACAAATTTATACCTCATTTCATAGTCATGGAGAGTTTTTGAGAAGAAGGTGATTGGATGTTCTTCTCCTTGAGACTCTCCCTTCTATGTTAGCACAGATGCCACACTATGTTTACCACCATATACATACATGATGAAATCCTTTGAGAAGTCAGGGTTGTGTAGTACCAGGGTGGATGTGATAGCCCCTTTAATTACCTCAAAGGCCTGATGACCTTCAGTGGTCCATTTGAAGTTAAGGTCCTTCTTGAGCATTAGTGTGATCAGGTGATCATTTCTGGAAAAGTCTGAAATGAACTTGTTGACAAAATTGATCTTTCCTAAGAAAGATTGGACCACTTTCTTATTGACTGTAAGGGTAGTCCCAGAATGGCTTCAACCCTTTCTGGATCAATAGAGATTCCTTCCTTTGAAACAATGTGTCCCAGGAGTTTTCCCTGGGGTACTCTGAAAACACATTTCCTTGGGTTCAGAGAGATCCCAAATTCTTGGCATTTCTCGAATACAACTTCCAAGTGTCAAAATGATCCTTATGTCTTGGTAAACACCGTGAGATCATCTAGGTATATAAGGATTACCTTATTGATCAATGCTCCAAACACAGAGTCCATGGATCTTTGAAAGGTAGCTCCAGTGTTTGTGAGTCCAAATGGAATTTTTGTGTATGTGAAGGTTCCCCATTTTGTTGTGAAAGTGGTCTTATGTTGGTCCCCTTCTATGAGCCATATCTGGTTATAGCCTTGAAAAACCATCCAACAGAGAAAACTTTTCTGAGCCTGCAACTATTTGTAATATCTTCTCCATGGAGGGTAAAGGGTAGTGATCCTTTAGGGACACTCTATTTAGGTCTCTAAAATCTACATAGAGCCAAATTTCACTATTTTTCTTCCTTACCAGGACTAGGTTAGAGACCCATGTTGTGTGCTTGATAGGAAAGATTATTTTGGCCTCTAGGAGTTTTCTCAGTTCCTCGGCCATGAGGGATTCTATTTTTGGGTTCACGGGCCTCTGTTTCTAGCACACAGGCTTAGTTCCTTCTTCAAGGTCATGGTGTGTTGGATGATATCCTTGTTGTAACCATGTAGGTCATCGTACGTCCAAGCCATCACTTTGTTCATACTTATGGCATAAAGCCACAAGTCTTTCCCTTTCCCTTTGAGTGACTAATCTCCCAACTTTTAGCTTCCTCTCATTAGTCACTTCTAGCTCGACATAATCCTCCTTTACCACTGCAAACTTCCTTCGATCTGAACTAGCATCATTAGAATCAAAAATGATTTCTAGTGTTATTAACCCTTTTGGAAGTTTGTTTCATCTTCAACTGAATAATCTGATCTCCATAAGATTCTTCAATCTTGGGTTGGAGTTGGTTTGCAAACTGGTCAGATTGCTAGAGGAAGTGTATAATCTACTGGTCACTATTAAAAACCTACCAATGATCGATGTTATCAGGTATAGAAGGGTGGATGATCAATTTTATGGTACTTTCATTTGCTATCAAATCCTGTATTGGGTTGAATTGTGACCCGATTAAGGCCATCCTATCAGCCTCTATATTTTGGTCTCAGGGAATAACCTTGATATTAAAGGCTTCAAAATCTTCGATGAGATCCCACACCCTATGTCGATAGGACCTCATTCTTGGATTTTTGTGGTGATAGTGTTCCTTACCTGTGTCACTACCAACTTCTGAGTCATCAAAGACTCTCAACTATTTGATGCCTTCCTTTTGTCGTGGCCAAGCCATGTACTAAGGCCTCATACTCTACTTCATTACTAGGTATAGGAGAACTGGAAGTAGAATGCCTGGAGTATCTTCTTTCTGCTTGGGGATAACAAGCATATTCCAGCTCCTGAGCCATTCTTTCTTTTAGCCCCATCGAAATGAAGGGTCCATATCTAGGAATCTCTGATAGGATTCCCTTCTCTTTTATCCTCTTCTTTTACCACCTTTGGAATCATGGAGTCCTCATCGAAGATGACATAAGTACCCAAACCAGTTCAATTCAAGTTCCCGAAGGGATTTCACTCGGGGGAAGGTTGGCTAAATGACCACCTCTTTGAAGATTACCCTCCTCTGTATATGATTCCTCTTCTCTGGTGATCATAGCATGGGAAGCCTCAAATCCTGAGACCGCTTGGTCCATTATATGTTCCTTGAAAGGGGTTCTGATAATACCTTCATCTTAGATCCATACTTGGTCCGCAGAATCAGATGGGACTAATCAAGAGACATATAGCCTCCTATTTTAGTTGTGAAATCATGGAGAGACACAGTACGAAGACTGGTGGAATGTCAATTACTACTATATCCTATGGAATGGTTATGTTCGGGTAGGAATAAAGATGCAATGAGAGCCCCTTTATAGCTCCTATGGTTTGGACTGATTTTCCATCCAGTTGCATGAATCCTTTCTTTAAGGGCTCATATTCAATTCCCAAGGCATCTAAAATTGCTTTGGGCATGACTGTAGTGCTTGCACCAGAGTCTATCATGGAGTTATGCAATAATTTCCTACCTATGATAAGAGTCATAAAAAAGGGGTTAGGCCTTGGTTTACTTACTTCTCCCTTTTGATTTAACAACACTACCTCTGTTGGGGCTCGAATCACTTTTACCTATTCCTTCTCTTTCCCAGTGGTGGTTGGGTCATCATTTGATTTAAGTGCTTCTTGGAGAAACTCCTTTTGCTCTGGAATGCCCAGAAGATCCCACAAGGATGCGTTAGCTGGCACTTTCTTGAGTTTTTGAACCACGTTAATTGGTCTAGGTGATGATGTCTTGGATGATGACTGGTGTTTTATTCCTTCAACCACGGGATGGAGGGCATCCTAATTCTAGAAAGTTCTCAGAGCTTATTTTATGACCATTGGTGGTGAGACCATGATGGTTGGAGGCTCTTTTTGCATCTTGCTAGTCGTACTTGGGATAGGAGTGTTCCATCTCTATCATCCTTTTTTTGAAGCGAGTGTTGTAATTAAATTGAATAGGCTTGGAAGAAGTTGCCTCATTTGTAAATATGAATTCCTCTCCTTCTACCCAAGAGAAAAGTGCATGCTCTGGTGTGATCTCCACTTCCTGTTCCAGGGACATCCCTTGAATCTGCGCAACAAAGGCCGCATTTTGGACTCCCATGGACTAGTAAGGTCTTGATGCATTAACATCATAGCCTTCCCTTTGCTCTTTGTTTAGATACCTTTTGTTGCAAATTTCCTTGGGGACAGTCTCTTGGCATGTGGGAAATATTACAGGGGAAGCACCATGCATTGGGATCTTCTACCAAATTGTTTTTCCTAGGTACCATTTCTCTTCCGTTATTGGGTGGGATAGTCTGGAGTGGTGTTGGCACCGGGACGAGCTGGTTAGATGTGCTAGACATGATGGTCTCTGGGTATTCTGATGTTGAGAGGGATAGGTAGGCCTGCCACCCTAATAGCTTTGATAATTTTGTCTTGGGTAAGCGCTCTTATTCCTTTTAAGATTTACTATCTCGTTAGAGAAGTTTCTGAGGATATTTTTAACTTCCTCCATTTTGGGAGAAGAGGATGATGACGCTGTAGTGGTAATTAGTGTCCAAGATGAGAGGATGGGTAATTATACAGGGATGTAGGGGCTTGGGTAGAGCTTGGGATCAATGTTTGTATGGAAGGGGAGCTATTTCGGGGTACATTGGCAAAGGGGCTCTCAGGGGAAGCTTCCTAACATCTATTAGATTATTCTCATCTTGGATCACAATATCATATGCTTGTGGTAAAGATTCCCCTCCTAATGATTGAATCATCACAGAAATATCTGAATTCAGAGCTTTTAAGTAAAAAACAATAGCCATACCTGCAGGTGGCCTCGCTAGAACATGAATCCTTTTCCATGTTTTGTGAAATATAGTGTTAAAATCAGTCATAAGCTCTTGCATACCCTTCTTGATGTTGATAAGTTGTTGTAGGAGTGAGGATCTATCCCCTTTCTCACTAAATCTTGCTACCAATACATTTCCCAGTTGGTCCCAAGTGCCGATAGAATTAGGAGTTAGGGATCGGTACCAATCTAGAGCCTTCCCCTTAAGGGAAGTAGCTAGCAACCATAAGGCCACATCATGTTCCCTAATATAATGTACCACACATATTTCCGCTACATCCTAGAGGTGTTCCTCTAGAGTTTTGAAGTCTTCTCTGCTAAATTTGGCAAGCCGATTTTAGCACGTTAGCCAGAATAGGATTCCACATACCAAGGGTGTGGGTAGGATGAGAAGAACTCCCTTGATTCCATGAAACAAACTGCCTTGGGGGTTGATCTAGAGGTGGGCCATTAAAATAGGTCTGAGGGTTCTAGTTGACTATAAGAAGGGCCTACCTGGTGGAGGTGTTGAGAGAGTCTAGTTCAGAGGAGACAAAGACCTCTGAATCTGTCTACCTCTTCTGTTGCATGGTAAAGATAACTGTAAGTATTCAAACACACCTTCTTCTCTTGTCCTCACTCTTGTTCACATTCATCTTGTAAACTAGAGAAGACAAAACTTAGTACTACTGAAATCAATAGATTTTTTTTATGATGGAGTATTAAGATGTGTAGGTGTTCATGTCCCACTGGGTGTGCTAGGAAAAATGTTGACGATTATCTTTGTGGATGAACCATCAGAGTCATGGGATACCTTAGGGAAGTGGGACGTGCACCCTAAGATAACCTCCAGATTTTAAAGAAGTTGAGCTCTTCTCTATGGTGTGGAGTAAGGTTAGAGGAAAATTAAAATGAAGTACAAAACTAACTAAGGTGATACACCGAAACATAGATCTTAAAAGACACAGAGATAGATCCTTGGGAAACTACTTAAAATAGCTAAAGAGTGTTTAGCATGATCTACTATTTTTAGAAGTATCTTGGATTATTAGAGGCTGAGAAGGTGTAAAACATAACAATATGTAGATGATAGATGCATATAGAAAACCCAAGGGCATATAACATGATAGATCTTCAAAATTATCTAAAAACTACCAACAATGAAAGATGAAAGACACAATAATATTGAAAGCTAAAATGCACAGAACAAGAACTCTTTATTCATAGAGAAAATAATACATAAGGCCAATATGGCACAAATTACAACTTCCTTCTACAACAGAGTCTTTCTAAGGCTAGCCAATATAATAACTAAGCCTAGAATCCCTTTTACAGCTCTCGTATGTTTTTTCTTTTCTATTCTCCCCTTCCTTTTTTTGGTTCTGGATCAGAACATTCCTTTATAGATCCCTTTGGCTCTTGCTTCAATGTCCAGAATCAGATCTTCCACCAATAACAATTCATTTTCTTACAAGATCTTTCATTTTTTGGGTCAAGATCTCAACTTCCTGTTGGTGATATTTCATGATTTCCTTTAATTCTTCCAACTTGCACTCCTTCGGTTGGTGATGATTCCATCTCTTGCCACCTGGACTGGTCATGTGCTTGTTTGAGGGTGTTTCTTGGGGCTTTGTCTTTAAAACTACGCCTAAGTGACGCATGGAGAGTGCACACTTTTTTGAGGGCATTTCCTTCTTTCTCTTTATTTTGAAATTGCACTCAGGTGACATGTGGAGATCATGTGTGTTTCTACTATACTCTTGAATTTTCAACCCACTTGGGAAACTTTATCGGGCCTGGACACGTGGGAAGTATGATGCAGCGCAAGTTTGAGAACATTCCTTCTCTACTTCATGCCCCAAGTGTACCAAAGGTACACGTGGACATATTCCACATTCAACTTCATACTTATTCTGAATTTAGGCTCAAGTGATAAAAAATAGAACTAGGGCCGAGGAAAACAAAAGGTAGAAGGCTGGTAAAAGAGTCTTATAGCAGATGGAACAATGAGCCATGAATATGACCCAAAGATGAGAGAGGTATTGCTGTTCAAATGTATATTGTAGAAACTAAACAAAGAAAAGATTGGCCCGAGTGGAGACTGAGTCTATGATAATTTTGAAAAAGTTTTACATATGGAAATACTTCGTTGTCAATATAAGAAAAAATTATACATATAAATAGGTGTGTAGATATCTTTAATAAAAGGATTTAATTCTTATAATCATGTAACTTTTTACTTTGTTTACTTAAGCTATTATAACTCGCATAACCATTGAACACCAATAATATAACACATTAAAAAAATAACATATAAGCTCACTAATGCGAGCACTAATTCATAACATTTCATCCCTTGGTGTGAACATGAGATAAAATACCACTTTCAACTAAGTAACATAATACTCCAACACTTTCACAATGTATTTACGCTCACATTGATTGTAGGAACTACCTATACTATAAATAAGGACCCATCAATCTATTCATGTGAATACATGTTTTATGAATTATGACCCATCAACCAACTCATGCAAACACATCAAATGGACAAATAAAGATATCAATAACACTCACCCTTTAGTATTTATGGTATGGATCTTGGTATTATCATCACAACATGATAAAATATTGATTACATGTTTCATTTTTCACACAACAAAAAATCTAAACTTAAAGGCCAAGGACAACATCCTCGTTGTCATTTTTTTGGTGCCACTACACATGATTGTTGTCACTCGATCACACATAACATAGGAAACCTCTACTATAATTGGAATTCCACCTTGATATTAGTTTTTTGGAAAAAAATGTTTACCACTACATTTTGCGGGTGAATAAGCTAAAATGTAAATCTATAAGCCCAACATGAATACTATAGTAACAACAGTAAATCAATAACAATGACGTAAAAAAATTACACCCAAGAAACTAAGAAATAAATTATGAAACCATAATTGCGAGGAGAAAAGGGTACTTAGCTGATTTTATTAGATTTGGAAGATGCACAAAGTTGGAAAACCAAAAAATATGAAGCACCTACTGTCGTATAAGAGCTCAGAAAAATGTATATCTAGAGAGATAGGTTGGACTGGGGCACCTAGAGAGGGACAGGGGCACCCACGGGCACCCTAGACTTGTTTCTGGGTGAATGGGTCTACATAAATGATCAAGAAACCTCGTATGAGGTGTCACAAGGTGTTTTCCTTTAGTCACATTTGGTTTCTCTGAGGTTGCACCAATATCAATGAGGTCGATGTAAACCTAAAATGAAATATGAACCTATAAAACCCTCAAATAGACATCAAATCCCAAAAATGAAATATGCAGAATGAGGGGTCATACTGTCCTTGACTGTGACAATGGTGAACTTAACAATTAAGAGATGTACTACATGTCAGAACCAATGTAGTTCTGTGTGTGTGTGTGTGTGTGGAAATCGTGCCCTAGGTGGCTCTTGTACATTTCAAACTTGGCAGCAAGAAAATAGCTAGATGTAAATAAATGTAGTAGATGTGTGCATGGAATAGAATGAACTTCCCTTCTATGAAGTGCATGCAAAATAACCAACCCTTGTGTCCCTTGCGATGGTACTAGATGGATGCAACAGAGATCTTAGATGCCTTGATGGATACAACCTTATGTGGTGATAGTTAATGCTTAGTGCTTGGGCCTTTATTATGATCATATAAATTTTTATATGATTCATTTACTTGAATTTCCTAATTAACCCCAAAAAGGATGACTACCAAAAATATAATATGGTCAAACAACTAGAAATGACCCAAAAAATGTGAGTAAAGTATAAAGAGGACATGGGCACCCAGAAGATATGACGGCCCCTGACATTGGCATCTTAGATGGGCATTGCTATCTAGGATGATAAATGACAAAGAGTAAAAAGCTAGACTAAGCAAATAAGGGTGTAAGATTGAAAGCAAGAACATAAAGAAAAATAGGTGGCCAAAGACATGGGTTAATTAGTAATTTTCTTACTTAGGAATCACATCAATAGTAATATGTAACTAGGACTAGATAATTAACCAAAGTGTGTGATTTTGTGTCTATATTTTTCCCCACTTTATGTTGGTGAACAAGATAGCTTAGTAACATAAATTAGATAGAGATGCATACTTGATAATCGTGTAGATCAATGATGAAAGCATGTCGAGGGATTGAGACAAAGCATGGAATGATAATAAGTGTGAAGTGTGGATGCTAAGGATGAGAGAAGTGCAAAAAAAAGATGACAAAAAATGAACCTAGGGTGGAAACACATGTGTAAGTTTTGCAATGCACTTGTTTTTAATGTCGATGTTGTTATTATTGTTGTGACAATTACATTGACTATAGTCACCTCTTATGTGGATGGACCTGCATAAGGATAAGAATGAACAAGTAATCAAATATGCATGTATATGTGTAAAAAGTGTATATGAAGGAAGTATGTAAAAATGCTGAAAATGGGAAAAAGGAACATGTGCACCTAAAATCGTGATGAGGAAGAAGTGTAGTAAGGATCCTGTAAATCTCGATGAAGTGTGATTTTTTTGGGTGATCTCACACCATGAAAAAATAAGTGTAGGGAGGAAATTCTAATGTCATCCTCTAACCTTTAACCACTTCCTGAAGTTGTAGAGCACTTTGTAATGTCTGGATTTTTTGGGTGATCAAACGCCATGGTAGAAGTAGTGCAGAGAAAAAATTCTGGTGTCATCCTCTAACTTTTAACTTCTCCCTGAAAATATGGAACACCACTGCAGATGGTGTGTAAAATGTACCCCAGTGTGAATTCCTAATGCTAAAGGACTCTCTACCCTGTACAAAAGCCTCTGTGACACATCGAAGAAATATATAATTTCCCCCTAGTTAGAGGTATCTCAGGGAAGGATCATCTATGTGCTAAGGACCCAAGTCTTGATTATTGAGCTCTGTCTGAAACTGACAATTGTGTTGTACTGGTACCGTGTTGTACTATGTATGAATTCTGTATGGAGTGACTGATTCATCCAAATGATATGCCCCCTTGTTTGGAGTATATACGACATCATTGAAGGAGCATGTGGTCGAAAAGAGGACCAACCACTATGTTGAAACTGTGCCTTGTAGGGGGAAAGGGAATTTTCTTTGTAAAAAGCATGGCGCACACAAAAAAGTGGCTAGGAAACAAGTGTTAGTATAAGAAAAACATGCATGTGTAAAATGAAAGTGTAAGCTAAGAAGATCAATGTATAATCTAAGATGCAAATAAACGTGAAGAAGACAATGTAGACCACAAAAAGTGGGTTGTAAACATGGGACACCACTCACAGATGTCGATAAGACAATCAAGTTACGAAGTGGCCATAAGAAGACAAGTGTGCACATGTAAGACAAAGGGAAAATCCCGCACAAAAAGTGAGCATACAAAGAGCAAAGCAATGGTAAAAATAATAGTAACAACATAACCATGGAAGAAAATAGCCTTGCATAATGAAATGATGCACATGAAGCACCCATTAGCATGTTAGAAAGATAAAAAGTATGTCAAATCATGTATAATACCTGATAAAGTAATGTGTTATGAAACAAATTGAATACAATAACACCTATAACGTATGAAATGTGGATGACCCCTAGGAGCCTTCATGTGGGACTACTAATATTGTGCCAAGCATCCATGTTACATGTGTATAGATCTGTAAAATCTGTGATAACAACTAGAAAGGCAAGTGAACATGCATGTGTATATGATAAAGATAATGACATACAAGATATTTATCTAGCATGTGTAATAAGATGAACATGTAAAAACATAAGTAATAAAGATGTAAATGTAACCAAGATATGTAGTATGTTGTGGATGAGGTATGGAATGGAATGCAGTGTGAATGATAGGGACAAAATGTGTCCCCCATGAGTGATGCGTATTATATGTAGCGAGGTTTATTTATTTATGCCTGCTCAGCAGTCAAGAATGAACCGTAAACGAGAGTGTGTCATCGAGAAATGGTTTGAATGATGTGTCATGTGTTAGAGCAAATATGTGAATATTGAATATGATGCTAGCAAAGTGTGAGATTGTGTGATTGTAAGAATGTCATGTGCAAGATTGTGACATGTGAGTTTGAGGTGAATTGTCATATCAAAGTACCCTAATGTAGTGTCGTAGGATGCGTGATGATGTATCCTAAAGTGTATATTACATAAATTGGTTGAGTAGTTGATGTTAGAAAGTGTGATGATTTATCATAAATTGCATATATCATGAGATGTGTGAGTAATGCTGCAAAAAGTGTGATGATTCATCATAAAGTGTATATCACACTATGTGGAAATAAGGTTCTAGCTATGAATGTCACATGGTGTGATAAAATGATTGATTGATTGATTGTGGAGATCAAAGTTTAAAATGAAGTACATGTGATGATGGAGGTGAGCTTCAATTTTTATTTGGAGCCTCATACAATTGAGTATGAACGTTTGGACTAGAGTACGTCATTGGGTAGTGAGCATTGTTGAGACATGTTTGAGTAGATGTATTGTGTTTGGTTGATTGTATAGTGTTGTTTGTGAATGTGTTGCTCATGTAAGATGTTGTAATCTGTTGTGAATGTTGAATGTGTATTGTGAATATTTTGATTATATGGTGTGTTTTGTGTAGATTGTGCATAATGAGAGATGTGTCATATGATGTATGTTGTGTGACTTAGGAGATATATGTTCTGAAGCATGTGTATGCAGTGTTGAAGGTGCAATTGAAAGTATGTGTTGTTGATTGTGGCATTGAGTTTGCATTGATTAATAGGGTAGTGAGAAGCATGTAAGTATTTTTGATGTTGTGATATGTCAGTGACTATGGTGAGTGTAAGGCGATGAATGTGTGCGTAGTGTGTGAGGTTCATGTATATAGGATGCCCTCAACAGTCAAGTGTGAACCTAATAAACAAGAGTGCGTCATAGGATAATGACGATATGAGATTGTGTCAATATGCGTGTGTCATAAGTAGGAATGAACTAAGGTGAATAAAATAAGACACTTGTTGATGATTAGGGGGGGGGGATAAGTACGATGCCCCCCAGGAATGTGATGAGAAAAATGGTCAAGTTCCAATGTCTAAAAAATCATCATTGTCTTGATCGTATCCGAATGGAGCGGCATTGGATACTTGATAGGCAATAGTATGAGGAGGATCATATAGAGAGCCATTGTGATGCAAAGTGTACACAGTCATTGCATATTATTAATCGGTGAAAGGTGATGACGGAAACCCATGTGCATACCAATGAGTAATATTTTGAGAATGTTCTAGGAGATGAATCACTACCAATAGAAACATTGCTAAATGGCATGGGAAAAGTGATAGAAGTGTGACTGGAGTCTAAAGTGCCTCCAATATAGTCAAGCCAAAATAGGCTGAAGTGTCAATGAAGAAGTTCAGGGACTACGTGCAACAAAGAATGTTAGATGAAAAACAAGAAGACCATAGGCAGCCATGTAATGTGAAAATAACCATGATAAAGATGAGGTGAGTGAGGTGGTGGTAAACTATCATTAAGCATCAATCCAAGCCTAGTTAAGTCATCATATGTGTAAATAGTATTAGGATCAAGTATGATCCACCAAAATATGATGCTAATAAGATTTTTTGATTACGAGTGTGCATGTGAAATGAGGTGGTATAGATGAAGACTACTCAAGAGAGGGTGAAACAACATCCAAAGTATGGGAAAAACCCTTGTAAGGTACCATAACATTAGTGAAAGGAGGGGTCTTAAATTTTTATTCACCAAGGTCATCAGACACGAAATTTTCATTGAAATAAGATTCATCTATATCAATAGGAGTGAATTTAAGTTTCCCTAATGCTTCATCAGTAATCTAAATATGATCAAATTCATTTGTCAGAATCATTTGTGTTTACATTGTCATGTTGTATTTATGTATCAATTATATTGGTAGGTGGTGCACTAGATGTAATAAGAGCATCAATGGACAGATTAGTAGTTTGGCATAGGAGCAGGCACTGTGAGTGAAATGATGAAAGTAGTATGAGTAGAAATAACTGGAGTGTTTGGAGCAATAGAAGAAGATTGTGAAGCACTAGACTAACCAATGTCATATGTATCGATAATACTATATGGAATAAGCTATGTAGGAGGAATACACATAGTAGTAACAAAGTATATGTGGAAAAATTTGAAGGGTTCAGGATCTGCAATAATAGTATGTTCATATCCATCATGCAAGAATTTGATGCATTTGTGTACAGTAGATGGGACTGCTTGCATTGCATGAATCCAAGGTCTACCTAGTAACATATTGAATTGAAATGAAACATATATAAAGAATAAGTTTGTGAGGACACTCTTAAGCCCAACTCGAATATGTGATGAAATAGTTCCTAGGCATGTGCGAGTAGTTGAATCATATCCATGAAATAAGAGTAGAGTTCTTAGAAATTAGATTATTGTTAATGCCCAATTGTTTTAGAAGGGAATGGGCACATAGGTTGATGGCTGATCCATTATCAATAAGTACACGTTTGATACAAGTGGTGCTGATAATAATGGTGATAAACAAAGGAACACATGGATTGTCATTATCAAATGGAGATATATCTTCATTAGTGAATTATATAGCACGTGGATTTTTTTGAGAGATCTGAATGAGGTGTGTGAAGGATACTTAAGAATTATCACTTTCTATATGAATACAACAAAAAGAAACCTCTAATGTTTGATGATAATTTGGCACATTACACAATAAGTCATAGAGGGATATTTTGGCTGGCGTATTCTTAAGTTTTTTAATGATATCATAGCCCTTAGAAGTAATAGGAGGAACTAAATAAGTGATAGGTGGTGGGATAGAAATGGGTGGAGCCATAAGAGGATGAGTGTAGCGATCAGTTACTACATTGACAGATGGATCAACTTGAGGAGATAATAAAGTGAGGAGGATGATGAGTATGAACTTACATGAAATCAGCAACGGTAGTAACCATGCCTAAAACCTTAGTGGGTGTGAAATAAAGATAAGATAATTGAGTCATGAATTGATAAGGTGAAGATATACTCCTAAGGGAGGGTTTGATACGATCGGGTTCACAAAAATGATAAAGCTAAAACATAAATTTGTAAGCCTAACCTGAATGCCACTAGTAGCAGCAGTAAATGAATAACAACGACGTACAAAAATTACACCTAAGGAACTAAGCAATAAATTATGAAATCCTAATTGCAAGGAGGAGACAAGGGTAATTAGACAAGTCATAAAGAGCTAGAAGATATAAAAATTTAGAAAACTAAAAGAGACGAAGCACTGAATGTCACACCAGAGCTTAGAAAAATGTAGATTTGGAGAGATAACGTTAGACTGGGGCACCTAGAGAGGGACAAGGTCACACATGGGCACCCTAGACATGTTTATAGCCACCCGGGTCCATGAAGATGATCAAAAAACCTCCTTTGAGGTGTTCGCAAGGTGTTTTCCTTTAGTTTCTTCTGAGGTTTGCACCAAGATTGCCAATGTCATTGTAACCCTGTAATAAAATATGAATATGCAAAAAACCTCAAATAGACATCAAATCCCAAAAAATAAAGATGTAGAATGAGGGGTCAGACTATCCTCAGCTTTCATAATGGTGAACTTATGACTAAGTGCTGCAATACATCTCATACATAATGTAGTTCTCTGTGTGTGTGTGTATGTGCGTAAATCATGCCCTAGGTGGCTCTTGTGCATGTCACACTTGGTAGAGAGAAAATAACTAGATGTAAATAAATATAATAGAATGTGTGCATGGTATAGAATGAAATTCTCTCCTATGAAGTGTATGCAGAATAACCAACCCTTGTGTCCCTTATGATGGTGCTAGATGGATGCAATAGAGCTCTTAGATGCCTTGATGGATGCAACCTTAGGTGGTGATAACTAATGCTTAGTGTTTGGTCCTTTATTATGATCACATAACTTTATATTTATATGATTCCTTTTCTTGAATTTTGTAATTAACCCCAAAAATGCGAATACCAAAAATATAAGATGCTCAAGCAACTAGAAATGACCAAAAAAGTGTAAGTAAAGTACAATGGGGAAATGGACACCCAGAGGGGATGAGGGCACTTGGGTGATGACATCTTGGATGGGCGTTGGTGTCAAAGATGATAAATGCCAAAGAGTAAAAATGTAGAATGATCAAATAAAAGGTACAAGACTGAGAAAAAAAAACAAATAAAAAAGAGGAGGTGGCCAAAGACATGGGTTAACTGGTATATTTCTTACTTAGGAATCACATGAATAGTAATATGTAATCAGGACTAGATAATTACCCAAATCGTTGTGATTTTGTGTCTATAACAACCATGTCACTAGTGGTTGGAAAGAAGTAACTGATTGAATTCCAACCTCCTATTCCTCCATACTCCATTTGTGTTGCTACTTAGTAGAATCCCAAATATTTACACATTGTGTTTATTTTAATAATCTCCCCCACAATTATGAAATGTTTAACTTGGGGATGTCAATTTCCACTAAAAATGCATCCACTTACAAACAATTTATTTGACACTAATGATAAAAAGTTTGACTACTGACAACTTTCATGCTTATGATACATACGAAAGGTCTATCTCATAATAGAAAACCATATGCAGCTGTAAATGACTCGGTGAACACCGATCTCTCATTTCATGACTCAGTATCATACCGATCTCTCATGTTAACTTTATAATGTGTATACTATGTATACTTGGTTTTGTTACCCTTTTAGAGGTATCAAGTGTTCTTTTTAAGAGGCCTATCTGAATATCTGTTACCGATACTCATCTGAAATCCTGCTTCTTAAACTAGGTGACATAGGACAACACAACCAGTAGCTTGCGATACTTTGGCCAAAGATTTTAAACATACTATTCATGTTTATATTCCTAGATGACATACTCATCAAATGGAATAATCCTTCACCCTACTTGATCTGTTATCTAGAATGGTCTTCACTGACTTCTGTTAGTCCACTCATTCAAGGTTTAACCCTAGCCAAGGTTAGCAACATGGCCAAGTGTGGAGGACTGCTTATGGTGACTAAGGGTACTTAGACATACTCAATCAACTTATGTCAATTAGGTGTGTCTATTTATCCTAAGTCAACATGAGTTGACCCCCGACACTAGATCATGCCCCTATCTTTACCTAGGGAAGAACTATGATCAAGTCAGAATTTATGTTAGTCTAGTTGAACAAACTCTGAAGGGTGTTGAAACATGTCAACTGCAACATAGTATCCTCATGAAGACCCTTGTCATCATGAAGGTACTACACTGTAGTTGGCGTGTGTCAACATCCAACTGTGTTTTCCTCATCTGGATGAACATACCTTAGATAGGAAGTTATATCTTATTAATTTCCTCATTACCAATTAATTACATCAACCCTACTGAACAACTAGGTTCCTTAATTGTTAAGATTCAGAGTTAAAACTGCATTAGATGAAGTTATGCAGATAAATCTGCTTTCTATCCAACTCACATGCTATGATTTGAACTATTAACATCCTGATTCAAATTTTACATTAAAGGCCTAGTACACATGGAAGTGTCATTTATTTACTCACTTAATACAGCCCTAGCTTATATAAGTTCTGAGCAGGTCCTTTTTCATATTAGACTTCATTGAAATGAAGTCTAATTCCCTTTTTAATTTCTTTTCCTACATTCCTATTTTAATTAAGGAAGTCTACATGAGAAATCACACCTTCTCTAACTACAGATAACAATCAGGATTCATATCAAAAAGGTCTTAAATTAGGACTATGATTCATTTCAAGGGAATTGTCTTTCCTTTCCCTTATTAAGGGTTAAATTCTATTATAAACCCATTGTACATTATAAACTATTATCAATGTTTAATTCTCATACAAACATTTGATTTAAATATAGTCATAGAGATATAGTTGAGTATCAATGTAAGAAAGTCAACTTTATAAGTTGCATCCTCACTAGAGAGGGTAATACATCTAACACCTCAGACTTCTATTTATTCCATTCCAAACCATAAAAGTATGTTACTATTTGTGAAATAGAGTAATATTCATTATTTCCACTCATTGCATGCCAAAAGGAATTACATCAAGTACAAACAAATTTCACACATCTTTCATTCAACAAGGAGGAAATTATACATTTACAAGTCCAAACACTTCAGATATTACTAATATCAAACAACACTATTTCAATCAATTTCAGATACAACTTTATTTTCCATCAAATAAATTTCAGTAATGAACCATATTTCATCATAAAAGATATCATGTCTCTTTGATAAACAAATGTAACTTCCTAAATATATTTCTCCTTTCATCACTTACGAAGTCCATCTGTAAAATTACTAGCATGGGTCAGTTCATTGAACTGAGCATGATAAGCACTAAATCATTAAAACGATGTGACTTTAACTAACTATTTCATAAAAATAACTATGTTGTTATGAAATAGTCCTGAAGCAATTCAGAAAGACATAGCCAAAAGGAGTTACAATACTCAAACAAAAGAAAGAGAGAAAGAGATATACAACAAATCAAAAGTAAGGTTAGGTCATGAAATATAACAACTTCATCCATCCATACTATTGTCTTTTATCAAAAGAATTTAAATAGTAATTCTGATAAGTAACATTTCATCAAAATTTCACTACTACTTTCATATATTTCTTTTCATGATCACTCATTCGATTAGATCCATTTAACAGAAAAGGTAACTATCCTAACTAGCTTTTAGGCATAGTTCAGAAGTAGATCATTTACAACCATACTTCCATCTCAATATTTCCTTAACCTATATTCATCCTAAAATCTGAGTTGCCAACAATTGAACTTAAATATCATAAGAAATAAGTTAAAATAACCAAATCATCATAACATTTAAGTGTCCCGTTTTAGAGTATCCTAATACTCAAACTCAAAACTAGGAACCAAATCAAGTTAATAACCAAACAAGATAAATCAGACCACTTAAAGATGTAAGATTACTTCCAACAAGAAAAAGAGTTACACTCCAATCTCAAAAAGATGCACCATTGAAATAATTACCTTAAGTAGTTAAATGGTTAAGTTTTTACTCTATACTAACTCATTAAACCATTCAAATACTTCCATCCTAACACATTATTCCATCAAATTAATTTCAACTTCAGATATACTTCCCTAACAACATTCTGTAATCATTCTTACCAGACAACAAGAAGTTGCATAACGAAACAGACCAAAGAAAGACAACATCTTCACCAAGTGCAAAGATGAAAGAAGAATAAAGGAAGGAGAGGGAGAAAGATCACAACCCCTCAACTCTTGTATGATTAAAGGTGAACCTAAAGAAACTAAATAACCTATATTGACAAGGTCATTATCTAATGTCTCAAACCAAAATCCCAAATGGAGATCTAATCTGGGTTTGAATTGAATGAACAACAACCAAAGAAAGGAAATAAGAACAACAAAAACATTCCCTTACCTTTCATCATTCATAGGTAAAGATAGCCTTTATTTCCACAAGATAACAAATAAACCATTACTCAAAAGATACAAGATGGAAGGAATAATTTTAACAGATGGTAAGTCTAAACAATCTTCCTAACTCATATCCGTATAGGAGAAGAAGTAATCAAAATGATTTAACCTAACAGAAGTCATCATTCCATTTTCATGAAGAACACATTTCCTAAGCTCTGTAAGAATTGAAACTAAGTTTAATGGCCCAAGGTCTAAGAAACAGGCTAACACAATACATCAAAATAATATCAATAGAATTATCAAGAAGTTCAAGTTGATAACAACAACCAAAAACAATAAACCAATACCCAAGGGAGTTTTTCCCTTTTTAGCACATATGCCATAATTTCATAGGTTACCCAATGACCCAATAGAGTAGAAAATTAAATATCATTTCCCTTACTGGATTCCAAAAATTAGGCTTCGTGAAAATAACAAATCAATTCTAGAGAATAAAGAAGTATAATTTTGAGGACTTTTAAAAATAATAATCAAAAGAAATTAAACAAGTACATGAAGACGTTTAACCAATTGCAAAGAAAACCCAACAACAATTTATCTTTCCTTAATAATCATAGGGCAGAAGTCTGCAACTGAAATAATACAAACAAAAACCCAGATTTACAATCACAGACAACGATAAGAAAATAGGAACATTCACCAATTTAAGCCTTCCAACTGTACAAAAATGAATATGAATAAGTAGGAATCACAGTTTTGAATGTTATATTTTCCCTAAAAAATCATGAAGATTCAATCAAAAACCAAGTATTCAAAATAGTTTAATAACTACAATTTCCCAACAGAGAGGAAACAAGACCATTTAGAACAAGATCCAAAGATTAAAGCAAACCAAGCTACCTACAAGATTTAAACAGTTCAAACAAAGATCACAAACATTTTTTTGACTTGATCTCAAGCCCATGCAGAAGGATTAAATCATAACCCAACTATCAAATCAAGAAAATCAAAAACCCAGATCACACTTTCCATCATTCAAATAGAACCGAAAAAGCATTCCCAATAAACAACACAAAAACCTCAAGCAGAGTAAATCTTATTAGCAGAATGAAAAACCAGCCTATTCCAAAGAGAAGAGTTGTTTTTATGAACATTTAAGTAAAAGCAAAAATCTTAATGGATAGATCCTATCATGCCTAATAGCACTTCACCTTCACCGATTCATAGAAGTATCCAAGCAGAGCTTCAATCTTCCTTTCAAAATGTAAAAACCACACAAAAACTTCCTCTATCTCCTTCTTATAGTCTCACAGTGCCAACCCTTTCTTCCACACCATGCAAGGAAGGAAAACTCATGCATTGACACATTGCATGAAAAATCAACTGGAGGTTCGAAAACAAAAACAACCACATGCAGAGCTCTAGCTCCAAAACCAAATGAATCGAACAAAACCAAACCCTCTATCTTCTTCCTAGGCGGTTTCACAATTTCCAAAAATTAAATGTAAAGTAGGATTTTTAGTCCTTCCTATTTTCCCACCACCTCCATCTCCAAATTTGGAGTTGACTTAATTCAAACAAAACATGCCTCATAAAACTTTGGCAAAAATTCCAACTCATCCATCTTAAGTTTCTAACTGCCTTTGCCAAATTTGGCTGTAGAAAGAGATAAGGTTTAATAAATTGCCTTAAATTCCTTGAATTTTCTACCTCCCACTTGCCTCTTTCCCCATGTCATTTCATAGGCCCCCTTAGGTTAGCCATTCCATTAGTTAGGTTAGACACTAATTTAAGAATCAACATAGGTCCATAGGTAAGTCCATAGTTTTAGTCTAGGTCCCTCTTAATTCCTTTTCATCCCAATTTAACAAAAGAACATATTAACTTAGGTTAGGTTTAACCCTTAGGATAGAGTTACTAGTTTTAGAACATAGTTATATTAGGTCCCAGGTCCCCAATGAAAAATTCATCATACCATAATAGAAAAGAAGAACCAAATTGTTACTTGATTAAATACAAAGTAGAGATCCATGGAGAGGTTCATTCATAACCTTTGCACATTCAAGATCCAGAACTCTTCCATCTGTCCAATTGTACATCATGACAACAAGACATGAAAATTAGAAGCATACCTTGGATCAATGGAATTGATCCAAGGTAATGTTTGTTTGAAACCCCATAAATTATGAAAACTGAAACTCAAATTCATAATCCCTAGTAGTGAATTTATTCTACATAAAAGAGATGGATTGCTTCATTTTCAATTAAGAAAAATCATGACAAAATGTACCTATTCCCAATAGATAACTTCTTATCTTCTGCAAACATGATTTCCTAAGTCATAAGAGTACACCATCTTAAGACAAAATCACCTGTCAACGTTTGTACCTTCTATAGTAGAAGTCATCATAGGTACCAGTCATGTTAGAGGCATTACATACCTCCCTCCTAAAAAGCATCATCATCCCATGATTAACTTAGTCTAATAACTTTAAACAAGAATATAATCCAAATTATAATTCTTTCATTCATAAGTTCATAACATAACCAGATTTGAGAAATTCAAATTTTCATAATTATTCAGCAATAAAATAGTTGTTTCAATACTAATGAATTTAGTATCTTCCCAAAACTAGCAGGTTTATTGATATAATAAGAATAAAATATTCAAGTTTTATCAATCAACAGAATCAACTCTGTTCAAATAAATGTGGAAAAGTAGTTTTCATATCTTCGAGGTTTTCCCATGTTGCACTTTCTTCATTAAACTGGTCCCATTGGACCTTGCATTGACTTATTTCACGATTTCTTAAGTGTGTTGGCGAGTTTCCAGCACTCAATGGGTTTAACCATGATTATTCCTGGGTCTTGGACCTACAAGGAATTCCAATTTAACACATGTGATAAATTTGAAACTATTTCTAAGTAAATAAATTAAGTAAAGAAATATGGAAAACATCATGCATTCATGCTAAAGTAGGTGGTAAAGTTAAACGATAAGCTACATGGTTGATTATTTCAACAATTTCAAAGGGTCCCACATAACGAGGTGATAACTTGGCATCCTTGCCAAAGGTTATAGAACTCTTTTTTGGTTTAACCCAAAAAATACCTTCTCACCAAGTTCAAATTTCTTGTCAACCCTTTTTAAGTCTGCATAACATTTTTTCCTATCTATTGCTTCCTTCAAACATTCACAAATCATTTTAACTTGTTGTTCCATTTCAGTAAGGATCTCAGGTCCAATTACCTCTTTATCCTCTATGCTATCCCAACTAACTGGAGTTCTGCATTTCCTTCTGTATAATGCTTCGAAAGGTGCCATTTTCAGAGAGGCATGATACATGTTATTATAAGAAAATTCAACTAATGGAAGGTACTCTTCCCATTTGTACTTTTGATCCATGTAGTACATTCGTAACATATCTTCCAAAAATTGGTGCATTCGTAACATATCTTCCAAAAATTGATTAACTCTTTCAGTTTTCCCATCTGTTTCAGGATGGTATGCTGAACTAAAATTCAGTTTAGTTCCTAAGGCTGCATTGAGTGTTTTCCAAAATCTAGATGTCATCCTTGGATCTCTATCTGATATGATCAATTTAGGTACACCATGTGCAATCTAAAAATTTCATGCACAAATATTTTTGCTAAAACAGGTGAATCATCCTTAAGATTACCAGTAATAAAATGTGCTACCTTTGTTAATTTATCAACAACAACTAGAATAACATCATGCTTATTTCTTGACATTGGCAGCCCTTGAACAAAATCCATGCTAATTACTTGCCATTTATACTACGATATGCTATGAGGGTACAATAAACCAGCTGGATGCATATGTTCAGCCTTAACACGCTGACATTCTAAGTAGTGTGTCACAAAAATCAATTACATCTTTTTTCATCCCTTTCCAAAAATATTGTTGTTTTATATCAGCAAGCATTTTCATAATTTGGGATGCCCTGAATAAGGTGAATTATGAAATTCAGTTAACAACTTCCTCCTTAATTCATTTCCTGAAGGTATATATACTCTATTATCATATCTCAAGATTCCTTCATCATCAAAGTGAAAACCTCTATATCTCATATCATTTGGATCTATAGCAAGTGTTGTTTTTACTTGCTAAAAATAAGAATCAGATTCCATGATACTTTTTACTTCATCCTTAAACTGAGTTCTCAATGTTATAAGTGCAGAAATATGTTTCCTACGACTTAGTGCATCTGCCACTCTATTTTCCTTTCCTTTTATATAACTTATATCAAAATCATACTGAGATAGGAATTCTAACCACCTTCGTTGTCTTGCATTCAAATTTGGGTGAGTGAAAATATACTTCATCCAAGATGGTAGTTTTAATTCAAAAGGTCTCCCTAAAAGATAATGCCTCCATACTTGAAGTGCATGAACAATGGTAGGAAAGCTCTAGGTCATGGGGAGCATAATTCAGTTCATGTAACTTGAGTTTTCTACTTTCATATGCTATAACATGCTCATTTTGTAATAAAATACCTCCAAGCCCTTCCTAGAAGCATCTGTTACTACAGTAAAGTCTCCATTTGGATCAGGTATAACCAAAATAGGTGCAAATGTTAGTTGATTCTTTAGAGTCTTAAATGCAGATTCACATTTTTCACTCCACACAAATTTCTTATCTTTCTTTTGCAATGAAGTTATTGGTGCAACGACCTTTGAAAAGTCCTTAACAAACTTTCTATAGTAACCAGCGAGACCCATGAAGCTTCTGACTTCATGTACATTCTTAGGTGTAGGCCACTTAGTTATTGCAACAATTTTTTATGGGTCTACTACTATTCCATCTTTACTTATGACATGCCCTAGATAGTGCACTTTTGTCTCGTAGAAAGAACATTTAGATAACTTACCATACAATCTTATTTTTCTTAAGATTTCCAAAACTATCTTCAAATGCTCATGATGCTCATCAATGCTTTTAGAATATATGAGAATATCATCCAAGAATACAAGCACAAATTTGTCCAAGTATTCTTGAAAGATATTATTCATTAAGTTCATAAAAGTTAGGTGCATTTGTCAAACCAAAAGGTAAAACTGTGAATTCATAATGCCCATACCTTGTCCTAAAAGTTATTTTATGAATATCTTCATCATTGATTCTTAATTGATGATACCCAGATTGAAGATCTATCTTAGAATATACTAATGCACCATGCATTTGATCAAACAGATCATCAATTCTAGGAAGTGGATATCTATTTTTGATTGTTGCTTTGTTTAACATCCTATAATCAATGCACAATCTAAGTGTTCCATCTTTCTTTTTCACAAAAATTACCGGTGCTCCCCAAGGTGAGACACTTGGTCTTATCAAACCTTTAGACAACAGTTCTTGTAACTATGCCTTAAGCTCTACCAGTTCAATGGTAGTCATTTGATATGGTTCCTTGGAAATAGGTTCGGTTCCCAGCTTGATCTCAATCATGAAATCAAACTCCCATTTGGGTGGAATACTGGGTAGTTCTTCCAGAAACACATCACTGAAATTTTGTAACAATGGGTATCTTTCCAAGAAATCACTATCCCCTTCAGTTGTTTCAGAAATTTTTACTATATACAAGGTGTAACCTTTGTTTTTGGCCCTTTTAAGCTGCATGGTTGATAATTTTCTAACTGAAATCTCACGTTTTACCCCCTAGATGTCTGTTGTTTTCTGCAGATCATCTAGACAACTAATATGTTTTTCAAAACAATCAACCTTTGCTTTATGATCAGAAAGCCAGTTAACACCTATGATTACATCATAAGACCCCAAAGGAGCAACGTAAAGATCAACTTCAGTGGAAAAAATAGGCAAGTCAAGGACTGCTCTCAAAAAGACACATACTAACTGTGTGGACAACATTATTTCCATAATGTACAACCCATGATTTATCCATTTTTCCATCTTTTCTTTTTAATTTTGAAGCTAATTTAGTAGAAATAAAGCATTCAGTAGCTCCAGTATCAAAAATTATAGTAACATGTATACCAAATAACTTACCTAGCACTTCTATAGGTGTAACTTACTTTTCATCTTGTTTGTCAGCTACTGCACACATGTATCTTATGTTGTTGATTGTGGTCATCCTTCCTTAGAGGACACTGATTATCATAATGATCTTTTTCCACAATTGTAGCAGCCTCCTATAGGTCCTTTCTTAGGCTCAAATTTATTTCCGGCCTTAAAATTGTCATTTTGTCCTCCATAGGACTTATGTCCATTATTATTGTTCTTAACAAAATTGTTTCGAACATTAGCAACAAGTTTATTTGTTGTAGTTTTCTTGTTATTATCAGCAAAAAAATTTGTTTTTAGCACCAAAATTTTCCATGGTCCCTTTTTGGGTGCAAGGGATGAAGAAGAATTAGGAATTTTCTTTCTGATTTCCTCCTTATGGGCAGAGATTGCTTTTAATTTCTGTTCCTGCCTTATGGATTTTTCCACAACCCCTTCCATGGTGGTTGGGCTGTGAACATCTACTTCACCACCTATAATAGGATTTAATCCCATAATGAATTTCCATATTCTAAACTTCTCTTCAGTTTGATATACTGAGGTACGTACTTGAGAAGCTTAGTAAAATTTTCCCAGTACTCTGTTACAGTTAGCTTTTCCTTGAGCTAAGTTCTGAAATTTAGTCATTTTCTGATCATAGTAAAGTTGTGGCAGCCATTGTTTACCTAAAATAATTTTTAAATTGATCCCAAGTGACGTTTGTTTTCATCAATGTTTAACTCATCCTTACGGCTGTCCCACCAAGAAGATGCCTCATGGGAAAGCTGATAAGCTCCCCATATTGCTTTAGTTTCCTCATAGAAGTTCCTTATTGCAAAGTACTTCTCATTTCGTTGAGCCAATTCTCAGCTCCTCCAGAGTAAGTTCCTTATTGATCAAAGTACTTCTCCATTTCACTGAGCCAATTCTCAGCTCCATCTCCCAGTGTAGTGCCATCAAACTTGGGTGGACTTATCCTTTTTATATCATTTGTGAGTTCAGCCTGCCAATCTCACCTTTTTATTCTCAGGCTGATTGGGTACATTTACATTAGCATTGGCAACATTATTGTTATCAACCCCAAATTTCCAATATTGGCATTGTCCACAGGAGGTGGCTGATTGTTATTACCAGCATCTTCTTCATCCTCCTCATTTCCCATTACTTGTTGTTCTAGTACATCTAGAATGATCTCTTGTGTCCAATAGGGAAGCAAGGATCTCATCAATTTTTGGGCAGTAGCTACTCTCCACCTGGTGGTGGGTTGTTTGTAGCATTTCCTCTTGTTCTAACGATTTTTTGTTAACAAGAAAATTTAAATTTTATCAGATTATGGACACAATAGGTCCAAGAGCTGCAACCTTCAGCTCAATACCAAGATGTAACATTCCCATTTTAAGACTTTAGAAACAAGGGAAAATTTTTTTTTGCATAATGTTCTCTATTCTAAATTAACATAATTTAGAACACACATTCCAAATCCAATCTATCTCATAAGAGAAAACCATATGCAGTTGTAAATGACTCAGTGAACACCGATCTCTCATTTCATGACTCAGTATCATACTGATCTCTCATGTTAACTTTATAATGTGTATACTATGTATACTTGGTTCTGTTACCCTTTTAGAGGTATCAAGTGTTCTGTTTAAGAGGCCTATCTGAATATCTGTTACCGATATTCATCTGAAATCCTGCTTCTTAAACTAGGTGACATAGGACAACACAACCAACAGCTTGCAATACTTTGGCCAAAGATTTTAAACATACTGTTCATGTTTATATTCCTAGATGGCATACTCGTCAAACGGAATAAGTCCTTCACCCTACTTGATCTATTATCTAGAATGGTCTTCACTGACTTCTGTCAGTCCACTTGTTCAAGGTTTAACCCTAGCCAAGGTTAGCAACATGGCCAAGTGTGGAGGACTGCTTATGGTGACTAAGGGTACTTAGACATACTCAATCAACTTATGTCGATTGGGCATCTATTTATCCTAAGTCAACGTGAGTTGACCCTGACACTAGATCATGCCCCTATCTTTACCTAGGGAAGAACTGTGATCAAGTCAGAATTTATGTTAGTCTAGTTGAACAAACTCTTAAGGGTGTTGAAACATGTCAACTGCAACATAGTATCCTCGTGAAGACCCTTGTCATCATGAAGGTACTACGCTGTAGTTGGCGTGTGTCAACATCCAACTGAGTTTTCCTCATCTAGATGAACATACCTTAGATAGGAAGTTATATCTTATTAATTTCCTCATTACCGATTAATTACAGAACCCTACTGAAAACTAGGTTCCTTAATTGTTAAGATTCAGAGTTAAAACTGCATTAGATGAAGTTATGCAGATAAATATGCTTTCTATCCAACTCACATGCTATGATTTGAACTATTAACAACCTAATTCAAATTTTACATTAAAGGCCCAGTACACATGGAAGTGTTCATTTATTTACTCACTTAATACAACCCTAGCTTATATAAGTTCTGAGTAGGTCCTTTTTCATATTAGACTTCATTGAAATGAAGTCTAATTCCCTTTTTAATTTTCTTTTCCTACATTCCTATTTTAATTAAGGAAGTCTACATGAGAAAGAACACCTTCTCTAACTACAGATAACAATCAGGATTCATATCAAAAAGGTCTTAAATTAGGACTATGATTCATTTCAAGGGAATTGTCTTTCCTTTCCCTTATTAAGGGTTAAAGTCTATTATAAACCCATTGTACATTATAAACTATTATCAAGGTTTAATTCTCATACAAACATTTGATTTAAATATAGTCATAGAGATATAGTTGAGTATCAATGTAAGAAAGTCAACTTTATAAGTTGCATCCTCACTAGAGAGGGTAATACATCTAACACCTCAGACTTCTATTTACTCCATTCCAAACCATAAAAGTATGTTACTGTTTGTGAAATAGAGTAATATTCATTATTTCCACTCATTGCATGCCAAAAGGAATTACATCAAGTACAAACAAATTTCACACATCTTTCATTCAACAAGGAGGAAATTATACATTTACAAGTCCAAACGCTTCAGATATTACTAATATCAAACAACACTATTTCAATCAATTTCAGATACAACTTTCTTTTACATCAAATACATTTCAGTAATGAACCATATTTCATCATAAAAAGATCCAGTCTCTTTGATAAACAAATGTAACTTCCTAAAGATCTTTCTCCTTTCATCACTTACGAAGTCCATCTACAAAATTGCTAGCATGGGTCAGTTCATTGAACTGAGCATGATAAGCACTAAATCATTAAAACGATGTGCTTTTAACTAACTGTTTCATAAAAAGAACTCTGTTGTTATGAAACAGTCCTGAAGCAATTCAGAAAGACATAGCCAAAAGGAGTTACAATACTCAAACAAAAGAAAGAGAGAAAGAGATATACAAAAAATCAAAAGTAAGGTTAGGTCATGAAATATAACAACTTTAGCCATCCATACTATTGTCTTTTATCAAAATAATTTAAACAGTAATTCTGATAAGTAACATTTCATCAGAATTTCACTACTACTTTCATACATTTCTTTTCATGATCACTCATTCAATTAGATCCATTTAACAGAAAAAGGTAACTATCCTAACTAGCTTTTAGGCATAGTTCAACAGTAGATCATTTACAACAATACTTCCATCTCAATATTTCCTTAACCTATATTCATCCTAAAATCTGAGCTTCCAACAATTGAACTTAAATATCATAAGAAATAAGTTAAAATAACCAAATCATCATAACATTTAAGTGTCCCGGTTTAGAGTATCCTAATACTCAAACTCAGAACTAGGA
Organism: Taxus chinensis; assembly: GCA_019776745.2. Taxonomy (NCBI): domain Eukaryota; kingdom Viridiplantae; phylum Streptophyta; class Pinopsida; order Cupressales; family Taxaceae; genus Taxus; species Taxus chinensis. The sequence goes on along the minus strand of CM034152.1, from coordinate 541,700,582 downwards.
ACCAAATCAAGTTAACAACCAAACAAGATAAATCAGACCACTTAAAGATGTAAGATTACTTCCAACAAGAAAAAGAGTTACACTCTAATCTCAAAAAGATGCACCATTGCAATCATTACCTTAAGTAATTAAATGGTTAAGTTTATACTCTAGACTAACTCATTAAACCATCCAACTACTTCCATCCAAACATAATATTCCATCCAATTAATTTCAACTTCAGCTATACTTCCCTAACAACATTCTACAATCATTCTTACCAGACAGTCAAGAAGTTGCATAACAAAATAGACCAAAGAAAGACAACATCTTCACCAAGTGTGAAGATGAAAGAAGAATAAATGAAGGAGAGGAGAAAGATCACAACCCCTCAACTCTTGTATGATTAAAGGAGAACCTAAAGAAACCAATAACCTATATTGACAAGGTCATTATCTAATGTCTCAAACCAAAATCCCAAACAGAGATCTAATCTTGGGTTCAAATTGAATGAACAACAACTAGGAGAAAGGAAATAATGAAGAACAAAAAAACATTCCTTACCTTTCATCATTCCAAGGAGATGGTAAAGATAGCCTTTATTTCCACAAGATAACAAATAAACCATTACTCAAAAGGTACAAAGATGAAAGGAATAATTAACAGCATGGTAAGTCTAAACAATCTTCCTAACTCAGATCCGTATAGGAAAATAAGTATAAATGACATTTAACCTAATAGAAGTCATCATTCCATTTTCATGAAGAACATTGCCTAAGATCTGAAAGAATTAAAACCGGGTTTAATGGCCCAAGGTCTAAGAAACATGCTAACATAATACATCAAAACAATATCAATAGAAGTATCAAGAAGTTCAAGGTAACAACAACAACCAAGATACAGTAAACCAATACCCAAGGGGTTTTCCCATCTTAGCACCAAATGCTATAATTTCATTGGTTACCCAAAATCCTAATGAGTAGAAAATAAAATAATAATTCATATCCTCCTACTTGCTTCAAAAATCAAACTTCCGTAAACAATAATTTCATTCAAGAAGAACACCAACTATCCCTTTTCCGGTCTTCAATTAATAACCAAAAGAGAGTTCAAGTAAGTCTTAATAATAAAATTAATTTCCAAGAAAAACCCTAACAATTTATCATTCCTAAATAATCATAGGGTCAGAAGTCTACAACCAAAATAATGCAACAAAAACCCATAATCACAATCACATAATACAATAAGAAACAACACATTTCCCAAATTTAAGCATTCCATCTAGTACCCATAAGAGTATGTTTAAGTAGGTGTCACAGAAGTTTTATTCCCTAAATAAAATCATGTAAGATTAGAACTAATCAATATAAGCAAGGTATTCAAAAAGTTTTTAACTAAACTTTTTTCCAATAGAGAAAACAAGACAATTTTAGAACCAAATCCAAGAGATTAAAAAACCAAGCTACCTACAAGATTTAAATAGTTTAAACAAGATCACAAATTTTTCACTTGATCTCAAGCCCATGCAGAAGGATTAAAGCATAACCCAACTATCAAATCAAGAAAATCAAAAACCCAGATCACCCTTTCCATCATTCAAACAGAATCGAAAAAAATCATTCCCAATAAACAACACAAAAACCTCAAGCAGAGAAATCTTATTAGTAGAATGAAAACCAGTCTATTCCAAAGAGAAAAGTTGTTTTTATGAACATTTAAGTAAAAGCATAAAACTTAATGGATAGAGCCTATCATGCCTGATAGCACTTTTCCTTCACCAATTCATAGAAGTTTCCAAGAAGAGCCTCAATCTTCTTTTCAAAATGCCAAAAACCACACAAAAACTTCCTCTATCTCCTTCTTATAGTCTCACAGTGCCAACCCTTTCTTCCACGCCATGCAAGGAAGGAAAACTCATGCATTGACACATTGCATGCAAAAATCAAACTGGAGGTTTGAAAACAAAAACAACCACATGCAGAGCTCTAGCTCCAAAACCAAATGAATCGACAAAACCAAACCCTCTATCTTCTTCCTAGGCGGTTTTACCAATTTCCAAAAATTAAATGCAGAGTAGGACTGTCAGTCCTTCCTATTTTCCTACCACCACCATCTCCAAATTTGGAGTGGACTTAATTCAAACAAAACATGCCTCATAAAACTTTGGCAAAAATGCCAACTCATCCATCTTAAGTTTCTAACTGCCTTTGCCAAATTTGGCTGCAGAAAGAGATAAGGCTTAATAAATTGCCTTAAATTCCTTGAATTCACTTCCTCCCACTTGCCTCTTTCCCCATGTCATTTCATAGGCCCCCTTAGGTTAGCCATTCCCTTAGTTAGGTTAGACACTAATTTAGGAAATCAACATAGGTCCATAGGTAAGTCCATAGTTTTAGTCTAGGTCCCTCTTAATTCTTTTTCATCCCAATTTAACAAAAGAACATATTAACTTAGGTTAGGTTTAACCCTTAGGATAGAGTTACTAGTTTTAGAACATAGTTATATTAGGTCCCAGGTCCCCAATGAAAACTTCATCATACCAGAATAGAAAAGAAGAACCAAATTGTTACTTGATTAAATACGAAGCAGAGATCCATGAAGAGGTTCATTCATAACCTTTGCACATTCAAGATCCAGAACCCTTCCACATGTCCAATTCAGACATCATGACAACAAGACATGAAAATTAAAAGCATACCTTGGATCAATGGAATTGATCCAAGGTAATGTTGTTTGAAACCCCAAAAATTATGAAAACTGAAACTCAAATTCATAATCCCTAGTAGTGAATTTATTCTACATAAAAGAGATGGATTGCTTCATTTTCAATTAAGCAAAAACATGACAGAATGTACCTATTCCCAACAGATAACTTCTTATCTTCTATGCAAACATGATTTCCTAAGTCATAAGAGTACACCATCTTAAGACAAAATCACAGAAAAGGTTAATAATCCTATGAATATAATTTGATAGTATTACTTTAACCATTTTGGATTTTAATACAACACACAAAAAATAGATACTGACTAATAACGATACAAATGGACTACCAATAGACATTTATAGGAGTAAACAAACATACATGTTATCAATTATAGGAGTGGAGTTTTTTGTACGTAGGGAAAATACTTTGTTATCAATATACACCAACAATGTACCTATAAATAATCTATACATATCTTTAATATATGGAGTCAAACACTAAAATCATGTAGCTTATTAATTTGTTTATATGAGTTGTTATAACCATATAATCACATAGAAATAATAATATAACACACTACAAAACTAACATATAATCTGACTAATGTGAACACTAAATACTAACAATGTGTTTAAAACAACATGTAACTAGAAAGGAAAGGTATGCAAAGTAATTATGGATAGTGGAAGTACCAATAATTTGGTAGCAAAATAAATGGTGGATAAGTTGCAGTTGAAGAGGATGAAACATTCAAATCCTTATTGGGTTTCATGGTTGGAGAAAGGAAACTAGTTGTTGGTGAAAGAACAATTTCAGGTCAAATTCCAAATTGAAAGATATGAAGATAAGATGATGTGTGATATCATGACCATGGACACATGTGATGTGCAACGTGGTAGGCCTTGGAAGTTTGATTGGAAGGTGCATTACGATGGCCACTTAAATACATATGCAATTGAGAAGGATGGAGTGAAGTTTAATCCAAACCCATTTTTTGGAGAAGAGTGAAACAACACTAAAAGTGTTGTTAATGTCAGGTAAGTAGTTCTTAAGTGAAGCATGATAGTTCATGTTTTACGCTAATAGTATGGACCACACAAAATGATAACCTGGTAGAAGAGGTGAAAGGAGAAGAAACCATATTGTTAGAAGTGAAAGGAATGTCGAAAGACTTTGTGGAAGTTGTGTCTAGTGAGTTATCGCAAGGGTTATCACTTGTGAGAGACATTAGTCACCACATGGATTTGATTCCAAGGTCAAGTTTTCCAAATAAGGAATCCTATAGGATGATACCTTAAGAGTATGTGAATATACAAAAGTAGGTTTAAGATTTGTTAGATAGAGGACTCATCAGAGAGATTCTAAGACCATGCACATTATTGAAAATTCTAGCACCTATGAAGGGTGGTGAGTGGTGTAGACACAAGATCACACACATACTACTATTTTATTATACCACTAAGTGTGTTGTTTTGTATATGGATATTGTATAAGAAAAGTATTCAATGATGGCCCACTATCTATTATGTATATTTTTCTTACTTGTTTCTATTGTTTTATCTTACACACTTGTCACTCATACACCCAGTTCTGGTTAGGACACGTGGATCCTTATCTCCCAGTATTTACACATATGTCATTAGTTATCTTTGGACAATAGCGCCCAATATTGGACATTATCTCCTAACCGCTCCTATCCATCTTGGGTGCCCATGTCCTCTTTATTTTTTGATATTAATTTTGACATTCGAGGCTTGTCTTTTTCAGTTTTCCCACTCATATCCCGAGTTACTAGTCGGCATGTCAGGTAATTAGTGTCAAAATTCAAGTAAGAGATCCCTGTATAAACACAACATACATACCATTATAAGGGCATAAAATTCTTATCAATGGATATCTATCTACATATCTCAAGAGACTCCATTTGGGCACATTTTTCTGTATGCAAACTGCATAGGAAGGGGAAGTTAATTTTTCTATCCCACACATTTATATTTTATCTAGCGACTTCCCACTATCTTGACATTATCGACAAAAGGGAAACCTAGGAGCACTATTGCACACTCAAGCACATAGAACTACATTGGTTCTGAGATGTAGTACAATGCTCAATCGTAAGTTCACTAGTTGACATGTGAGGATAGTACAAACCCTCATTTTGCATCTTTTTTTAGGATTTGATATCTTTTGAGGGTTTTGTAGGAGGATATTTGTGTTGCATATTTAAAGGTACTCCCGTAGTCAAATTAATACTTTTAGGAGACTAATGGTGAATAAGTTTGAAACCCTAGTGAAAATGTTAGAACCAGATCCTGATATTTTTTGCAGTGTATGACACCCATCAAAGGTCTAGGGTGCCTGTAGGTGTCCTTGCCCCTACCCAGGTTCTTGTGTCCAGGAGTTTCGAGCATCTCTACATTTTTTGAGAAAGATTGTGAAGGTATTTATTTTTGTTCTATCACATTATCCATTTTAAACAAACTTAGAGATAAGAGAAATCAAGGTAAGTTCCCTATCTCTTGTATTTTCTTTCATAAATAAATAAAAATAATTTCCTAGCATCTGTATTTCATTGTATATCAGATGTAGCAGTATTTGCTTTCAAATTTTAATAAAATATCTAGATTTTATAGAATCATTTTAGTGAACCCTGTATGTTATAACTCCTCACCCTAGAATCCACTAAAACCCTTATGGCTAAGCATAAATCTTCTCCTCCTAGGATAACCATGCATAATGTGAGTATTAATCATATTTATGATGAAGCAACCATAGCTGAACTTAGTGCTCTATATCACAACACTATTATTCCAAATGATACTCAAAGGAAATTGTTGGCTAATGAATACAATGTTCCTACTAGCTTTGATCATTCTACCATTAGCATCATTTTTGATCCAACAAGCTTTTCTGGTTATAGAACCTATTATTAAGTTAGCTGCACTCCACCCTCTTCTATTTATATTGAAACTTTAGATGATGCTATTATCAGTTTTATGCTTAGTCTTGTTGATGATACTTTAGATAAAAATCATGATGAAAATATACATGTGCATGATGTTGTTTCTAATGCTAGTCAGGATGATTCTATAGTTTCATCTCATACTCCTTGCATTTTTTAAAATGTCTCCAATGATTGTAATGTAACTTCTCATACTAGTTCTCCTCCTACTTCATTATATGTTGATGATACGCTTAATGAAATCCTTGCATCTAAGTATTTGTTTGATATTGATGATATACATACAAGTAATGATTCTACTTTTTTACATACCGTTGAATGTGAATTATCTACTAGACTTTCATCTTCTTCTAAGATTTTATCTAGTAACATTCATATTGATTCATCTCCTACTATCTCTTCCGATGCAATTCCTAATATTCCTATCGACACTTCATGTTCTTCACCACCTATTATTTCTTCGGCACCTACATCAAGTGTGCCCTTAACATCAGAATCTTCCACTTCATCTATTGACATACCCATGATCACTCATAATAAAAAGGTTCAACTAATCAATACACCACTCACATATTCCATCATTCCTTCACATGATATCTTATCACTCATGCATGATGTTGGCCAATTACAATCTCAGGTCCAATCTCTCACTCTTGAAATCAAGGCCTATTATGATTCTATCGATAATAATTCTTTACATGGAAATCCTATTCCAAAAAAAGATTCAAAACTCAACATTTCCTAAGGATTTCATTATGCCTACATTTTCATGCTTTGATGGTACCAAAAATCCATATTTACATCTCAAACATTATCGTCTAGCTATGGATTCATACTCTAATGATATATTATTGCTCAAAGATTTTCACCAGTCTTACTGATGACTCTCTCCAATCATACAAACATCTACCATTTGGATCTATTAGTACCTATTGTGAGATGTAAGAGGCCTTCCTTCAATGCTTTATACAAAATAATGGCCCTCGAGTCACACATGATCACTTACCTGGCTTACATCAAGGAAAGACAAAACCTATTATTGATTAAATTTTGTGTTTCAATGCTTGCATGCATCAATTAGTCTTTCAGCCCATTTATTTAGAAAATTAATTCATATTTTTTCATGGTTTGATTCCTGCTTGAAAGAAATGCTTGCAATATGATACATGTGGATCATTCACACTCTTATGTTATAAAGTCATTGATCTAGAACAAGATCTCTATACTACACATATCATAGACCATCCTACTATTTCTGCTATTGCTGCATCATCTAGTTCTTCTCCTCTTCCATTTGTTCACCATCCTCCTAGGTCTCCATCTCCTCCACCCCGCAAGAAAATTCAGTCTTATACATAACATACACATCCTTAATCTCCTCCACTGCATCGGTCTCCACCTAAAACTTCTCCATATCCTCCATGAGAGCCATTACAGTTTTCTCATAATGTTAGGCCTCATGATGTGCTACGTGATTTGATTGATAATAGTTTGATTTACTTACCTTATAATATGCATCATCCACCACATCCCTTGCAATGGAAACGTGATCGACCTTATTACAACTATCATTATATCAATGGACATCGTGATAATGACTGTTGTACCTTTCATGATTAATTACAGCAATTATAAGATAAGGGTGTCATTTCCTTTAGCTCTCAATATCGTAAGCAGTATATGTCCCCAATTCCACACAAGCATGCATCTATTTTAGTTCATTTATCTCTTGCACCTACTCCTAAGTTCACTTTTCATCCACCACCATAGGTTATTTTTCATGTGAAATATTCATCTCATCCATTCATTGCTGCACCATCTTATCCAGTGAGCAGTGCTCCTCCTACACATTGGATGCCTAAGCCATCATCACCTTTTCTTCCCATTGTTGTACCACCCATCATTGGAACCATCTCATCTGGCATTTAGTTTGGTTCATACACTCACACCTTTTACTATCCACATGCTTCCACCACTCCATGCCTCCTTGGTATTTGGTAGGTGATTTGTTCACCTTACACCCCCCTCTCGATGACACACTCATGTTCTCACTGTTCTTACATGAATTTCAAGGGATATGTTATAATAAGAACCTTGATCCATATCTTGTGCTACATGCTTTATTGATCTATCTATCTCACACACACTATCAAATCATTTCCCGATGATGCACTTTCGCTTTACAATTCATTCTTGACTGCTGAGGGGTATTATATAAATGAACCTTATCATTCACACACTGGGGGGTGTCACTATTCTCTTCCTCCCTCTTCATCACACAAACACATGCTTAAGTACACTTTTACAGTCATCTCATTCACATAATATCTTACATCCTTTATTTTATACATAATTTACCATCCATCTCATCTCTATTCATACATGCAATATACTTTTGCATCATATTTGTCACATGACACAATTACATTGTATATATTCTATACACTATCTATTATCACATATACTATATCATGAGTTATCTATCTATGATCAAATTTAACATCATTATCCATTAGTCAACATCAACAACTACAAAATGCAAATCAAATCAAAAAATACAAGCAATGATAAACACATCACATATATATAAAACACATAAACATAATACAATAACAACAATCATCCATTTCTATATATAATAAAAAAATCATAATTACATAGTATAATTGTTGAGGTAAAATCCCCTACATACATATGCATCATATCTCATCATCACTATCACTATCTATAACTACGGGAGCTCTAGAACTAGATGCTCCACCACTGTTCACAGTCCCTATACCTCCCTACCTACCTACGTAATAGAGTAAGGTTGATCGAATGCTCCACAAATTGGACCTATAGCTCCACAAAACTCGTAAATACATCATGTGCATGGGGACCTCCATCCAAAACCTCTCTGGCTCATTGTGTCTCCTCTCATGCCTCATCCCTCTTACTCAATAAAACTATACAATTAGACACCACTATTACCATTGGATCAAACAAATGGGCATGCTCACTGAAAATGACATCCAATTGCTCTAATATACCACCTCTAATAAGAACATCGGTGGACACATTCTGTGTCAATATGTAGATTGAAGTATCCACAATCAATGACCAATAAACATCCCCTGCACCCATCCAAAACATCACATTAGTTCATTACCATGATACAGAATAGTTAAAACAACTACGTAATAACTCCAAAAAATATCAATACACATATACTCACACTTTTCTCTCGCCGCAGCCACATCACCACCACTGGGGGAAGGTTCATGTCCCCCTACTCCTCCTATTAGTACTACTCCCACTACATCGACAACAACAAGATATAATAACAACCATATTTGTGCTTCCCACCATGCACTATACTCCTATGTACAACCCGTGTCATTCACCTATGTTAGCTTTATGGCCTCATCTGACTCCTCTGGACTAGGGGTACTAGCTATGCCTTTGTGGGCCCTGGTCTCACTCCAGCTCTCCTTAATTCCCTTGTGGATCTCACCCATATATACGACTCTGGGGGCACATACTAAGCCATGTTAAATTATCATGATACACACTCTCCCTGAAATATCTCTATAACCATAGGTAATATGTCCTTCAACTATTATATTTAACAGGGGAAATATAATCAACAGATCATAAATCCACCATTAAATCCAAATACTATAGATTATGTCATGCAATCAATTAGAAAAAGAAATAAATTGAATTAGATATCAAATAATAGAGCTTAATGAGCTATAGTTGAAAGAAAATAATGAAAAATAACCAGAGATAGATAACACCATATTTAAGTAGAGAAACCCGAAGTTAAAAATCCACTAGTAAAGCATTGTCTATATTAAGAATTTATACAAGTTTAACCTAGCACTTCCACTTCACTCAGTTAGTTAAAACTATATTATATTTGATGGCTAGAAACATTATATAAGGATTCATCAAAGCCATCAAATAGTCAACATCTTATAGCAGAAAAAAGGTGCTCAAAATTCGAGACTTTAAAGCATTCAAGGTTATACTTACAGATATGTATTATATCAGGAAGAATTGAATAAGCAAATTGAATCCATCATTCTAGGATGGAAAATCAAATAGATCCAAGATAAAAATGCATGAACATCAAAGCTCAAATTATTGTAAAGGTTATACTATACACTATTTTAGTATTTTCAAGAAAAAAATTTCAAAGTAAGGTTTTAAAGACAAACTATGAAACAATTACAAGTAATTTCTGTCATGATTTATTCATAATCTTAGAAAGATATAGTCATACATGATCAATATGATTTCAAGAAAGAGAGCTTCATCAAACTCAGGTGCAAATCAAAGCACAATTTCCAATTTTTAAACATAAGGAGAGCAAATTTCAAAGCTTTATATTGGCATGGTTAATATCTTTCAAAAGAATCATTCCTTGAAGCCATGAGTCATAAGCTACAAATCTGAAAATGGTCAATCTCCCCGTTAATGTCTATATCAATTATATCAAAAACAACTTTGTAGAACAATTTCAATTTTAGGATACTCAGAAGAGGGAAGAGAGGAAGATTTACAAGAAAGTTTCTCAAAAATATGCACATATTATTTGTAACCTCTAGGTACATCTTATAAATGCACTTGGTGCATTACAAAATATCATATCAATTTCTATTTTGCCTCTGTGATTGACAATAAATTTTTTCATGGTTAAAAATGGTTCAAGATTTCTTAATTAATCTTTATAGGGGTTCATGATGTCTAATTATTATCATGCAACTACCAAAATTCAGCATGAATTAACATAACTTACATTTATTGAGATATGGGCTTCTAGTTTTTAGACAAGATCCCAAAGCTTTTTAGCCATAAAATAAGCTCTTAATCGAATTCTTGAAATGCTATAATTTGTTCCACTTAAAAGCTGAGACTTATCCATCAAAAGATTAGAAGAACTACCCATTTCTAATGCTTAGACGGGAATGGAGACAAATACATCTAAAAAATGACTCAAAGAAGCTAAATAGAGACAAAAAAACAAGCTACAAATCTTTTAATTATTCATATGACAACAAACAACCCGAATTTTGATAAAAATTAGTTTGAATCGGTCAAGTTATGGATTAATTTAACATGGCTAGGTCGTGTTTTAGATATAGACCATTTTAATAGGCAAATTAGATTATTAATAATTAATTAATTATGATCTTAGAAACATAACACAGTTCGTCAAATTTCCAAAGATAAGTAGATTTGGTCTAAAAAATAGCTTAAATTGGTTGATTTAAGATCAAATTGACAGAACATAGTTACAGGAGCTTGGTGAGTTATTTTTCAACTCAGCTCAGTGAGCTAAAGGATGAGCTACATGAGCTTAGAATGAGTTGGGCTAGAGTAGCTCGATGAGTTATTTAACAACTTGACGGGGTGAGCTAAAAATTTCGAGCTACATGAGCTCAAAATGAGCTACTTTAACAAATAAAATAAGTTAATAAACAACTCAGACGGGGGTTGACACGTGGCACAAATCAACAATATCAAGAGAGGCATGTGTCAACTTTAAAATAGATCCTCAGTTGGATGTGAAACTTTAAAAAATTAAAGTTTACACCTCTTTGGTCCAAAACTGATTAAAAAACTACGACAAAAGATAAATAGACATGCATCAATACGTGAAGATTTTAAAAGATAAAACAAATATACGTGTCACCTTTTAATTATCTCACATTTTGTAACACAAATAATAAGTCAGAATCCAATTAATTAAAAAATAGAACCGTATACACATGTCTTTAATTAATTGGATCACATTTTGCACTCTGACACAATGTGAAAGGAAAGTCTAAGTCAAACAAACCACTTGTGGAAAAATTAATGGCTTAAACAGTTGACACTAGGCATATTTATGCCAAAATTTAAATAAAGACATTGTGTGAATTAAAAGAACCCCGAAAGTTAGCTAATTTTAAAATAAAGTTCAGGTTTGGAAAAGGAATAAAACAAGTGTCACAATCTAAGTGGCAAAGCCAATGTAAAGACTGACACCCTGAAATAATTAGAATACATGTCAAAAAATAGTTGGGTGGTGTTTCACAAGTCTGAAGAGTGAGAAAAATAGAATCCGTGTCAATTTCTAATTAGCTTAGACTTTGCAAATCACAAAATTAAAATACCCGCGGAACGAAGAAAATTAGAGATCCCGTGGTACAAAGGAAAGTTAATAAATCCGCGAAACAAAGAACTAAAGTCAGGCACCATGAAAAAACAAAGACATGTGTCACTTTTCTATTAGCCCACACTTTGTAAGTCTTCCCAAAAACTAATAGATATATATGTCTTCAAATGCTATTGGATCACACTTCACAGTGCAAACAAAATGACTAAAGTAAACTGAAGACACGTGGAGCCTTTTAAATGGCTCACTTTTCATAAGACTGACAAACACTAAAAAATCTGAAAAGGTGGTAAATTTTAATTGGATAACAATTGCCACAAATAAAAGACTGAAAAATGTAAAATGTGGAGCAATTCTATTGGCTCGGATTTCAGAAATCTGAAAAATGCAACATACAAGATACTTGGAGCAATATTATTGGCTCAAGTTTCGCAAATGTCAGAAATAGCTAAGTCAAGTATGATAACACAAAGACAAATGTAAAGCCCTTATTGGCTTGCGGATCGCAAATGAAAATCAAATAGACAATATTATTGACACTACGGAGCAAGATAAATATTTTTGATTGGTTTGGGCTTCGTAAAAAACCAAAAATTTTCAAAGCTAGCTAGAGTAATATGATTGGCTCAAGCTCCGTAGTCAAAAGAAGTCAAATGAGTCTGTCAGGGAAAATCTAGATGGCACTAGAATATTGGCTCAAGCTTTGTAAAGATAGAAAGATATTAGATAGAAGTCATTTAGCAATTTAAGAGTGGGTGCGAATTCACAAATGCAAAATGAACAACAAAAATAATGAAAATACAAAAATAGGTGGCGTAAAATGATTGGACCGAGATTTGTAAAAGAAGAACTTTGAAAAGTTTGGTAAAAAATGACAGAACGAAGACACTTGGAAATAAAATATTAGAAATAGCTTCGCAAACATAAAATGAAGGAAAAGGAAGCTATTTGGAGAAATTTCATTGGTCCAAGCTTCATAAAACCAAAAATGGCTAGAAATACGAAGTTAGATGGCAAAAAATGATTGGCCCTAGCTTCGCAAATACAAAAATGGTGAAAATGAAGATTTTACAGCCATGAGAGACTTCAAAGTCCCGAATAAACTGAATCTAACTAGATATTTCAGATCCACATTTAAAAAATGATCCAAATGGTTATCTACAATGGGAAAAATAGGAAAATTGCTCACAGACGATGTATTCAAGCCGTAAATGGCTGAAAAAAGCAAAAGAAAATATCTAAGCATACAAAATCTTAAACATGATCTAAACAACCATTTATCCCATTTTTAACCAATATTTTAAACAATATTAGGTGAGAACTGGAAGTTTAATCCTGGTTAGGTCAAACATGATTGCAGAAATTTTGGGTCTCACAAATCGGTTAATAAACTTAATTTTTTTTTGCCCTTTCAAGTCAAAATACTTCTAGATCAATCCTACACACACACAATCACCATCTCTGATGTCATGTTAGATTTAGAAGGGGAAATACAATCCAAAAATAATAGATCCACCATTAAATCCGAAGACTATAGATTATGGCATGCAGTCGATTAGATCAAGAAATAACTTGAAATAGATAGTAAATAACAGAGCTTAATGAGCTAGAGATGAAAGAAAATAATGAACAAGAACTTGAGATAGATAACACCAGATTTAAGTGGAGAAACCTAAAGGAAAAACTCCATTGGTAAAAAACTTTTTATATTAAGAATTTACACAAGTTTAACCCAACACTTCTATTTCACTCCTGAGTCTTTCACACCATTGTAGAGCCATGTCTCTTATTCATAAAATAACCACGACCATCTAGCTCATCTTGTATTCTGCTAGTGTCTTACATAGTATGCTCTGCTAGTGTATCTTACAGTGATCTCAATATTTAATACTAGACTTTACAAATGTAAATGTTGCTAAAGCTAATCCTAAGAGGGATCACCCAAATCAATGTGGGTTGGTGAATTAGTCAGGCCACTTCACTCTTAATTGTGAAAGAATTATTTTAATACAATTTGATTAGAAAAACTTTAATAATGTTGGGGTGTACTGAAGTGGCTGATCCCACTTGACATCATCACCCCAACACCAACCACATAGTGCGATGAATACATCGAAGCTCCACTGCATCCTTGCGCCATCCACCATAGTCATGACATGACCTATAGATAATGACCACTGGTCCCATGTGATCCAACATAAATCTATATGTATCAGTATCCATCCTCCTACCCCCACACACCTATCCACCACTCAAAAAATATACTAGGTCTAACCCATTCTCCACATGGCCTACCAAGTGGCCTCAATATCATAATATGCTCATAAGCCCATACATGTAACAAAGTAGTGGCTCCTAGCCCAACCCCATGTTCCTCCTACGTGAATCTATACACATCCCTATAAAAATGGGCTAATACACATCTTTCCCATGCATATCTCATCCCATCATCCTCTATACAACGAAAATATCATGCATCTTATATAAGATGCCTATACCCCTCCCTCAACTGCAACTAAAGAAGCAACCATAATCACTTTAAAATTATGCAATCACGGAACCCCCAACCTCAGTATAACATCAATACTGATATGGACCTTAATATGCACTTGGGTCCCTATAAAGGACCATTTAGTGGCCCTCATTTGTCTCTATGTGTCATCTATAGCCATCACCTATACCCTTTCACCGATAATAGACAACCGTAATATGTGATTTACATCCTCCAAAGCCAATTTCATCTCCTTAGTAGGCAACCCAAATGTGTAATTATCTGCAAACCATATCTCATACAATGTGGTGATCATCGACATATTATGGGGTACATCCTCCATTCTCACTGTGCTGCAAGTTAGAATGGTCTAGAACATCCCACTCATCATCTGATAACCCCAACCCCAATAATGTACTCAAGTGCCAACCACCAAAGAATTCTCGCAAATGAATATCCCTCTACACAACATAAAAAAAAGAAAAAAAATGACATCAGTACATCATATACATGTAAAAATCACCTACTAGTAACATCAAAAAGCATCAATTTTCACATTTACAACACTCTAGGCTCAACCCTCACCTTCTGGGTCACCAACACCCAGATGTAGGACTCGAGCACCACATAACATGTCATTAGCACTCATTCTTGGGCATTAGTGTCATGAAGGTCATTAACACCTTCACATCTCTTACCCAAGTCAAAAATGCCAAGAAAATTAAAAATAAAAATTTCACAAAATTTCACGAAAAATAACCCAAATCAACACAATTTAAAAAAAAAAAACACTTACTAGCCCATATGTCATACATGATGCTATAACTACTGCCACCATCTCAAATAGACTTAATCACAGTTCTCTCACTTGTGGCATCATCGCACATGTAGAGATAAAAACCATACTCGCGCAGTAACAAAATGAAATACCTATTCACTTTCCCAATTACTATTTATGGTAATCCATTTCCTACCTTGTTATAGTCATTATTTGTGTTCATTCTTTCAACAAAAACACATCACATGATTTTAATTATATCTTGAGCATCACTACTTTGATTCTTGTCCTATTTACATCGTTCTCTTTAGAACTCTACCTACTATTGCATCAAACACATTCCACAGACACTATATTCACACTTGACACATATTCAACTCCATATACACTAATTTTTATGACATCTCCTATATTTCGCATCAAACACATTTACGTCAAATTTTGGATCAGTTTTCATTCCCCTCATTACTCTCCCTTTCATTGAAAGGGGGGCATACAATTAGGGTCATCCTAAAATTTCCCTCACACTGTTACGTGATCATTCTACATTTCTAATTCAAAATTATCAAAAATTTTCTCTTACATCATGCAACATTTCGCATTATTTTCTACCAATTCCCCCAATCTAGGGGAAACACACGTAAAATCTCTTCATGAGTAATCAATCAAACAAATTAAAATCTCAACAACTCAAATCTTATACTCACATCAATCAATGTACATAATACAATGCATTTTTCCTCTCAGATGACCTAACTTGGGAGTTACATCACCACTTTCCCATATGACCTAACATGGGAAGTTATCTCCACATTTTCTATCTCTTCTGGATGACCTAACATGGAAGCCATATCATACATACCGTGACACCCTTAGAGTAGGGGAAATGAGATGTCATTACCTTTCCTATACTTATCCTATATGGGTTATTCACATTTGATAAAAAAAGTATCGAAATGAATAAATTTGGTGTTCCATCTATCTGCAATGGATACACATTTTGGGGATGTAGTTAAAGTTAGACAGTAAAACTAGAAATCTCTCCCTACACTCTTCCTCTAGTGGTAGGACACCTAAATCCTCAATTTTTCACACACATAAAATCAGGATGGAAACTAATCACTCCCTACCCCAACAAATCTCCATCAATGACAATATCAAACTCTCCAATCATTTAAAATCGAAATCATCAATATCATTTAGTGCTCCTCATAATGGTTCACCATATCTCTTTATGCCATGTGGATCAAAACACCAATCTATGGTTCACCACGCTATATGTTCTTCTTCGACATGTACTTCTACAACATATACGCGTACTTCCGCAATAAGGATACTCTTGACTCTTATCAGGTATGTTCCTTACTTCCTTTACACTACTTGAATTTCATTCAAATAACATAATGGGCGGGGTGAATGTAGACAAAAATTCACACACACACTAGTATTTTATTATACTATTGGGCCGCAGAATATTGGCCAAGTAAAATAAGGTATGTGGGTGTGCAAGACCTAGTTGAAGAAGGGCCCATGGGATGAAGGTACACAAGGGAAGGAAACTATCAGGGTCTTGCAGAACATATGGCACGTGTGCACAAGGTAAGACATGGTTTGGACTTAGCCATATTTGGCATCCCAAGGTAGCACATGAGAAAAGTGTGACCCTTCTAGCATGCAAAGTGGATAAGGTGCCAACCTAGAGACTGTAGGATCAAAAATGGAATATTCCATGCATGCAATGGAAGGTTCTAGAAGAGCATTGTTACACAAAGTGGAGAGCTCGGATCAAAGAAGGCATGCTCCATTGGAGGAACACTTGAACAATTGGCAACTGATCTGTTACCTCAGAAGGCATGGTGGTGAAGGTAGGAAAGCTATTTATTGAGGTGCATGGGTAACAAGAAGGATATAGAGAAGAGAGATGAGATATAGGGATATACATGAATTCATTCTGAGAGAGATTAGTATGCCAGAGAAGAGGTGAATCTATGTAGATATCTCATGAATGATTCTATTGGTTTGGATTAGGGAAATTTAGGAGTGATGGCATACTTATAGGGATGGGTCTACATTATTCTTTGTAATGTGATGAGAATAGTGTAGTTCTAATGCATGACTTGGCTTTGCATGGTTATATGAGGGTCTGTTATGACCTCAAGGGATGTAATGTGGTTATTGAACATGTTAATATGAATATAAGACTATTCTAAATCATATGTGTTCAAGAGTATAATACTTATGCATTTCCCTTCTGCATGAACCATTTCCATATGTTGTTTGCTATTTCTCTTTTCTAGATGCAATAGGGCGACAACTCGTTCCATGTCTTAGAATGTTGGTTGGTTCTTTTCTACTCTTCTTCATTTGATTATCTACCATAAGATGATGCAATCCCATAATACTCACATAAAGGAGAGACTCAGTGCCTACGTGTGCCTCGGGTGAGCACCCAGTGCCCGTTGGGTGATAGGATTGTACACATGGGATTAGACTATTGGTCTAAGGATATAAAAATGAATTCATCCTAATTCTGTTGCCGGGACCTATTTTAAATTTTTTTGTGAGAAATGGCATACATCTTTATCCTTGTAATGCATGATGATAGAGCGTATGAATTTTGAAAGTGTTAAATCATGGTCAAGAGCATGGAGGACGAGTTTACTCAAAGATTCAGTATTGGACCTGAGTCCGATACGCATATATGGGTAGAAGAGAACTTGTACCATGAGTTGTAAGGGACATTCTTCTACTATTTTGCAGTAGAACTATATGAATGGCTTTTAGCATATGCATCCAAATCAAGTTGGTACTATAGATCACACATGTGGACCCAAGATGACTATCAGAGGTTGTAGGATATATATCTGACTTGGATGTGTGTTGTTGATCATTGGTGGAAGAGAGTATTGACCAGTTACAATCTTGAATATGCCATTTCTATGTATTCTTTCCTATAATTTGCTGAGTTTGCATTTTTGAGGGAGCCTAGAGGATCATGTTCATGTGCTATTCCTTTAGCTATGAAGATATTGGTAATTACTTTGAGTTTATAAGTATTTCCCATGGCCGGCTAAGCTTCTCTGAGTGTTGGGAGAGCAAGCTAGGGTAGAGGAAGATGACGGACATTACAGATGAAAAGGAAAGGGAGGAGAGACAAATCAAGTATAGCGAAGATCATGAAAGGGAGATGACTAGAAAATGTAAGGTTGCAAGTGTAATGGATCTACGGAGGTAGATGTTGCGGGAAGGAGTTAAGGTTTATGCAGAGGATGTGGAACCTAAGCAGTCTATGCTACCCCATCTTGGAAATCATGGGAGAGAAGTCCCTTTAGCTTCTAATAAGAGTTCGTCACATTAAAAAAGAAAGAGCTATCAGAGTGCATTTGAAACCACCTGGTGACCAACCCTTGGTGCTTGGTTTTCTAGATTAAGGGAGAAGTGTTGTTAACCCAGTTAGTATCATTGGGAGTAATCGATCTACACTCAGGAGATATAATTTCTCATTTGGAACATCCATTAATGCACAATCCATTCCTATATTTGGGGGAATATTTAGACAAGGTGCAAGTACGCAAGCTTTGGGTATCACGTCTAGGAGTGGCATGAGACACACAACTGGTAGTGGGAAAATATCACAAACCATCAGTGCACAATTTAGTGGGACATTGTGAACACTTGGCACGACCACTTTAGGCCCTTTTATGATTGCAGGAGGTGGATCTAGTGGGTTAGAAGGGGCATGACCTGGTGGATCCTTTGGATCTAGTGGAGGAGGAAACACCAGAGGAAACCAAGGATTCTGGATCAATAGGAAAAGGGCCTCAACCACCTCCAAAATTATTCTTTGAGATTTATTTTCACTTACCAGACTATAGGGGTATTGAAGATGTTGTAGAGCATGTGCACACAAGTGTGAGTTACTATGGCACATGAAAGGAATCACTACACTCAAAGCGAAAGGCAAGTCAGTTTGCAACAATGACATTGTAAGGGTGCACACATAGTTGGTATAGGAAGTATGACCCTCCATCATATGGTGGGTAGAATACATTGCATTGAAGAACACCTTCCTAGTAGAGTTCCATATCCCTAAGTTTGAGAAGAAGAGTATCAGTGCTCTGAAGGAGATCTAACAGGGAATGACAAAGAGTGTGCACGAGTATGATGCACATTTCAAGAATCTCTTGTCTAAACTATCCTATGACATTCACCCTTCTCAACATGCTCAATGGTTTTTCAAAGGATTGATAACACCATTTAGAAGGGATATTTTTCACAATACTTTCATAGACCTGTGCGAGGCTTTGGAAGCTTCCCTGCATGTTGAAGCTGTTGGGAGCGTTGATACTAGTGGTAGTCCTTTTTTGGAGGCTCAAATTGCTGCAGTGGCCAAAAAGTTAAGAGAAGATGTCTGGAAACTTAGCGATTGAGGTGTATAGACTGTGAAGTGGAAGGACATGCAAAGGATAGCTACCCTCAGAAGTTAGTATGCACTATGGAGGTAGACTATGAAATTTGCCATGGAGATCATGTTGTAAGTAGGTTCCCTCTATTATAATGCGTAATCCACAAGAATATTTCTTGATATTACAAGATATATACCTCTATAACCCATGATACTAAGGATTATATACTGATTGATCAGATCCATGATGCTATTAATCTGGGTGTGTACCAGACTAGCCTTACTAGTAGTTCTAAGGAGGATGCTCATCGTTATGAAGGGTGTGTAGATGGAGGAGCATGTGGAAGAGGTTTTCGCAGAGGATTTTTTGGTCACAGTAACCGTGGTGGAGGTCGAAGTGAGTTCTTGCAAGGAACCTGTTACAACTGCGGATCTACAGAGCATTACAAACGTGAGTGTCCTGATCTGTTACAATGCACATGGTGTGGAAAGAAACATATGTATGAAGAATGTGTAGAGATTTATGAGCATATGAACTAGCAACACTGGAAGGAAAAAGGTGTTGGGATAATGAGCATCAAGAAGCCCGATTCACAATGGATGCTAAGAGTGGCATGTGAGTCAGGGTTAGAACCTATATTGGTGACAACCTGAGTAGAGGCTGCATGTGCCAGGGAGATGCCAATAAAAATGACACTGGTTTCAAGAGAGGAAGTGGTACATGGAAAGCATTTGGACCCTTCTCATCAGAAGGAGGTGTCTCAAGAGACTATGAACATGATTCAGAGTTTGCAAGGGGATATATAAATTCTAAAGGAGCAGTCAAAGCAGTTGGAGTAAAGGAATAATGCTGAGACTCCAAAATATGACCTAGATGAGGTCAGGGAAGTATGTAAAATGTTAAGGAAAGAGAATATTATTCCCTTGTTAGGATAATGGCTGAGGGAGAAGGTACCATGTGCTGGAGTGAAGCGTGAAAGGAAGGATTTTCATGTAAACCTTCCCCCTCACATCCTTGACTATGATAAGGAAATTACTTTGAATGTGGTTGTTGATGGATGGCTTCTGAGTAATATCCTCATCAACATGGGAGTAGAGGTCAATGTTATTACCTTATATGCTTGGCATAAAGTGGGAAAGTATGCATTACAACCATCTTCAAATGTGTTTTATATGGCAAACAAGAATAAGGAAATGCCCATTGGAGTCCTGAAGGATGCAATTATCACCATTCAAGGGGCCAAGTTCACTGAAGACTTTGAAGTCTTGGTGCTCGCTAAGGTAGACAAATTTCTAGCGTTACTTGGGTACCCATGGTGTTACAAGAACAATTCCGACCTGCAGTTTAACAAATGGTATATCAGCTTTGAGAACAAGGAAGAAAGAGTGATCATTCCTTTAACAGATGGGAAGTTAATTCCCTATACTAAGCCCTTAGGAGAAGAAGTCATTGACAAAATCTATGTGTGCTCCATCATAGATCCTGAGATAATTCATCCCACGGAGGGAGTTATCCAATTTGAAGATGCTCAGTCTGTGAGTGATACCACTAGTATGACATGAAACAATTGGGCACATGGGACTTATGAGTTGATTAGGACATAGTTGAGAGGATTTGTAAAAAGGGTAAAAAAGGCACACTTAGTCAAGTGCGTAGGAGGAAGGAATTTTCCAAGTTATTTTGGAGGAGCATACCCTAAAATTTTCTTACGGGTAATGGAGGCTCAATGGAGGAATGAGGATGATAGAAGAGGAATGCTTAGTTATAACCTACTCAGAACTGCAACGCATTGGTGGGTTACACATTGGGAGAGCCTCCTAGAGTGGCACAAGGTAAGAATCACATTATCTATAATGTTCTCTAGGAGCAATGTACCCACAGTAATACAAGACTACCATGGTAAGGAGACCACCTCTTTTCATATCCAATTGTGCGAGAAGGCCTGGATGGGAAGCCCATAAGTGTTACCACCTTCATTACGGATACTTAAGTTTTTTTCCACCTTATAAGGATGTGGGAGTGTATGGTATATTCATTTGGATATGCGTCATCAAATAGGTAATTGGCAGGAGTTGGTGGTTGATCTCGTTCAAGATTTTGAGTATAGGAGTACAAATCCATTGGTGGATAAGGCACTATAAGTGATCAAGTGCCTTATGATGGGAGATAATGTTATGGAAGAGGATAGGCTACTAGAGTTACTGGGTAAGCCTTATTTGGAGATGTGCCTCAATGAAGAAGAATTAGAGGAAGTACAGATTGAGTGCACGTGCATGAAAAAAGAAAAAGGAAAAATAGTCTATGTAATAGATGGAGAAGAAATGGAAAATTTGGATGTTAAAAATTTCAAAGGTACACAAAAAGTCATAGAAAATGCTAATGAGCGAGTAAACGCCTACCATGAGACCTTGAAAATAAAGAAGGCTAACATTGGGATAGAAACATAACCTAAGGAAACTATCATTGGGGACTATTGGTTGGAAAAATAAGTTTTAAAGGTCATTGATTTGTTATGTGAGTTCCAAGATTTGTTACCTCGTGGGTACCATGAACTCAAAGGCATCCACCGCTCCTTGGGGGAGATGAAGATCAAGTTGAAGGAAGGTTCAGACCCAATTCGGAAGAGGCCCTCTTAGATGAATCCCAATCTACGTGTACGGGTCAAGGAAGAAATAGACAAGATGATAACATCTAGTATCATTAAGGTATTAGAAGAATCAAAATGGATAAGCCCAATGGTCATTAGTATCAAGAAAGATGGAAGGATAAGAATCTGTGTTGACTATAGGGATCTAAATGCAGTATGTGTCATCAATCCTTTTCCAACCCCCTTTACTGAATAAATTTTGGAGGGAGTAGCCGGGCACAAAGTATACTCTTTCATGGATGGGTTCTTAGGGTATCATCAAGTTAGGATTGCAAATGAAGACCAGAGAAAGACAACTTTCACCACTGAGTGGGGAGGTTTTTCCTACACGGTTATGCCTTTTGGGTTGAAGAATGCACCTGTTGTGCTCTTTCGCATCGTGGTACAAGCATTTTAGGACTTCAACCATAAATTTATTCAAGTTTACCTAGATTACTGTGCTGTGTATGGATTAGTGAAAGACCCTTGTGATAATTTGAGTTTGATGTTTGAGAGATGTTAGAAATTAAGGATATCCCTAAACATTAAGAAATGTGTCTTTGCTACTCCATTTGGAACCCTGTTAGGACATATTATATGCAAAGAAGGCTTACTGGTAGATCCCGCAAAATTTGTAGTTATTGTGGGATTAGGGGAGCGTACTAGTTAAAGCACAGTGCATAGATTCCTTGGGCATATAGGGTATTACAAGAAATTCATCAAGGGGTATGCAAAGATCACCGCGCCCTTGGAGGAATTGTTAAAACACAAGAGTGCCTTTCATTGGGGAGAGGGTGTAGCAGAAGGAATTTTCCACTTTGAAGGATAGGCTTGTCATTGGCACCCATACTACATTTTTCTTCTTAGGATAAGCATTTCCATGTGCATGTTGATGCCTTGGGAAAAAGTATGGGATCAGTACTAGCACAACCAGGTGAGGGAATTGTTGATCATCCCTTTTACTTTGCAAGTAGAAAGTTGACACTAGCAGAAAAAAATTACACAACTACTGAGTGCGAAGCATTATCTATGATCTACGCACTGCACAAGTTCAAGAAGTATCTATTGGAAACACCATTTATATTCTACATAGACAATATGACATTGAAGTACTTAGTCAACAAGCCCATTCTTCAAGGGCGCATATGTCAGTGGGTCCTATTATTCCAAGAGTTTGAGTTCACAGTGGTCATAAAACCAGGAAAGCTCAATTCAGGACCTAACCACTTATCAAGGATCAACTCAAGGGAGGAAACGTAAAGAATTGAGGATACCATGCCAGATACGTAACTATTTAGGTTGTGGCGCACACCCTCAGACTTGGAAGATATCGCAATATTCTTAAAAAAAGGTATGGCACTAGATGGAATGAAGGATTTGGAGAGAAAGAAGTTAACAATATGTGCCACACCTTACATGTTGATTAGTGGAGACTTGTATAAGTTAGGTCATGATGAGGTTATGCGCCCAATGTGTATTAGAACATGAGCGCATGGAAATTATGGAGGAAGCACATGGTGGGATTGCAAGAGGAAACTTTGCAGGAAATTCTACCATGCATAAGATTTTATTAGTAAGGATTTGGTGGGAAACCATCTACCAGGATTGTATTGAGTTTTGCAAGGCTTGTGACCATTTCTAGCGCCTTGGAAACCTGGGAAGAGGGATGAGATTCCCTTGTGACAAATAGCCATCGCTGAACCATTTGAGAAATGGGAAGTCAAATTTGTAGGGCCAATTTCGCCAGCCACATGAAGGACTGATTCACAGTATATAATTACTTGCACTGATTACTTAACACATTGGGTAGAGGAAACACCTACAAAGTATTGCACCACAACGATAATTGCTAGATTTTTATGGGAGAATATAATCAATAGGTATGGTTGTCCTTTAAGTTTAACAAGTGATAGAGGCACACATTTTCTCAATGAAACGGTTAGGTTTATGTTAGCAGAATTTATGGTGACCCATCACAAGACTACCCCTTATCACCCTCAAGCGAATGTAACTGCTAAGGTATTTAACAAAATACTAAGTCACACGTTGACTAAAATCTATGACGTTAGAAGACAAGATTGGGATGACAAGGTATCAACCATTCTATGGGCATATAAGACAACCTATAAGAGGTTGAACAAGGCCACACCGTTTCAATTAGTGTTTGGTGCGGAGGCTATTTTACTAGTTGAATTCATGTTACCATCGCTGTGTATAACACATGTAGGAGGGTTAGCCGGTGAACAAGCGTTGGAAGAAAGGATTGATAAGTTGATACAGTTAGACGAAATGTGATCACTTGTTAGATGGATTCAGAAGACTGAAAAAATAAGACAAAAAGCATGGCATGATCGTCATATCAAGAAAAAGAAGTTTGAGGTTGAACAGATGGTATTTTTGTATGATTCCAAGTATCTGCACCATCCTGGGAAGTTGAAAGTCCATTGGTTGGGACCCTACATCATCTCATTCATTCTTGATGTAGGTGCTTTCTAGTTATAAGCGCTGAGTGGGACAAGATTACCAGGTCATTTCAATGGGAGTAGGATGAAGCCCTACTATAAATAAGTCTTCTTGGTGTTTGTAATAAGGTACTATTTCTAGTTAGCTTAGAATTTCCCTTTATGCTTTTATTTTCTTACGTTTCCCTTTCTCGTTCCTTGATCCTTTATTTTGTTTCATTTTGTGCCTTGTATGTCGGTAACCACATTATTTTTCCAAGGTTGTGTATGTGCAGAGGACCACACATCTATTTTAGTGTGGGGTGGAGTAATGCAAAGTATAGGCCTACAATACAAGTTGAGTGGCCCAATGGAAAGAAGCACGTAAGGAAATTGAGAAAGTGCGTGAGGAAACATTGGATGAAAAATTATGGTGTCAAGAAGGCTGTAACAAAGAACACGTACAAAGGATGAAGAGTTCCAAAACAACATGAGGTAGGTGAGGGTAAAAATTAGGTAAAGACAGAAGAAGTGCCTTTGGTGTTGTAGACACGCACGTAAGAGTATTCGGTCAAGTTGGATTTTTGTGCGCCAGAAGGTTGCTAAATGATTTTTCACACAGGTTGTGGCATGTGGGTAAGGGAACTTAAAGTCGGATAGTGGAAAAAGTTGGATTTAATGTTAAAGTACGTTGCTAGGTGGCATAGCATTTATTGCTATAGGGAAGAAAAACTATAAATACAAGGTTAGGAAAGTCATTTTCTACCTTGCTATTATGAAGTTGAAGCGCTCTTGCAAACTAGGGCATCCAGAGAGAAATTTGTACGAAGGAAGAAGAATATGAGAAATTCAAGTGTGTGACTAGAGGAGATTTGCAAACTAGAAGGAAGGAGTACATGGGTGTGAGGAAAGGTTATTTGTGGTGTGTTTTCTTGTGTAAGATTGTCCTAATTAGGGTTTGATAGCTAGGGCATGGACATAGAAGGATTTAGTCCAGTAGTTGAGCTTTGGAGTTGAGTTTGGAGTGTAGCAGAGTAGCAGAGTAGAGTGAGTTTGTAGTTTATCCCGATAGAGGCATGGTACCTAAAAAATCAACCATTTCACCAAAGAAAACAAAGGGCAAGGGTAAGGGAAAGTAAGCCGCTTCCGTCGCGATCTCAAACGAAGAATGGTATGTAGAAATGCAATACCTAGATGGAGCATTGCTAGGAAAGGATTGGGTATCACATGTAAGGCTAATGACTAAGCGTGATTATAACCATTGCACGAGCACAACTGAGAAGGAAATGGGGCTAGAGTTGGTCTAACCAACTAATAAAAGGATGCCATATGGTATTCCTATTTACATTAACGAGGTGAAAGTTAAATTGGAGAAGGCAAGATTGTTACAACTGTATGAGTTACCTTACTTTGGAAAGCCTGAGCACATTTATCAATGGTTGATGTCGCTTGTGCATGAGGATCATTTTTATTTTGTAGGGCGTAAGATGCGCATAACACCACACTGATATCCAAGTTCATAGGTCTTATTTGTGAATGGGAGAGTATAGATGATGACCTATGTGATAAGGGGGCTATCAAGGAGACTGTAGCTACGTATGACTAAAAGAAGGGGTTGCGATACTTTGACATTGCTGAGATTCCAGACCCATTTATGAGGATGGCCACATTTTTGGTGACCAAGCTCAATGATCAAAAATGATGGACACAAGTGAACAAGGCATGGCTAAATGTATGCCGAAGGATATCAAAGGGAACCATTTATAACTGGTCTGATTTCATCACAAATGAGATCATAATTAGCGCGTATGAGGGAGAAAAGATACTATTTAGTAATGTCATCCTCACCATTTTCTTTTCAACTATTGGAGTGCCAGATGGGCTAAAAAATTTTGTTTGGGAGTTTCTAGATGAGGGTCCCTTGCCTGTAAAGAAGTTTAAAAAGTACACTTGTGAAACCATGACGACCACTCATAAGGCACACCTAGAAAAGTGGTATAAATGAATGCATGATGCATTTGGGGTAGAGTGGAGGATCCCATAACAAGTACCCACACTCGTGGATGGAGAAGCATAATTTGTAGTATACCAACATTTCTATATTGGTAGATTTACTTTAACAAATGGGACTAAAGGTCCATGGTGCAAGTTGCTCTTCTACTTCACTGTGCAATACTTCCAGGATGGAGTCAACAAGTATAAAGAAGTCAAAATACTAAGGTTTGACCTTAGTGAGGTGGACCAAGACCACCGTGAGCTGCACCGAAAGATTTTGTACCCTAAAAAGCATGCATATGTGGAGAAGTATGTCTCTTGCAAGGTTCAAATGATGAAACCAATAACACTTGCAATCACTGGAAGGGCTGTAGCAAGGATATACCTTCGCATAAGACCAAAGTTCAAGAAAGGTGCATATCTGGAGAATGATGTCTCCATTCCGGAAGACCCCATAGGAAGAAATAAGGCCACGTTGAAGAAGAGAGAAAGAGAAGATGGGTAGGAGAAGAAATCACCAAGTGTGCAAACTGCACAATAGGTGGGTGTGCCTGAAGCATTCGCAAAGCCTAGTACTTACGCATGCAAGAAGAAGTCTCCTATCAAGGAAAACACCCTAGAAGAAGATGTGCCAGAAGATGAAGAGCTCCTCACCCATGAGGAATCACCAATGAAGAGATCACCTCTCAAGTAGAAAGAAAAATAAGAATCTCATGTACTGGGATCCCCAGTAAGGAAGAAACAGAAGGTGACAGAAGAGGAATAATCAGAAGAAACATAGAGTCTAGATGCCTACATCGGTGACAAGGATGATGATGATGAGCCTGAAGGGAGGTGAAGACCATCTAGTCTATGATGTGCATGATTTTGAGGAAGAAGGAGATGGAAGGGGAGTATAACAAAGAAGATGAGGAGAAGAATGATGAAGAAGAAGCTAAGGCTGAAGGCAAGGGGATGAGTAAAGAAGTAAGCACTAAGAACCCCCCAAGCCTCACCAAGGAGGAAGTAGAGAAATACACAGAGAGAGAAGTGGTTGGCATCATGAAGAATTTGGTGGAACAGGAGTTGGAAAGGAGTGCATATGAGATTATAAAAAAGATAGAAGAAGAGAGCGATGGGAAGGAGTATGGAAGTATGGGTGGAGATCCCAAGTTAGCAGTGAGCTTCCCAAAATCTACGCAGATAGGTAGGAAAGGTGTAATGGTGGCACAAGGGAAAGGAATGGGATACATTGATGATCCTATCAAGGTGCTATGTGCACGTTTCCAGAGCACCATACCAACAGAGAAACTCCTAGCAATGTCATCATTTGATGAAGAAGGCACATACTCGTGGACAAGAAAGATGTTATCTTGGGCATTTGAGTCCCATGTGGATGAACCAAAATTTGAGGTAAGTCAGAGAGTTACTAATGAAGGTACCAGAAGCCAAAGGGATAAATCCATTGGTGAACACTCAATTGCTATCAGATGAACATTTCTGTAATGTGCTTAAAAAAGTTTTAGTCGAAGTTGAGGATAGATTGTTCAAGAGAAATGATAAAGTGAGATCCCTGGAGGAGGAGTTGGAGAAGAAAAAGAAGGAGCTCGTGGAGAAGAGAAAAGACCTAAAGCAAGAGGATATGATCCAGCGCTCAGCTGAGGTGTGAACTGAAGGAAGAAAAAACTAAGGTGCACGAGGTCTCCAAGAAGGTGGAGATGATTACAGATGCAATTTTCGTGAAGCACCCTGATTTAGTACACCGCATGATCAGAAGTATGAGTCAGCCTTGGAATGTCTGGAGGATCTGAATCACATTCTCACAATGGAGAGGTGACCACTTGCTTTAGAATCTCTAGAAGAGGCACAGGTGCGTCAACAGAAATAAAACAAGATGAAGGTTGTCGAGATTGTGGCTCGATACACCAAACTTCTGGCAGAGGTAAAGACCGCCACATAAGTCACTAAAGTTGCCTATGAAAACTACATGGATAGGGATAGAGTGACAAGAATCTTGGTTACCACCCATGAAACGAAACTTAAGGAGTTCCAAGAGAAAAATAAGGTGAATAGAGCGAAGAGAGACAAGATCCTAACCAAGGTGGAAAAGAAATCAGAAGTAATCAAGACCCTGCGAGGCTCAATCAAAATACGGTTGAAGGAACTATACCCTTAGATCACCCGTAGGATGGATTCCCTTGAAGACTTCGGGAAGTAGTTGGAGAGTATTATTGAAGACCATGAGCGAAAAAGGTGAGGAATTGAGTTTTGAGGAGGTGAGCGCCCTGGTGGGTGACCTCTATCAGCAGGTGCAAAATGAGGTCGACACTTGGGAGAAGTTAAAGGAAGAATTAGGGAAGGATTTCCCTCTCCTCCAACAATAAACAAGTTCCCTATTCTCTCATTATTTCTCCCAATTCTTTATTCCCTTATTCTTTATTTCCAATCATTATAAGGATATGAAATTCTTTATTCTTTGAAGAGTGTTTCTGAGGATGGAGAACAGGCATAGTGTGGGTTGATGTTGGGCTCCAGAATATTGGCTAAGTATAAGAAGGTGTGTGGGCATGCGAGAACTAATTGAAGAAGGGCGCGCTAGTTGAATGTGTGCAAGGGAAGGGTTATAACAGGGTTTTGCATAACATACAACACATGCGCACAAGGCAAGACATGGTTTGGACTTAGCCATATTCGGTGTCCCAAGACAACACACAAGAAAAGCGTGACCCTTCTAGCATGTGGAGTGGATAAGGTGCTAGCCTAGCGACTGTCAGATC
Organism: Taxus chinensis; assembly: GCA_019776745.2. Taxonomy (NCBI): domain Eukaryota; kingdom Viridiplantae; phylum Streptophyta; class Pinopsida; order Cupressales; family Taxaceae; genus Taxus; species Taxus chinensis. The sequence goes on along the minus strand of CM034152.1, from coordinate 541,671,293 downwards.
AAAAAGGGAATATTCCATGTATGCGATGGAAGGTTCTAGAAGAGCATCATTACACAGAGTGGAGAGCTCAGATCAAAGTAGGCATGCTCCATTGGAGGATCACTCAGACACTTGGTGACTGATCTCTTACCTCAGAAGGCATGACAGTGAAGGTAGGAAATCTATTTATTGAGGTGTGCAGGTAACAAGAAGGATATAAAGAAGAGAGATGAGATAGAGGGATATACATGAATTCATTCTGAGAGAAAGTAGTATGCCAGAGAAGAGGCGAAGCTCTGCAGAGATCTCATGGATGATTCTATTGGTTTGGATTGGGGAAATTTAGGAGTGATGACATACTTAGAGGGATGGGTCCGCATTCTTCTTTGTAATGTGATGAACATAGTGTAGTTCTGATGCATGACGTGGCTCTGTATGGTTATATGAGGGTTTGTTATGACCTCAAGGGATGTAATGTGGTTATTGAACATATTAATATGAATATAATACTATTCTGATTCATATATGTTTTTAGGAGTATAATACTTATGCATTTCTCTTCTGCATGAACCATTTCCATATGTTGTTTGCTATTTCTCTTTTCTAGATGCAATGGGGTGACAACTCATTCTAGGTTCTTAGAATGTTGTATGGTTATTTTCTATTCTTCTGCATTTGATTATTTGTCATAAGATGATGCACTCTCACAATACTCACATAAAGGAGAGACTCGGCGCCCACGCATGCCTCGGGTGAGCGTCCAGTGCCCACTGGGTGATAGGCTGACGCACATGGGATTAGACTATTGGTCTAAGGGTAAAAAAATGACTACATATACTGTAAAGTGTGTTGTCTTATATATGGATATTACATAAGAAAATTATTCACTGATGGCCCACTATCTATTCTATCTATTTCTCTTGCTTGTTTCTATTGTTTTTATCTTACACACTTATCACTCATACACCTAGTTTTGGTCAGGAGACAGGGATCCTTGTCTCTTATTCTTCACACATTTGTCATCAGTTGTCTCTGGACACTAGTGCCCATAATTGGACACTAGTGCCCATAATTGGACACTAGTGCCCAGGCACTCCTGTCCATCCTGGGTGCCCATGTGCTATTTATTTTTTGATCTTATTTTTGATATTCAAGGTTGGTATTTTTAGTTTTCCCACTCATATCTCAAGGTACTAGTTGGCATTTTGGGTCATTCTTGTTGAAATTGAAGTAAGAGATCCCTATATAAACATGACATACATACCATTATAAGGGAATGAACTTCTTATCAAGGGATATCTATCTACATATCTCAAGGGACTCCATTTGGGCACATTTTTATACATACAAACTACATAGGAAGGGGAAGTTCATTTTTATTTCCCACACATTTGTATTTTATCTACCTACTTCCTTCTATATTGGCATCATCATCGCGAGGGAAACCTAGGAGTGGAATTACACACATAAGCACATAGAACTACATTGGGTCTAAGATGTAGTACACCAATCAGTCATAAGTTCACTAGTTGACAGCTGAGGACAATCTGATCCCTCATTTTGTATCTTTATTTTTTAGGATTTGATGTCTTTTTGAGGGTTTTGTAGGAGGATATTTTTGTTGTATATTTACAGGCACTCCCGCAATCAAAGTACGAATTTCAGCATATTAATGGCAAAAAAGTGTGAAACCCTAACGACAGTGTTAGAACCAAATCCTGAGATTTTTTGTAATATATGATGTCCATCATAGGTCTAGGGTGCCTGTAGATGCCCTTGCCCGTATCCATGTGCCCATGTCTAGGAGTTTTCGAGCATCTCTATATTTTTTTGAGTTGTATTGTGACAGTTTGTATTTTTGTTCTATCACATTCTCCAGTCCAAACACACTTCGGGATAAGTGAAATCAAGGTAAGTTCCATATCTATTGTATTTTCTTTCATAAATAAATCAAATAAATTTCCTAGTATATGTATTTAATTTTATATTAGTTGTAGAAGTCATTACTTTTTGATGTTAATAAAATATCTAGATTTTATTAAATCAATTAGTATATGTGTATCAATTTGAGATCCATAATTAAAATCATCCATCAAGTAAAAGTTTCTATTTCTATGCATGGAGGGACATCTTATGGATTGTTTTAGTGGAGCAAAGGTCTTTCAGCAAGATTGATTTGAAGAGTGACATATCATCAGATATGTATAAGCCAAGGAGATGAATGAAAGAAAACATTTAAGACTCAAGAAGGATTATATGAGTGACTACATAATGCCTTTCATATTTATGAGACACACCATGTACTTTCATGAGGTTTGTGAATAAAGTCATGAAACCTAATTTTTAGGTAAGTTTTGTGATCTGTGTACTTGGGTGATATTTTTAATTTTCTACAAGGATGTGTGAGGAGTATTTGTTACATACATCAGGAAACTATTGCAGAGATTGTAGGAAGAGAAGTTGTTGATCAATCTCAAGAAGTCTAATTTTATGTAAGACTAATCAATGTATTTGGGATGTTTAAATTTCATAGAAGGATTTAATATGGAACCTAAAAAGGTATGAAAAATTGAGGATTGGACATCACCAAAGAGTGTATTTAAGGCACAAAATTTTCATGGGTTTATTAGAAACTTTAGTGGTGTATGTGAAACAATTAGAAAGGCCATGAGGGGAGATATGAAGAAGTTAATTTGGATCATATGCATAAAGAAAAGTTTTGTAGAATTAAAGAGGAAGATAATATAAAAACCAATGTTATCATTGTCATATTTTACAAAGGTATTTCAGGTTGATTGTGATGCTAGTGGTATAGCCATTAACACAATGTTAACCCATGAGGAAAAAATTATTATGTTTTTTAGTGAAAATTTGAATGATGCAAGGAGGAAGTATAGTGTGTATGATACATAATTATATAAAATAATACATGCATTAAAGAAGTTAAGACATTACTTGTTTCCTAAATATTTTGTGTTGTACAAAAATCATTAAACATTACATTTAATTAAAATTCAAGAAAATTTGATCTAGAGGCATATGAGGTGGGTGAAATACCTACAAGGATACACATTCTTGTTGAACTACAAGAGTGGAAAATATAACAAGGTGGATGATTTTCTCAGTAGGTGTAACTGTGTATTGATAGAAATGAGAATTGGAGTAGTGGGTTTTGAATCCATCAAAGAACTATATGTGTATTATGAAGACTTAAAGGATGCATGAGAGGCATGTGAATTGTCCATAAGTGTGGACATAACACCTTGGTTGGAATATTTTATGTAGGAAGGATTGTTATTTATGGGAAGACACATTTTCATCTGAAAAGGATCAATGTACGAGAACTTAGTAAGAGAAAAGCATTGCAGAGGAACAAACCAGAGATTTGGATTCGATAAAAACTTAGAGGAGCTAGGGAGAGATACCTTTAACTAAGGATGAGTGTGAATGAGAAATTTTTTTTATAGGAATGCCATTTTTTTTCAATTGGCTAAAGGGAGATCTCATAACGCAATGTTGTATCAACCTTTTCCCATTCTAGATACGCTTTGAGGAGTCATAATTATGAATTTTGTGTTTTTTTTCCAAGAACAAAAAGAGGTTTTAATTCCATTTTTAGTGGTGGATATATTTTCAAAGATGACATATTTCTTTACTTACAGGAAGACTAGTGATATAACACATATTGTGAATCTTTTCTCTAGGGAGAGTGTACAGATGCATGTATTACCACAATATAGAGTTTAATAGAGATACATAATTTGTTGTTTATTTTTAGAAAAAAAAGTGTGGGATAAATTTGGATATAAAACTATAATTTTAGTTCAATCATACCATCCGCAAACTAATGGACAGAAATAAGTTTTGAACAAAATGCCTTCAATATTTTATTAGATGTTTGGTCAAAGACAAACTCGAGAACTTGGGAATTGTATTTAATGCAGGCATGAATTTTCTTAATAAAAATTCAGTAATTAGGAGTACAAGAAATACACCATTCCAAATCATATATGAAGAATAACCCAAGATGAGTTGTGAAGTTGAGATACTTACTATACAATGAGGAAAAGAGTGATGAATGTAGGAGACTTTACAGAATAAACTTGAAGGAAGTGCAAAAACAAGTGCATACCATTACTTAGAGAAGATGAATGCATAATACAAACAACATGCAAAAATGATAAGTGAAGAGAAATTGAATATCATATTGGAGACATGGCCTTGGGCATATTTGTGGAAGTATAGTTTTTCAAAAGGGAATTGCAATAAACTCAAGTGGAAGAAGAAAAGACTACGTAATATCTTTATGAAATCTACACAAAATTCTTATGAGATTGAATTTCTTGAAGGAATTTACATCTATAACATATTTAATGTTTCCAATCTATATCCATACCATACAATAAAATAATATGAAGAGGAACCTAAATTACAAGACAAATGAGTAGATTGGAGGAAACAAATGCCTAAGAAAGAGTGTGAGGAAGCATAAGGAATAATAGATATCATAACCAAGAAGACGCACCATAAGGAGTATACTAAATATTTGGTCAATGGGAAATGTAAGAGGAATGAAGAAGTAAATTGAATAATGTTATAGATACCACACAATGCAGTATAATGGTTCCTTGAGTAATAACTTGGTCTATGTGTATGTTGTAGGAGCATCCATGATCACAAAAAATCATGTGTTAAATAAAATTAGTGCACAATGGAGTCAGTAAGTGTTTGCATTTTAAAAAGAATTTTGTTATTTTTGTAGAGTTGCATAGTGAAGAAATACTTTTTTGGAATATCATAGAGTCTTGTGTGACATTATACAAAGTGAAAAAGTTCTTTGTGCAATGTATGTTGAGTGCGCAAATCCTTACTCATAGTATTTTTACTATTGCATAATCATCTAATGTGTAACACTTTCTGTGTAATCCTATTTATGATAAGGACTCAAATTTATTTGATTGAAGGCATAAGTTCTGGAAAAAAAAACTGAATAGTTATGTTCATGTATATTTTTGGGCCCTTTGATCCATTCATTTTAATTTCATAGAATTAGGAGGGCTCCCCATATATAGATAGGAACCCATCCCAAATATATAGGTATAGGGGGTGGCTAGGGTGCCCCGTATATAAATAGGTTGTTGGCCTATATAGATTCTACATAGGGCCCTAACCCCAAATATAAATTCTATTATGTATATAGGATCTTCCATATATATATATATAGGGTTCCTCCACCCAAAACTATCTATCTTATATTTCTAGATAGGGATCCCACACATCTCCTCTCACACACATACACACACACATATATATGGGATGGACCCCTCTATATAGATAGATGACCCCATCCCATCTATAGATATATGGGAGAGCAATTATTTATAATTCTGAACTATAGAGGGGGGTATATAAAGGTTGGGGACATGTTGGGGTTCCTCAACATGATGTCCTATTTAATATAAGAGTTATAATTAAACTATACACATACATATATATATGGGATGGACCCCTCTATATAGATAGATGGCCCCATCCCATCTATAGATATCTGGGAGAGCACTTATCTAGAATTCTAAACTATAGAGGGGGGCATATAAAGATAGGGGACATGTTGGGGTTCCTCAACATGATGTCCTATTGAATATACAAGTTATAATTAAACTATATATACCATCACTCACCCCTTGGCCTCATATAGATAGGGGGATGATTACCCCATATCCCCCATCTATATATGGGATCTAGGGGCTATGGGGGGTTGGGGTCAAGTATCATTTTTGCACACTTGCATATATAGGACAACCTGACATTATAATTATATTTGGGGAGGGAGAGGGTCCCTATTTATAACTAGAAGATAAGATAGTTCGGGTGGGGCAATCGATTGATAAATGATAAATTAGGCCCCCCTCTTTATATAACTACCTAAAATATCTAATATATATATGGCCCCCCTTTATATAAATATTCATGTTCGGTGGAGGGGGAGGGACCCTATCTCTATATTCCCCCTATAGAGAGATAAGGCCACCCTCTATATAGATATGGATACCTAGATACCCCCAAATATATGTGGGGAACTCACCATTAAAATCTATAGGGCCCACCTCTCCCCCTCACTTTTAAGATAGAGATAGAGATAAAGGGGAAGGTGAGTGTAGAATATCGGGGTCCTCAACCGATAGATAGAGACATGAAGTGAGTGAGTGGTGTGCATAACAAAACACTCACTTGACGAAGGAGGGATAGGTATAAATATACTATCCTAGGCTAGGCGAGTGCCCCCTAACCCCTCACCCTCCAAATAGAGAGTTTCAAGGGGGAGGGCTCCAAGCTAGAAGATATAGTTGATTAGGAACCTTTATATACTATTTTATCTTATCTTATTAATATGGTAAATAAGGTCTGACTTGACCAATTAGTCCTTGACATATATCTAGTTGGGGGGTCAAGAACATGAATGCCCTATTGATTGATTCCCTAAAATTGTAAGTGATTGGTGTAATAATCAACCATTCTTTTTCCAACTTGTCCTAGAATGGGTGTTAAGGAAAAGAAAAAGAAGAAAGATACTAGAGGAATTTGTCTAATAGTCACATATGGTGCCTCCATGGGTTTGCATCTAATCCAAATTGATGGCAATAAATCTGCTAGGAAAAATAAAAAGAGTTTTTGGTAGGTTGGGAAAAAACTTGAGTTATGCACAGACAAAGTTTTCTTAAAAGGTGGAGCTAACATAGATGGATATACAAGTGATATTGCAGCTACAACTCCTGATTTGTCAGGTATACTATAAGGAATGGCATGAATTGGTAGGGAATACCATTCTAGGACAATATAAGGCTATGTGACCATCAGATTAGCATGTATATAATTGTCAGGATGGGCCAAGACATTAAGAGCACAATAAATCCAAATGGAAGAGAGGATAACAAAACTACTCAACCTAGTAGATCCTTCACATCAAAATAAGGATAAAAAGTGATTTTATCCATCTTTGAATGCACACCTAATGGATTATTCAATACAAATTGATGTAATATGACTAAAGGAAGAGGACTAAAACCTACTAGAATAAGAGGGAATGAATAATGAGGACTAGGGAAATTATTTGAGGTGGAATTGTCCATGGGGAAACCACCCCACTATTGAGTCACTGTCATATATCACACTAAAGCTATGGTGCTAACTGAGCTTGTAATTACCATAGTTACTCAAAACATCATTTGACACCAAGGTAGTACATGTTCTGTAGAAGCAATCACAATCATGACTTGAGAGATGAAAACTTCTAGGAACCAAATGAATTCCCTAGGACTATCATAACTCACATGATACAACCCATAAAAATATGGGGGTAAAACATGATGTAAATTGTACTTTCCCCACTAGCATGCATATAACGAAGCAAAAAATCCCCTTCAACATCTCTCATGATGTTTTATACATCTTTGAAAGATATATCCACATGAGGTGTGTAATATAAAGCTAGAAAAATGTAGGTGACTATCTAAATGGATGGATGAATAATGGATAATGGACACCCCCACCAATGACTCAAATTATTTGTGGTCAGATGATTTATCAAATATTAGTTCAATGTGGATAATATAGGTTGTTTGAGAATGGAAAAATAATTGTGTCATGTCTATGTCCCCTCGATAGATCTATAAGTAGAACTATTTTCCTTAGTTGAGTAGTTCAAGTTTAAGAAAGAACTCAAGGGTATGCTTAAGGGAATAATAGAGATATGAGCATAATTATCATTGTGAATAGAAAAAAATGAAGAAGTTGTGACATGAGAGGAAATAATTAGATGACATATGCTCATGTGATATAAAATGACAAAGAATATAAAATTGTGTAACAAGCTGAATCATTGGTGATCAATATGATGTTAGTATTTCTTTGAATAAGATATCCCAGAGATTTATTTTCATTTAAATGTGTCCATTTTTTTTATTAATGGTAAAATATGGGTTAAGGGAGCCCTACCCCAATACATGTGGAGAAAAATATATTGCATTAAAGGAACTAGTAGATCTAGCCTCTTCCAGCGACACAATAAGGAAACAAAACACAACAAAACAACAAAAACTTAGGTAAGAGATCCCTTCCCATGGGATCTTAAATCCCTTTTTACAGGTGACATTTACAATTTTCCCTTTCTTCTTTTGACACACTTTAGTCTAGCCCTTTTCACTATTCAGATTTTCATTTTCGTTTCTATGACCAGGTATTTCAGATTCCTCTTTCTCGATAAGGTGCCGAGTCTCTATTGAAACAAATGTAGTGGAGTTTCCATCAAGTGAAATAGAAGAAAGATGAGGATCCGGATCCTCATTATTTGAGGGTGAGTCATCCTCACTCTCTGAATCCACCTTTGAATCACTATCCAAAGGTTCTTTAACAACCAATTGACATGGGTCAGAATTCTTCCACCATGAATTTCTACTCTTGACAGGTTTCCTCGCAACATGACAATCTTAAGCTAAGTAAATGAGAGAGAAACAAGTTCTACATCTGAAGGGAAACCCTTCATATTCTAAATTCTGAATCCAAACCCTATCTTCCACAATGAGCTCAATTGATGTAGGGAAATCTACAGAAATATTCAAGTCCACCACTATACAGGCATAAAAGGTGTAGTCGTAGGCCAAAGTCCATGGGTCTATAGCCAGAATTTTACCCAGAGTGTTCCCAATAGACATCAAACAATTCTTACTCCAAAACTGGAGAGGTAACTTTGGTAAACGGATCCAAACAGGCTTAACGTAGAAAGTTTTAGTCATAGGGTTAAAGAGAGGGAACCAAGGTTTTCATCAGCAAAAAGTGGGATTGGAAATCCCAAAACTTGACCAAAAATCTTAACCTTATCAGGAATTTTATCAAAAACAATAATGAAGAAACCCTTAGATTGAGGGTAAATGTCCAATTTACTTGAAATTAGAGGCCTCCAGTGAGTAGAGATCCACTCATGTAATGCCGAGAGCCTAGGGTAGAAATTGTTAAATTTGCATATCAATCCATTTTTCTTAAAATAAGTCTCAAATTTCAAGAACCTCTGCACCAAGGCATACAACATGAGATTTCTTTACAAAAGCCATAGGATTAGATGGGATTTGGGGAGTAGATTTCATAATAGTAGCAAAGCTCTATGTTTCCCTCTTTAAGACAAGATCGACCATGATTTGCCGTTGTATTTAACATCCCCCCAAAACTATCATCTACAGATCAGACACCATTATGAGAACGACTTGTGGATAGACCCTTGCCAGAAGCTACCACTCCACCATGACATGAGCTGACGGAGTCCTTCCTATCTAACATCAATTTCCATGAGAGGGAAAAATGAGGCTGCATACTTGTCAAATTTTTTTTGAACAGGAGTAGCTGAACCATGGTTAAAAGATTCAGTGACGTCAACAATATCTTCTTTTTCTGATCTAGGGAGACCCCCCCGAATCCACCAGTCTGAACTATAAAACACTGCTACCTCCATCACTTCTGTTTGCATAGGATCTAGGTTTAGGTCACGAGAGAGTTGCTAGAGAGTGCTCCATTGTAAGAGAGAAGTATATACCCACAAGGAGTAACTAAAAATATGCCTTAAATGTGTCCATTTCATCATTATGTCAATGCATAAATATTTTAGTTATGTATTATTTTTGTTGCATTATAATGGATATGGGGGTTGTGGCTGTCCTTCTTGGACTCCTTTACCCCATCCATGTCATGCTCAACTTGAGCATATTGTTTCCATACTCCACTTTTTGGTTCCTTTACCACCTTATCTATCACCCAAATCACATGTCCACCATGTCATCTTCCATGAGCCTCATCCCACCCACACTGACTTATAGGAATTATCACCTCCTCCCCAATTGTCCCCCACATATGGGTCCTACTACATGCCCACTTCAATCCTCTATTCATAAGCTCTCCCAAGGCTTACAAATTCCACCAAACCACACACAAATTTACTCATTTTACCGATATGATGTTTTTTGTCCTCTCAAAACTAATCAATGCCTCAATCACCTTTCTGTTAATTTGGTTCAAAATCACACAGTTTCATTATCATTTAAATGGGAATGTACAAATATATAAGAAATTAATCTCCTAAATATGAGGAATCAAGGATAACAACTCATAATCCCTAAAAATTCTCTTAATAAACAACTCTTCTAAGTTAAGCGAGTTGTTAAAACAACTAACATGACTTTACTGATAATATCATTTTTCTCACTACACTTGTACACACTAAACATTATATTAATAGATATATGAATCATAAATGAAATTCCCAACATTTTCCCTTTGTTGAGAACATGTGGTAAGGATGCATTAAAAATAAAATCGTATGCCACTGCATACTTTTAGATCTGTATAAAATAATCATCTGGATCTTACTACACATGATCACTTGCTTCAGCAGAAGATCACTCTTCCAAGAAGTATGCCATCTAGAGGATATTAGTAGTCAGATGATCTCTATAGTTAGCTGCCATCTTATACAACTATTTTTACATTTTTACACCTTCCATGCCATATTAAAACAAATTTCTAGAGAAAATAACAAAATTACAAACATTAATGATCTTCGTTCTTATTCACACAAAAATGAAATAATAGAAAAATAGAGATTTGAAGGCCATGTCCTCGTTGCATTTTTAACCACTGTTGGTGATCATTGCCAACAACCGATCATGAAAAATATGGGATGGTTATGGCTGCCACTTGGGAAACGATCTTGGATTTAGTTATTTTGGTGTCACTAATGTAGTTTTGTGGCCTCGTCACTAGTGGCTAACAAGAGTTTTTTGATCGGGCCTCCTTCCTTCATTTCCTTCATTCTATGGTGTCATGCTGCTCACTCAAAAAAATTGATCTCGACAAACATTTGTTTCCACATTTTTTTAATTCTTATCTCCCCTGTAATGTGAAACGCAAATTTTATTGGACGTCAGGTAACATTAAAAATGCATCTGCGAGGCATTGTTTTTTTCAGACTTTTTGACTGTAGGTCCAAGAATATTATTAATTTTTTGATAAATCATTACATTAATAAAACTTTAACTATGATAGTAATGATGACATGAATCTTATAAAACACAAAAAAATAACGACTTTTATGGCACTTTGACTCACGATAAAAAGCTTTGAAGACAATTTTAACAAAATGATGACAACAATGTACCAGGGAAAAATAACACTTTGACAACTCAATGTTACAATCACTGCTAAACACACTTTTTTTGACTATCAAATTTTAAATTTTCAACTAGTCACATAATGAAAACCTATTAAGGAAACTGTTGGGATAAGAAATAACACATATCTAATTATCCACCATATAAAATTGCTGAATATTATAGTTTATGTTTTAACAACAAATTATGATAAATTACATCACATAATGAATTAGATATTAAATTTCATACATAACATGAAAGTAAATGGACACAAGACATGATATTTAAGTGGAAAAACCTTTTGGTAAAAAATCCAATGAAAAATCACTCATCTTTATTGAGAATAAATATTTCACCCAACACTTCCACTATTTCCAGTAGTTACACCTTCATGGAGGAATTACAAATTGTCACATAAATTTTCTCATGAGTACATCATTCATATCATGTATATTATATTTTATTGCATATATTTCTTGCATAATTTTGTTACTCACTTGTTACATACAGTGATTTGTGGTAACCGATCTCTAATGAGGTCACCTTGATTTATATCAAGGCGGGTGACCCTATTTTGGATCACTCTTATATTTTGAATTCAAGCAATGTACCGACCCGATATGGAATCCACCGCACTTATATTTTAAATGCCATGATCATTTAGTATTTGGTGGGTTTCTTATTAATATAATTTCCTACTTAATATTACAACACCAACATAACCTATAACTATAAATGACACTAATCACTAATATAACTTTAAACAAAAATAAATGTGATCCATAAAATGCCTCTTTTCAATAATTAACAGATCTTGTTTAGTGATAATTGAATGAAAAATTGAATAAGTTCCTTTTAAGTAATATAATGTGCATTAAACAATCATAACTATACAAAAAATTGAGAAATATAATGCAAAGGAGATACAAAAATTTATCCTAGAGAAACCCAAGGCGGGAAAAAATCTGGTGGGTAAGAAAATTGCTTCCCTCTCACTATGTAATTCTCCAAAAATACAAAATATTGCCAACAATTGGCCTTTAAGAAAGATTCACACTCCTAGTTGTATTTGTTTTCTCACAACTTCCCAACAACGAAAAATTCACTCTCAATGAACAAAACAAAAAATATCTCCAACTCCTATTTGATCACACTTGAATTCACTCAAAATCACTTGCTAGAATGAAGAATAAAACTTGTATTTATAGTTTCTCTACCCAAGGACAAATAGAAAGGATAACCGAACTGTTTGGAAGCCCAAAATTTTTCAATTATCAACTTTCCCAAATTCTGGCATCGTTTGGGATAGGACTTCCCATGAAGACATACTAACGGTTGCGTAATCATCAGTCCATATTACCAGAAGTTGCGTAACTAGCATGGTGGTTACACAATCACTGCTCTATGAAGAGCAATGATTACATAACCACCGAGGTGATTACATTATCGTCACCTACAAAATTCCTGAACAAAATAATGATGACCTTTAGATGTCATTCAAAGGTGTCCAGATCACCCTCAACCTAACTAAACCATCTCTTGAAGAAATAATATGTTGAGAATATGCATTACAAGTATAAAATATGGATAATGTATATAATTGAGTATTTCTAGATCCATTTTTGAATCATACCTCCCTATTTTGCATATTTTAAGTCCCTAAAATATTTAAGGACTGATCAGGTGAGGAAATTTCTTCCCCATATCTTCTCTGGAATATTGTTTGGCTTTGGTAGGCAAATGGCCTTTCAATCCAATCAACCACATGTCTTGCACTCCTCTCTATGTCGTTCTCTCTTTTTTCTACAAAACTACATCTTCCTCCAATTCCAGCTCACTGTCTGGAGAAATATCCTCAATAGATGGTAGTAAAACTCCCTCTTATTCCTCATCCAACATAGAGGGCTCAAAGAGATGTAAATTTTGAACATTCACAACTGAGCAGATCCTCATATAAGGAGGAAAATCCAAGTAAAATGTATTCTTTCCCACTTGTTCCAGAATCTCAAATGTGCCATATCAAAGAGGCTTGAGTTTCTTAGCTTTTCCTTATAGCCTTTCTCTACTCAAGTACACCTATAATTTTCCTCCAACAAGGGATGAATTATCATTTATGTGTTGATCATGCCACACTTTGTACTTGGCTTGTGACTATGTTAACCTCTCCTATACCTAGAGGTGTATCTGATAAATTTTCTTAATGAAGTCCTCAAATTTGTAGAGCTTAAATTCCACTTTTTCATTGCCTCTACATCAAAAGCACTCTTAGCAAAATAACCAAAACATGTTTCAAAAGGAGTCCTACTTTTAGAAACATGAACTACCATGTTATAAGAATGATGGATATATACCATGATCTCATCCCAAGTCCTCAGATGTTTTATGATGTGGTCAGGTTCTCTTCTCCCTTGGGGAATTCTTAAATTGACTCTATCAATAGCTATATTGGTAATCTCAAAACAACATCATAAGCACTCTTAGCAAATAACCAAAACATGTTTCAAAAGGAATCCTACTAGTAGAAACATGAACTACCATGTTATAAGAATGGTGGATATATACCAAGATCTCATCCCAAGTCCTGTAATGTTTTATGATGTACGCTATCAATAGCTATACCAAGGTATAATTCACCACTTTTGTTTCCCCATATGTCTACAGATGAAAAGTGGTGGACCTCTTCAACTTCGTATCCATCTTCTCCCACAAAATAGACCAAAAATTTCTTATGAACCATGAGTCCCTATCTGACACAACAGAATTAGGAAAACCAAAATGAACCCACACATCAGAAAAAAATAACTTAGCTACCTATCTGACCTTGATGGTCTTCTTTCAAGGAATGATAATACACATTTTGCTAAATCGTTCTATTACCACAAAAATGTAATCACAACCTTTCTTGGAAGTAGGAAAAATGCCCAAAAGTCCATGGAAATGCTTTCCCATTACCATGAAGGGACTTGAAATGACACATATAAACCCAAATTTCTATTATTAGATTTGATTGTACTACATAAAATACAACCCCTGATGAATTTAACAACCTCTTCTTGTTGTTTTTCCAATAAACATACCTTTGTAAGTGCACTACAATATTTGTCACACTAAAGTGATTAGCTTACGTTGGAAGTGTGTTCTTCCCTCATCAACTGAAAATTTACCCCCTTAGGCACAAAAAGTTTCTCGTTCTTGTAGACCAAACCATCTTGGAAGTAGTATTCTCCTCTAGGTGAAAATACCTTGCTTGGAGGTTTTTGTTAAAAAATATATGCAAAATACAAATTCTACTCATAACCTTCCTGATATGATTCACACAAAAAAGGCTCAAGAAGAGTTAACATACCTATAAATGAAAGAAAAAATACCTAGATAACATATCAACTAATGTTTTAGTCACACCTTTCTTATATTTGATAATCAAATGAAATTTATATAAAAAACCCATCCATTTATAGTGTCTACAATGCTAATTTTTTTTCTAAGCTTGCAAATATTGGAGAGGTTGGTGATCCACGTGTATGATAGTTTTTTTACCCATTAGATAATGTTTCCATTGCTTGAATGCTTGCAAAAGATCATACAATTCCTTATCATATGTACAATATTTTATAACTGCTCCATAAAATAATTCAGAATGATAACATACAAGCCTACCTCTTTGAAGTAGGACAATCCCCATAGTATAGTCGTTGACATTAGTTTCCACTTTGAAAGGAAACTGTAACTTAGGTAATGCCAAAAAATGGAGCATGACTAATCTTATATTTAAATGATTCAAAATAAATATGTTATTTCTTACCCCAATAAAAATTCTTACCTCTGTTTTCACTGAATGTGGCGGCACTACTATGGATGAGAAGTTCTTGATGAACTTCCTAAAATACTCAACTGCACCAACAAAGCTCATGGTCTCTATAAAACTTGATGGTGTAGGCCAATTTAGAATGGTTTCGATATTACCTAGATCAATCCTTAACTCTCCATCTCCAACCACATGTCCCAAAAAGACAAGCGAATGTTGAGAAAAATCGCACTTCTTCTCATTTAACACTAGTTGGTTCTCATTAAGAACTTTCAAAACTTGATGCAAATGATCAATATTATCCTCAAAATTTTTAGTAAAAACCAAAATGTCATCCAAGTACACAATAATCATGGAATCAATAAATGACATCATTACCTCATTCATCAACCTCATAAAGTACCTGATGCATTACATAGACCGAACGGTAATGCTATTTTCCAGATGCCCTCTTCCTTGATCCACACTTGGTGATAGCCATATTTCAAACCAAGCTTGGTAAAATATTTAGCATGATATAACTGATCTAGAATATCATCAATGTGAGGAAGAGGCTAACTATTCTTGATGGTTATTATATTCAAATATCTATAATCAACACACATATTCCATGAACCATATTTATTAGGTACTAAAACAATATGAGAGACACATGGAGAAGTGTTAGGATGGATTATACCTTATTTAATAAGAGAGTGAAATTGTTGGTTTAACTCATTGGCATCTTTCAAAAACTTCATGTATAATCCCAAGTTTGTAAGAAGACTATCAGGTAAAATGTGTATCTTATGCTCAATTGGCCTGACCATAGGCAACCCTATAGACTCTTGGGAAAATTCTCTGAAATTTTGAACCAAATATTTTATCTGTGTCTGTTATTTTTTTATAAAACATGCTACAAGTGGTTTTGGATGCAACAATCTCATCTTCTAGTATATCCCTTATAAGAAACAATGCAAATTTTCCACTTTCATAAGTATGATTTTAGGATTCAGTGACACTTACCAAAGATATCTTTGAGTCTCTTGAAAAGGATGAAATGATGTAGATCTTACCATCCCTAACCAAATAGTACTGGTTGGCTATCCTCATGAAGATTGCATCCATGATATATAAATACAGGATGCCAAAGAGTACACCATACACATCAAGGGGAACATCTATAATAACCTCATCAGTAATTGAATTATCAATGCCAAAAGTGATTTTACATTATTTGGTAACCTTGATGTTTACACCTTTCTCTACCCAACCCAATTAATATGGATTTGGGTGATTCTATGTTTCCAACTTTATCCTATCCACTAACTCTTTACTAATCAAATTAGCTTGAGAAAATGTATCCAAAAGATCATCCACATTAGTTTTCTTCCACATATTTAGTACAAAATACTTCCTCTCCTTGGAGGAAATCCATGACCTTATTATTTTTATTTTTTTAAAAGGGATGTAATTCTGGGTGGAACTTCCAACATTTTTCCTCGGAATGAGTGCCAACATCACACTACCCATAATGAACTTTAGTTTCCTTCTTAGAAATGGAAGTAACATTTTTCTTACCTTTCCCTTTTCCTTTATCCTTTTTCTTGGTGTCACCTTGTTTGCTTGAAGCATGCTAAGAGGTAGATGAAATCTTTTTCTTGTCCATGTTTAAATAGTGGGCTTGAGAACGAGCCTCATCTACATCCACTAGCTTAGCCAAGAGAACTGGTCTCCTCAAGTGACTATAGATTCCACCAATGTACTTCATTAAAAGGTCTCGGTTTGCTACATATTTTCCCATATGTACAAATTTCTTATGGAACTCGCTAGTGTACTCTTGCACATTCTGACCTTGTTTCTATCTGAGATACTGCCAGTACATGGAATCTCTTCCTCATAACAAATAAGATAGAAATAATTTTTGATTATCCTTTTAAATTCATCCCACTTAGTAATAAGAGGAAGCTTCTTAATAACCAATTAATTAACATAAATTTAAAACCAAGATAAAGCATGATTAGTCAATTTTAAACATGCAAAGGAAATATGTTGACTTTCATTTATTTGATAAAACTGAAATATACCTTAAGTTGAGATACCTAATGGTCTAGCTTCTTGGCATTCACATCTCCATCATAAGACTAGATCTCTATCTTCTCCTCTACTTTGAATGGAGGGGGTGTAGGGATGGCACAAGGATCCTCTTCTTCATACTCATGAGTATCTTCTTCATGGGATCTTGACACCTCATTTAGAAAACTAAGTTTTTTCATGAGAAATCCCATGATGAAATATAATTTTTGTATGGATAAGGAAATACTGCCCACATCCTTAGAAAAACTTACCACATTTTCCTCTAACTTGTAGAAATTATCTTCTCTAGTCTCATCCACATCTTCTCTATGAGCCATGTCTCATATTCCTTGCTTCCACTTCTTGGTGGAGATATCTGATTAAAAAGGAATGATGATAACTTCACCGATTTCTTTTCCCTTTTACGTAAGGGGTATCTAACTGCAGTTGTCAACATAAGTTAACCATAAAAAAACAATTGATCTAATATGCTATAATACCAATTTGATCCTTAAACTACCTCTTTTAAATAATTAACACATCCTTTTTAGTGATAATTTGATGGAAAATTGAATAAGTTTCTTTTAATCAATATAATATGCATAAAACAATCACAAATATACTCAAAATTGAGAAATAGAATGTAAATGAGACACAAATTTATCCTAAAGAAATCCAAGATGGGAAAAACTTCACTATGTAAGAGAATTGCTTCCCTCTCACTATGTAATTCTCCAAAAATACAAAGTACTGCTAACAATTGTCCTTCGAGAAGGATTCACACTGCTAATTATATTTGATTTCTCATAACTTCCCAATAATGAAAAACTCACTCTCAATGAACAAAAAAGAAATAACTCGATTTCCTCCTCTTTTCTCACACTTGAATTCACTTAAAATAACTTACTAGAATGAAGAATAAAACTTTTATTTATAGTTGCTCTGCCCAAGGATAGATGGAAAGATGAACTAAACCATTTGGAATCCCAAACATTTGCAACTATTGAGTTTCTTGAATTCTAGCATCATTGGGGACAAGAATGCCAGTGAAGACTGTCAGCCACATTTACTGAAGGTTACGTAACCACCGTGGTGGTTGCACTATTGCCGATTTATGAAGATAAGTGGTTATGAAACTACCAGGGCGGTTACGTAATCATCACCTAGAAAATTTTCCAAATCAAAAAATGATGGCCTATAGATGTCATTTGAAGGTGTACGGATCACCCTCGGCTTGAATAGACTATTCATTGAAGAAAGAATATGCTAATAATTTGCACTACAAGTATCAAATATGGAGAATACAAAGAATTTGGTATTTATAGATCCATTTTTGGATCAAAATGACCCACACTTTGATAATTATCAATAATACATAATCTAACAAATATATTTGACATGAAAAGTCTTATCTTTCTATTACTAAAGTACTTCATCACTCAACAATAAAACTTGTAAAATTAAATATTACATAAATCAAATTTAAAGTAGGATTTAATAACATACAGTCAAACATAACATTGAATTTAAATCAAATTACTTATATTTGCATGGTAGGATTTCAAATGAAGGCACATGTCATGGATTACAACCTTTCTAAGCATAAAGTATCCACAAGAAACACATTTGAGCAACATGAACAAAAAACACCCTAAAAAACTTGGTATCCAATCATGTCTTCATTATATGTAAATAGAAATCCCAAATGCATGTGATGTCATGTTTAGATTTATTGAAATCATGGAACATATTTGAATGAGAAATAATGGGAAAGGATGAAACTTATATCTTAATTCCAAAGAGCCAAGTCTTAAACGCAGTCATGCGAAACAAATACTAATCTAAATGTTGAATGGTAAACACCTAGTTAGATGCCACCAAGTTTGAGCACAATCTAACACCATATTGACTACTGAGTATTTTTTTAATGTCACTACCAAGTTGGTTGCAGGATTAGAAGGAAGGATCAGTTATCAGAAATGGACACTAGAACATTATTTAGAGTTAGGTAATGAGCTCCAATGTGAATCGATGTAGATGAGTCCAATGTGAAGTCCATAAAATGGTTTCTCTAGAACATGTACATTCTTATTTTCTATTATCACATGTTATAATAGAACATAAAATATTAATCCTTTTGTGAGACTGCCATACCCAACCAAAATGCAAGAGTAGGATGTAGGATCAAGTTTTTGTGTTTTGAATTTAGGAATGAGAAGGGAAGTATGACTACCAAATATATTTGAATGAGAGATATTAGGTTTTTGTTTAGTCCAAACTTCATGAAATGTGGTTTGATGGAAATATTTAGTAGGAATTCTTTTTAGAATATGAACAATATTTTTCATGGATTTAGCTGATAGAAACTTAGGCACTTTGGATGTATGAAGCATGGTCCTATCCATTTCTATGGTTGTTATATTCTTCCTTTCAGATATGCCAGTTTTTGTGGGGAATATGGAGTTATTAACTATATTTGTATTCTACAAGACACAAAAATCATCATTTTTTATTAACATACCTCCATTATCAGTTTTGATTCTCATAATTTTCAGATTGGCCATATTTTCAACTAAGACTTTAAAATATTGAAAGTTGGACATAACTTCATACTTTTTCTTAATGTAATAAGACCAAGTCATTATAGAAAAGTCATCAATGAAAATAACAACATACAAGGCTCCACCAAGAGAAGGATCTTCCAAAGTACCTCTTACATTACTATGAACTAACTCAAGCAAGTTAAAGGAATTAGAATCATGGTGTTTGTGAAATGGTTCAACATGTTTCTTACCACGTAAGAAAATTTCACAAAATTATTGGTCTAATTTCAATTTAGGAATACATGTAACAAGGTTAAGGAAGGACATTTCAAATAAACTCTTAAATTTCACATGCCCAATCCTTTCATGACATAATTGAACAACATTATAAGAAGAATACAAATACAAGGTTCAATAACAAATCCTTCAAAGACATACACGCCATTCTTATGAAAACTAACAATAATAATCTTACCAATATTATTCTTTACATACCATTTATATTTTAACAACACAACTTTGCAGGTTCCTTTAGCTAGTTGAGAACAAGATAAAATATTATTCTTTAAGTTGGGAACAAACAAGACATTAATAATGGTTCCATTTTCTAAGTTAACATTGCCATAACATTAAGACCTAATGACTGAATTATCACCTAGATATATATTCTCATGACATTTTGTAACATCAAAAATAATCTCATGAATATACGTTATGTTCCTGGATGTACCACTAACTAAAATCCATTCATTTTCATTAGAGGATGAAAGAACGTTATAAAGGGAAATAACTTGGTCAACATTATTATCTTGATTTTAAGATTGATTATGATTTATATTCTTCTTATTTTTATTGTTGAAGTTAATTTTTTATAATTATTATGAACCTTATTAACATTATAATAACAATTAACTTCTTTACGACCAAATTTACCACATTTGGTACATGTGTGATGAAAATTGAATTTAAACTTTTGATTATTCTTAAGATTGAATTTAGATTCAGAGTTTGATTGCTGATTAGTTTTGATGTTATTATTGTTTTTAAATGATTTATAATTTTGGGAGAAAAATTCTTGGGATACATTCTCTTTTGAGTCAAATTTCTCAAGTACTCCTTCTTGAATGAGAAGAGAAGACATAGTAAGTAAATCAAACAAATTAGATTCATTTTGATAATTATAATTTAAAATAGAAATATAGTTTCTAAATTTCTCATGAATATTAATTTGAATAATAAAGTATAACAACTTATCTTGAAATAATTCACAATTACATCCATATAATTGCGCTTTAATGTTCTTAATTTTGGATAGGTAATTAATTATCTTTTCATCTCCTTTCATTGGATTTGTAAACAATTCCATGAGTAGTATAATTATCTTAGAAATACAACTACCTTCATGCATAGTTTGTAATCAATTCCATGCATTAGATGAAGATTCCATGTTTCCTATATGCAACAATAATTTATCTATGATACTTTGCAATAGGATTGACATGGCATCTTGGGAGTTTTGAGAGAATATACTCAAAATTTCAGGGTTAGCTTGCCTCCCTACGGGTCTATTTTCAACACCACTAACAAGATCCCAAAAATTTCTTGCCATAGGGATGGATTTAAGCCTAAATCACCAAATACTATAGTTAGTACCATTTAACACTTGATATTTATCCATGGAAAAATTAGATGAACTAGCCATGTTTAAAAAACTTAGAAAATTTTAAAATTTAGTATAATGTGGGTTTTAATAGTTTCAAATTTCTGTGGTTTGAAGAAAATAAAATTTAGTGGATTTGAAACAAGGTATGAAAACTAAAAAGGGAATCCAAAAAACACAGAACATGCCACACGAGGTTACAAGGAAATAAGAAACAAGTTTTAATAAAAATTTGACAGTTGCGGGATAAGGAAACAATGTTCTGTAGAATTATAAATATTAAGATTCTATGAAAATTCAAGAAATCCTTCAAACAAGGTAGGAAAAATCAGTAAAGAGGCCAATAAAAAACATGAGCCATAAGGTAAGAATAAGTAAGATATATCTTTCAAGTTCAGAAGATGTAATACATAGGAATAAAGTTCTACGGGTTTTTTGAAATTTTTAGTGTTCTGCAGAATAATAAGATAAAATCCGTAGAATAAGAACAATACAACAAAATAGGAAAAATTCCACAAGATCAAGGAAATATGTGGAACACATAAAACAATCCATGAGACAGAGGAAGTCTGTGGAACAAGAAAATAATCCACGAGATAGAGGAAGTTTTTGGAACAGAGGAAGAAACACAACAAACAATGGCTCCATACAAAGAAGAGGAGTTTGTGTAGCAGGGAAGAGAGCCACAAAAAATGCTGAAATACTTCACAACTCAGAAGAAATGGTGTGAAATAAAAAGAAATGGTGTGAAATAAAAGGAAATGAAATGCGAATAAGATGTGAAGCTATGAAAAATCCCATGAAATGCAAAACTATAGCGAAGCACTCAAATAAGATGCAAAAAATTCAAATAATCCATGTAATAGTTAGAAATGCCATAAAACACTTGAATGTGCCACTTAAGAATAAAATACTCTGTAGAACAAATAATTATGGTTTTACACCTTATAGAATAGAACAACTGTGTAACACTAATCAGGGTGTTGTAGTTCTTGAAAATTTCCAAGTTTTTCAAATCTACAAGATTCTTTTCTCTTGCAAATCACAAACACTCAGATATATCCCACACAAACATAAACACCATCTCTAATACCCTATTAGGGAAACCATGGTGATAAAAATAACACATATTTAATTATCCACCATATTAAATTGCTGAAGATTATAGTTTATGTTCAAACAAAAAATAATGATATATTACATCACATAATGAATTAGATATCAAATGCATACATAACATGAAATTAAATGAACAAAAGAAACAAGATTTAAGTGGAAAAACCTTTCAGTAAAAACCCACTGAAAATTCACTAATCTTTATTGATAATAAATATTTCACCCAACACTCCCACCATTTCCAGTAGTCACACCTTCATGGAGGAATTACAAACTATCACACATATTTGCTCATGAGTACATCATTCACATCGTGTATCTTATCTCTGCTTACATATATGTTTCACATAATTTTGTTACTCACTTGTTACATACAGTGCTTCGCAGTAGAGAATATCCAATCATATCACCTTAATTTATATCAAGGTGGGTGGCCCTATTTTGGGTCACTCTTATATTTTAAATTTAATCAATGTGCCAAACTGATATAGAATCCACCACACTTATATTCTAAATGCCATGACCATTTAGTATTTGGTGGGTTTCTTATCAAGACAATTTCTTGCATAATATTATAACTCTAGCATAACCTATAACTATAAGTGACACTAATCACTAATATAAGTTTTAACAAAACTAAATGACCCACACTTTGACAATTATCAAATATACATAATCTACTAAATATCTTGAACATGAAAATACTTACCTTTCAATTACTAAAGTACTTAATCATTCAAAATTAAATCTTTTAGACTCAAATATTACACAAATCAACTTTAAAATAGGATTTAACAATATACAATAAAAAATAACATTGAATTTAAATGGACTGCAACCTTTCTAAGCACAAAGTATCCACAAGAAACACATTCAAGAAACATGAATGAAAATCCCCTTAGGAACCTAGTATCAAATGATTTCTTCCCCATAAGTG
This sequence comes from Taxus chinensis, assembly GCA_019776745.2. Lineage (NCBI taxonomy): Eukaryota > Viridiplantae > Streptophyta > Pinopsida > Cupressales > Taxaceae > Taxus > Taxus chinensis. Next base: position 541,648,003 of record CM034152.1, on the reverse strand, counting down.
TTAGGAGATATGAAATATGTTAATGTATAATTTGTGTAGAAAATATAATATGTGTCAGATAAGAGCTATGTTGGGATGACCCATGAAAAGTGGTTTGGGTAGGAAGTGATCTAGTTAGATGCCTAGGAGAAATTTTCCTGCAAGTATTAGTATGTGACCTAAATGATTGAGCAGAGAGATAAGGAGTGTGTGACCTATTAGAAGTATCTTTTAACTAAAATACTTATACATAGATGCACCAGGAGGGAGTTTCCTACTATACATAGAATGAGAACCATAAGGCTGAGATGTAGTTGCACTACGAATAGGAGTAGTAATCAAATGTATTGGTTCAAGATGATGATATATATGTTCCTCAAATGGTATACCCCTAATGTTAACCAATTGTTTATTATGAATTATCTTAACACATTGATGTAATAATGAAGGGATAGCTGCAAAATAATCTAGCCAAGTGCAACCTACACTCATGCCACTTAAGATAAGATAAGATGCCAATGATAACGGAATATAAAAAATTAATAAAACTAACAATGAGATGGAGAACAATATGCACTATGTTCATCTAAGGATACAATGTTATTTTATTTTTAGTATATATTAGAGGGAACAATAACTTAGGAGTGCACATATTATGTGGAGCAGTAAAATCAACCAAAAAAGTATGTATATGATGCCAATAAAAAACATGAATGTAAACTATATCCAAAAAAAGTGTGAGCCATACCAATGTCATATCAAGTAATAACTAGTGAATAAGGTATATAAGTAATAGTACTAAGCCTAACATCAACTGGGTGATCAAAAGAAGGTGGAGGTGGTACAACATGATATGTATGATATACCTCTGAAGTATATTTAATAGTATTATGCTTAGGAAGTGGGTCACTAAATATTGTTTTAGCTTTTTATTATCATTAGTAGTCTTATATTTGGTGGGAACATCCCATTTAATATCAAAAATATCAATAAGATCTTGTATAACATGAAAATTCTAACTACAACACTTAGTGTATGACCAAAGCATCAATGATAATCACAATGGGCATCAACATAAAAAATCTTAGCATGAGGTCCACTTGTATTAACAAGGGGATAAATAAAAGGTTTGACTTGAGTAATTGTTTAAGCAATACATGCGGTTCACAAGGAAAACATGTGAATTTTCACTAGTGGTTTTATAACTATAGCTTTGTGGGTTGAAATAGAACATTAACGATGGTTTAAACCTCAAATTTTTCATCATTAGGTTTTCCCTTAAAATTATATTTTCCTTGAAACTTGTGATTATAGGTGTTAGTGAGATTAATAACATATTTTAGCTTATTCATGTTGAGGACAAAATTATAAATTAGATGATCAAATTAGTTAAAGTTATCAAAAATAACTTATTATTGTAAAGGATTAAAAAAATATTGTAGTTCAATATCTACTGAAATATTATTCATCTTAGTAAGCATAATCTCATAGCGTAGAACATAATCACATATGGGCACGTTATAACCTTGTCACATTTTAGCCATTTAAGCATAGTAATTTTTTTCTTGAATATTGATAGAGAATTATGCAAGAAATTGATTAGTTAAAGGAGTGAAATTCCTAACAGAGTGCAAGGGAAGATAATAAAGCCATTGTAAAGAAAAATGTTTTAGAATCTAAGGATAGAGCTTGGTAAGTAATGTGTCATTTGAAGAATAATCCAAGAAAGAAACATGGAATGTAAGTAGGTCCTCTTCAAGATCACCCTTTCCATCATAGTTAGGAAGCTTTAAGAAAATAAAATTATAGGAAAATGGTAGGAGTCCACTTATGGTACAAGTGGGTTATGAAGAGATTGAGTAGAATCCATAACATTAGAAGAAGAGTATTCTCGTTGTTGTAATTATAAAATTTGAGGCTACAAAATATGAATAAGGAATGTAAGAGCCTACATGTTATAATAATATTAATGTGAAGTACTATGAGTATAGATAGGATATATATTAATAATAGTGGTCATAGGAATATACCTACCAATATTGTGAAGTGGAATATTAGGTTTCCCAAATGAAATGGGAACTATATATGTGAGAATAATATATGTATGCATGTTAGACAACTAAGGATTGAGATTAACTTAAGAGAATATGACAATATTATTAAGTTGGTCCTGTTGGGAATTATGGGTTTTTATCATCAATTATGTCAACCCCATTTATGGAAAAGGGTGTCATGGTGTCATGTGATTCTCCCTAAGATGTTGTTCAGGTGTCAAGTATGAAGTTCATGTGGGTTGGTAAGTTGTCATAGTGTCATGGTGCATGGTGGAATATGCCTAGTCATGGTTTGAGTTCTCCAAAGATAAGTGAAGGTTTTTATGAGGTAAACAATATTTGGTATGATGTGTCATGGGTGTCTATGGGTTTGCATGAGGTTAGCATGGTCAATTCATGGTTGAGTCAGGTCATTCCAAGCTTATTTCTAGCCTTGAAGCATGTAAAATGAGATGGTGATGCAATTTTTAGACAAAATAAGTATTTTAAAAGCATGGTAGAATAATTTTGGTAGTGTTCCTAAGGTGTGTGATGAGTTTCAGGTCATAATTAAGAGGTAAGATGCATATTTTAAGGTCCTTGGGAAACAATAGGTGAGAAACATACATGTTTTCATACATAAGTTGTTGTGGCTGAAGATTTTTAGGAATATATGAGATATATGGTAACATAGAAAATTATATAAGGTTGTAATGGTGCTTTATGCCAAATTTCAGGTCATTTTGAAGATTATTTTTGAAGTTATGCAAGTTTTGGTAAAACCAGGTAAGTTTTAGTGTGATTTTCAAACAAAGTTGGACCTTCTAATGCTTATTGTGAACTGTGTGATTTACATGGGTAATTGATATCATTGGGGTATCTTCTAAGGTTAGTTATGAATCTTTCAAAAAAATAATTATGTGGTTTTATCTTCATGTTTTTAGGAACAATTGTTAATAAGGAAAAGTGATTTGAAACCCTAGCTAAACCCTAACTAAACCCTAACTAGGAGTAGCTTGCAGAAAAGTTCTTGTGTCAACCCTATTTTGATTAGTTACTAAAAAGTGATGATTTTATGTTTTAGATGATTCTTCCATATTTCAAGAAATGTATGATAGAGCATATGAAAATATGTGAGCCCCACCCGAAAAGTCTAGTTTATGAAAAGTTCCAGTTTGAGGAGAAGTTTCCCAAAGAAGGTAATGATTAAATTAGAATTTATGATATACCAGGAGTTTGTTTTTTTTTCTAAGGATTTTTTAGGTCATGATGATGCTGAAAAAGTGCAAAGTGTGCCCTATTTATGTTGATTGGTCAAAGGGAAGTTTTTGAGCACTTAAAAGTAGTCTTTAGTAAAATGGACATAAAAAGAGCTACAAGTGGATGATTAAATTTGTGTTGGAAAGAGGATCAAGATATATTTTAAATTTTATAAGGTTTTTGTCATGATGATGATATTTTATATGGTTTCCAGGTTATTTTGTGGACAAGAATATTTTTGACTATCCAGAACAAAACTGTAATTACTGAAGTATTGACTTGTTTGAGGAATGAGATGGATGATTTAAATATTTATATCACTTGTAAAGTGAAGAGGGATGAATTTTCACATATTTAGTCCATTTTGAGATCTTGTAAGTGACATAAATAGTGTTTATCATATAAGTTTGGAAAACCAATTTTTAGGAAGCTTAATTTGGCGAAGACAAAAGTGTCTAGGTTTTGAGAAGGTGATTTTTTAATGAGATATAAATTATTTAGATATGTTTTATAAGTCTTTAAATTTAAATAGATTGGTCACATGACATATTTGAGTTCATATTTGAGGGGTATTGAGACCCAAAGGAAGATTCAAGTTTTTGGAAACAACTGTTTGGTGAAGGAAATAAGACACTCGGCCCATTAAATGAAATAATATGGTTGGTTCATGTAAATTGAGACCATTGTTGATGTTTGAATTATATGGGAGCTTGAATAAGTAGGAGTCTGGAATGAGGGGATTTTTCTCATTCAAATGGTAAGGTTTTGAGGATTGTTGGTGCATGAAAAGTGGTTTTTGGCTAGGCCGACATACTTGGGTCATATATGACCATTTTAATGAATTTTATGGGATTTTTTTTTTCTAATTAATTGGGCTAGAAAAAGGTTTAGGACTGACCTATGGTTAGTTTGAAGGAAGAAAAACATATTTAAGTGCTTGTTTGGTTCATTTTTAAACTAGTGCTCTTGGAGGGAAAAGTGTGACCCATGTAGGAGTGATTTGCAGGTATGTGTGGATTATTTGAAGGATGAGGAAGAGAATGACATGTTTAGGAACATTAGAAAGCATGTGTGTATGTGTTAATAACTACGAAAAGTGAATAAAAAATAAGATTATGAGAGATTGAAGACCTAGGGTATGAGATAGGGTTTGTGAGCTGAATAAGTGATCTCCATCAATTTTGGTAGCAGAAAAAATTAGATATAAAACATCGTCATGTGAATGAGTTGGTTCTTGGTCATCCTAGGGGGTCGTAGCCTCCTTGTGGAGTGGGTGTTTCACTAAATTAGGGGTTGGAGCTCCTTGTGACATTGGTGATTCACTAAATTTATTTTTTGTGAGTAATATCAACACATATTTAGTGGGTTTTCTTACCCTTGAGGGTTTCTTACATATATTTGGTGTTTTTATGTACTCTCTTTCTCTTGTTCTTGTGTATGGTGTATTTAATGCTCAACTAATCACACATATGGTTGGTGTATGGTTGAATGGTTAATTGATTGGTAATGAATGATGAATGGAAATGGTTTAAGGTTTTAATAAACTAATTCACCCCCATCTCAACCTCTTATGCTTCCAACAATTGGTATCAGAGTAGGTCCTTGTGAAGAAATTTTAACAACTTGAAGGACATCCTTTGAAGCACAAGCAATGGGTAACTATTCAGATCTTATAGCAACATTGAGGATGAATGTTTAAGCACAAGAGACAATAATTTATGTCTACCAAAATCAGATCAAGGACATGGAAGATAATCATAGTAAATCCATTCTTTCTTTAGAATCTCAAGTTGGAAGTTTGAATAAATCCCTAAAGAATAAAGAAGACTCTTGTTTCAGGTATGAAGACAAATTGAAATTGCTTGAATCAGATTTAGTAGATGCTTTTAATAGGTTGAAGTTGTATGTGACACTTGATAAGATCTCCAAGGATTTTGATCTGGTTTTAGAAGGATAAAAAACCACAAATGACAAAATAGACCTACAATTTGAAGGAAAGAATGTGAAAAGTTATGGTAATGGTTGTCCAAGTTGTAAATCAGTTGAGATGGTGACTAATAAGGCTGATCCAAGATGTTATAACTCAGTTAAAAAACCTAATGCTATGAGGTATGGTTCTTTATTCAATGGTTATTGCTTTATTTGTCATGATTTTGGTCATAGAGCTAGAGATTGCAAGATTATGCATTTTGAGAATGGCGTAAGTGTCTTCAAGGGTGAATGTTACTCATGTTGTGAGTATGGGCATAAAGATAAAGATTGTGGATGGAATTTAAGTATGTTTGAACTGAGAAGAAAGAAGAATGTTGTTGTATGTCATAAGGGCCACTAACAAGGTCATATTGCTAAATGTTGTCTCCAATGTGGGATACCAAGAGATATTAGTAGGTTTCAAGCATCAAATGGAAGGGTTTTCAAGAATAAAGTCAGTCCTATGAATGAATACAATATTTATATGTCATATCTAAAGGATAAGAAGGAGGTTTCTGAAGCCAAAGAAGTCAAGAACATTGATTCTCGACATAATTCAGCAAGGTTTGTCAAGGAAGGTTCTTGTGGAATCAAGGAAGGGATCAAGTCAGGTCAAGAAAGTGTGTTTACACTTGTTGAAAAATATCATATGTGTTTAAATGCCTTTGAATGTCCTGTGAAAGACAAATTGAAGAAATTAGGTCTTTGGGACACCAAAAAAGTTGTAAGGTATGTTAAATAACTTCTCCATGCATTTTTGAGTCAATTTTGTCATTATTAGGTGTATGAGTCTAGGAGTTGATCACTATCTATAGTGTCTTATTAGAGATGTGTTTGGTAGTCCTAAAAAAGGGTGTCTTTACATGGATGGTCCTCAATTATGTATGAATATGATCCAAAGATTCATTGGTTACATAGATGGTTCAAAGTAAGGTTCAATAGTTGTGCCTTAATGTTGAAGATGGTTCAAAGTAGTTGTGCCTTAAAGTTTCTCTCTAAGCTTTAGGTATGTCAAGTTAACAATGTGCATCATTAACGCTGTCAAAGGATGTTTTGGGATTATGAGATATGTTCATCTTTCCTTATTTCCATTCTTCAAGGTTATTAATATCTGTGTTGGAGTATTAAGGTATATGAAGTGATTTTCAAAGGGGACTTGTATCCTCATATCCAAGATTTAGTGTATGGTGTGTTAATGACAAGAAGTCTGTGTTGTCTCTAAGAATATTTCCTAGTTGTTATTATTTGTGTCAAGTCATAAAAGTATGTTGTCTATTGTCAAGAGGCATGAAAAAGTGTTGTCCTTGAAGCTGATTGTCTGAGAAGTCTTTACTAACATCTATGTGTTTATAATATGAATTATCCATCAAGTATCTTGTCAAGAAATATTTTTCATCTCTATGTATTTCATAAAAGTCATATAATTGTTATAAGGTCATCTCAAGGTCAGTGTTGAAGCTTGGGAAGAGATATGTAACGGTCAAAATGTTGCTTCTCCATATGGACTATGATTGAAAAGCACATGTGTCCCTTGAAGATACTGTTATGAGCATTTGAAAGTAAAAATGATTGTGTAAAAAGATATAGAGCCCATGATCAGTTGAATAAGGACCATAATGGTTCAATAGAGGCCACAAGTCTTTCTTGAAGCTATCAAAATATGTATGCTAAAGTAAGAATAATTCAAATCTTGTGATTCAAGACTGAGATCAATAACCAAGAAGATAATTACCCCATGAAGGAATCTTTCTCAGTTGAGTGGTAAGAACTAGTACATGCCTTCAAAGGTAATATGTGTTACATCAAGTGTATGATCAAAAGGTTTATAAGAATAATTATAACATCAAAAGTGAAAATGCAAGAATTGCAAGGTAGGTGTGACTAAGAAAAGGTTTTCTAATTGTGCAAGAGAAGTGAATAACATGTTTAAGTTTGTAGGTGATATCGTAGAGATACAATGAGGTTTGTGGAAGATTATCCAAAGTTGTGGATAACTTGACTCATTTAAGGAATGCCTAATGCAAAGGTTTAGGTCTTATGGTGTCCATTAAGTTTTCATTGATAAACATGAAATTTTGGTGATTCCTCCTCTATGTAGTGAATTTTTGATGACTTAGTCTATGCTAAAATGGTGGTTGTTTCTCAAACATATGGAGAATGTGCTCAAAGAAAGATGGAAGGTCTAATAGAGTTTTTTCTAGTGCATCAAGGAACAAGAGTAAAAAATGAGGTCTACAGGTGTCACTAGGTAAAAGTTCAAGGTATGAAATCTTGTATACATCTGTTTGTGCACATTTGAGAGAGTATTTTGGGTCAAAGTGCTCCTTGATGAAGATTCAAAGAAAAATAAAAATTAGAAGAGTATGTTGGATCATTGAAGCTTACAGTGAAGTAGTTAATGAATAGTGAAGATGAAAAGGTTGATCTATAGGTTCAAAAATTCTTGTAGGACTGTGGGGATCTTGAGAGTCATAAATGGAGTTTATTGCTTTTTTAAAGGTCTCTAGGAGTTAGCTCAAGGGGTTTTCAAGATGTCTACAAGTTATTGGATCTAGAAGAGGTGTGTAAGTAATAAATGCACAAGGACATCAAGAAGTCTAAAGATTATTCACAATATACTATGTGAAAAGAATATTTGTTGCAAGATGCTTTGTGCTATGATTGTGCTAAAGAAGGTAAATGAATATTGATTGCACAAGAAGGATTGTTAAGGTATGTACATGGATAATATTTCATAAGTATAGCTATGTGTTATAATGAATTAAGGTTTGGATATTATAAGGGTTTGAGGATAAGATTGGATTCATGAAAACAAAAAGATACTTAGTATGGAAAACTTTGTGATTATGTCTGAGGATGAATACTCATTTGATAGGGTTATACTTTGAAACCCCAATTGTTGACACATTTAACTCATTAATGTCCATCCAAATTAAAGAGCATGATGGTTGTTGATATTACATGCACTTCTAGTTGTCTTTGAATGATGAAAACATGTGAGTTACAGTGAAGTGTATAACAAAAGTGTAGTTATACAAAATTGAACATCTTGATGGGTGTCTACTGTTCTTAGTAACACTATTATGATTAGATTTTGTCATCATCAGATGTCTTCTATAGGGAGAAAAAATTGTGTTTGACCTATAGAATTGTGTGAATGAAGAGTATGTTTCTTCAAAGATCTCAAATTCATTATTAAACATCTACATGAAGTTCTCATAATAGGGGAAGTATGCTTTCAAGACTTACATATATGTATGAAGGATAGAGAATAAAATATGTGAAGGTACAATAATGACTCTGGAAGAGAGAAAATGCATGGTATAGGTCTATGGAAGATTCTCAAGATAGGGGGAGTGTACTCTAATCATGGAGTAAATGAAACAGATGCTTCAATATGTCTCAAAAGGCTGATCAAGTTCTATAATGTGTAATTTTCAAAGGAAAATTGTGTAATAGTCATGGTTAAGTTTGAATAGTGATCCTGTCAACTTTGAAGAAGATTATAACTAAAAGATGATATGTTTCAGGTTTGTGATTCAATGTCGTAGAGTATAAGGATCTTAACTTGTGCAAAGTAGTCATATAATTCATGAAGAAGGGACTTTTAAGTAGTTAAGAACAATGAAATGTAGAGGTGAGTATTCTAAGCTATTGAGTAAAATGTCATGCATATACTTGAGGTAAGAAGTCAGTATTAAGTAATTGATTACAAATGCATGTCGAAGTCAGAGGGAGTGTATTTTTGACCCTATAAGAGGTGTTTTAGGTCTAGAATGATTGTAAGGAAAGATAAATAGTGTTATTCATAGGTAAATGGCTTATTGATTCAAGAAGATTAATATTTCATGCAAAGGAGATTGTAATCATTGAAAAAATGCCATATGATTGTAACAAAGAGACCGAGTCATCTTAAAGGTATTCTAAGCAAGGCATGAAGCTCAATTTTTTATTTTTAATTAGAATTAGATGCAATGAGTCTAAGGGGAGCTTTGAAGGTTCTTTGTATATTGTGTGTGGGATTCTAGAATCTTGAGAAGTTTGGTTCATATGCACTGAAGTTAGAATTCAAGGATTCAGGTCCTAAAGGTGATTTGACAACATTGAAGGAAATTTTTGAATTATTATACATGGAATAGGCCTAGAAAGTGATGGTGAAGTGAGATTAAAGGAAAATATGAGGTGTGTCAGATTAGGGGGATATTTTCCAGGTCCATAGGATATTTGTATGTTGCTGTTGGAGTTAGAAAAATAGAGATTTTAGTCCCATGGGGAGCATTCTGAGTCAAGTAAGTTGGTGTTTGCATTATTGTCATTATATATAGTTTAGTTTTGTCATTTTCATATCTTATAGTCATTATAGTCTTTTTCATAGATGGAAAAGGGGGAGAGAGACATAAAAAACATGGTATTGTGGTCATGGGTGTGTTTGTCTTGTTGGTTTCCATCAATGTTTCTGAGGATGGTTCCCATCAATGATAAAGGGGGATATTGATGGCCATTGTGGGTTTATGTTGTCATTGATGTCAATGCCATTGATGGAAAAGGGTGTCATGATGTCATGTGAGTCTCCCTATGATTTTGTTCAGGTGTCAAGCATGAAGTTCATGTGGTTTGGTGAGTTTTCATAGTGTCTTGGTGCATGGTTAAATATGCCTAGTCATGGTTTGAGTTCTCTAAATCTGTAACACCCTCGACAACTGATATATTCGTCTTTGAATTCAAGTGTTGAAATGTGATTTTATGGATAAAGATGTGTTCTTTTGATTGTTGAAGATCATGCTTGATTGGGATAAATCTTTTCTGTTCTTAAAAATTGTAAGACTGAAATTATATGGTTGTCAAGAATCCATTTTCACTTCGGAAAGGTGAGCTGCAATCTGGTATTAAGAGTTACATAATTATTTCTTCTTCTGACTCATCCTTGGATCAATTTCAGTGATCCAAGGAATGTTTCAAGTCTTCTTCATAGAATGAATGGTGAAATTGACATTCAGTAGCTTAAGGAACATAGAAAACTAAATTTTGCATGATACTAATTCTTGGTCTTGATGCAACTTGTTTTTGTTCAGTTGTATTTTTGTGCCTGGATCTTTGGTGATTGATCTTGGTGGGACATTAAGGACATGAGAAAAATTTAATTCTCTATGAATAAGTTTGGAGTCCTAAAAATCTAAGGACTATCCTAATGGCAACCTAAGCTAGGTGAGAATAGCTAAGTGCTAGCTATGTTACTTATGTGTATATTGCTCTAACCTAAGTCTCTTATTCTATTATGGGATTGGCATCATAACCTAAGTGTTATCCTAAGAAGATAAGGGAAGAGTTACTAAGGGGGATACTAAGCTATCTTAGCTACTACCTATTACCAAGGGGTTGTGATTTGAACCTAACCTAAGGTGGGATTCTAATGACTAATGTTCTAAGACCTATGTTAGTAAATGTTAGATTAACCTAAGTTCTATTTGAATCTAACCTAAACTAAAGGGGATCTAAAAGGGGTTGCATGCCTTTAGGGTGATGGTTCTAAAGGAATTTAAGGGAGGAGATAGGTTTTAAATGTAAGGTACTGCCAGATTTCGTAGGGGGTCAATGGACTTGGAGGAGGCCTGCGTGGAAACTCCACTAACAGATGGAATTGTATTTTTGTGTGGATTGGCATTCACCAAATTTAAGGGACGGTGGAAAGTAAAATATAGTTGGAAATTTTGGATTAACTAAATTTATGGCATTTATTGACAACTGATATATTCCTCATTGCATTCAAGTGTTGACATGTGATTTTCATGGATAAAGATGTGTTATTTTGACTATTGAAGATCATGCTTGATTGGGATAAATCTTTTCTGTTCTTAAAAATCATAAGACTAAAATTATATGGTTGTCAAGAATCCATTTTCACTTCGGAAAGGTGAGCTGCAATCTGGTATTAAGAGATGCAGACTTATTTCTTCTTCTGGCTCATCCTTGGATTGATTTTAGTGATCCAAGGAATGTTTCAAGTCTTCTTCATAGACTGAATGGTAAAATTGACATTCAGTAGCTTAAGGAACATAGAAAACTAAAATTTGAATGATATTAATTCTTGGTCTTGATGCAACTTGCTTTTGTTCAGTTGTATTTTTGTGCTCAGATATTTGGTGATTGATCTTGGTGGGACATTAAGGATGTGAGAAAAATTCAATTCTCTATGAAGAAGTTTGGAGTCCTAAAAATCTAAGGACTATCCTAACGTTAACCTAAGCTAGGTGAGAACAGCTAAGCCCTAGCTATGTTTACTTATGTGTATACTGTTCTAACCTAAGTCTCTTATTCTGTTATGGGATTGGCATCCTAACCTAAGTGTTATGCTAAGAAGATAAGGAAAGAGTTACTAAGGGGGATACTATGCTATCTTAGCTACTACCTATTACTAAGGGGTTGTGATTTGAACCTAACCTAAGGTGGGATTCTAATGACTAATGTTCTAAGACCTATGTTAGTAAATGTTATATTAACCTAAGTTCTATTTGAATCTAACCTAAACTAAAGGGGACTTAAAGGGATCACATGCCTTGAGGGTGATGGTTCCAAAGGAATTTAAGGAAGGAGATAAGGTTTTAAATGTAAGGTACTACCAGATTTGGCAGGGGGCCAGTGGACTTGGAGGAGGCCTATGTGAAAACTCCACTAAGAGATGGAATTGTATTATTGTGTTGGATTTGCATTCGCCAAATTTAAGTGGTAGTGTTAAATAAATATAGGTGGGAATTTTGGATTAACTGGAATTTATGGCATTTATGAGCCTCGATCTTCACGTGCAAACCATCTTGGAAACATAGGAGGCAGGTTTGTAGGAGGTCATTCAGTTTTTCTTGCATGGCAGATTTTGCTTTGCATGGATCAAACTGGTTCTTCAAACCAATAGTTCCACCTTCAGCTCAAAGCTATATTTGGTTTTTATGATCTATTTTCAATCGAGGGAAATTTATATGAAGCTTGGAAGGAAAAGATGTTTTGTTGTTGATTTTTTGTGGAGGAGAAAAAGAGCTGGAAGTCTCCTTCGAGTTGGTGGAAGCGCTATCAGTCATGATAGGCTCTAACTATTAAAATTATTTGTGTTCTTCTAAATGATTCATTAAAACAACTCTTCTCTCATGAGATTCTTGTTTTCTTGCCTATCTGGTTATTTTTGCTTGCTGGGTTTTACGACTCCTTGTGTGTGTTTGATTTTAATCCTTGGCAAAATTGAAATGTTGGGAAACTGTCCCTCTGTGTGAGTTTTAGGATAGCATGCAAGTAAAAATGATATGGGAAACTAGATCTGTATCTCTGCTTTTACTATCTTAAACTAGTATTCAAAGTCTTTAGCTTTGAATTGACTGTCGTGGAAATACATGCATATGAACTTGGGGAAACTTTAGTTTTGTTTTATATTCTTTTGGGTTGCGTTATTTGGATGTAGAATCGAGTTGGAAGTTTTTGGTTTGACTACATTTGTGTTGGATCTTTGTTTGAACGGAACCACTATTTTGGAAACTTGTGTATTATTGAACTATTTCTTGGAGTTCATATTTTATCACTGTTCTCACCTAATTAATTTAGGAAGTTATGAATGCATGAATGTGAACTTGGGTATCGACTCTGTACTTATATTTATCACTTAATGTTAAGAGCTTGCATTCGGATCGATTCATTTGAATATGTCCTGGTATTCGTATTGGGTTATTATTTTTTTTGAAAAGATTAAGTTATAGCTCATTACTGAGTGAATACTCACCTTGGAATAGTGTGGGAACTTGTTTGAGACATTTTAATCTCTCTGTTGAGCTTTGGAAATTGGAAATGACTTAAGTAATGTTGAACTTCTATCAAATTTTGACTGTATTGACTTTGTGAGATAGTATGAGCATGGGAGTTGGGGAAAGTGATCTCTTCCTGTTGTTTGGAAGAAACCCACATTTTGGGTTGACTGCATAAAAATTGTACTAAGGAACCACTGTTGTAATTTCATGCTTGTGAAATCTATTTTTCTTTTTCATACTTGTTTCTTGGGGATTTAAGACCAAGAAATTTTTTGTACTGGATCTTTTGGGTTCTAAATCTCCCACTCTTCTATCTCTTTTAATGAAATCTGGGTATTTTTGAAAGATTGTGATATTACCTTGGACACAAAAATAATAGGAAGGATTCTTTCTCTATTCAGTTGAATTAAGTTAATTCTTTGAATCACGAACCATTTACCTTTCTAGGTATTATTAGTGAAGTCCTTGTGATTCTTCAATTTAGGGTTCATGGGTAATTCTGAACTTTTCGTTCATTATTTGGAATGTCGCTCTTGACTGATTCTGTGATTGAGTCTTTGGATTCTTTCGAGAATGAAATTATATTTTCTTACTCTTTGAGATCTTTTTATATCATTCTGGGTTTGTAGTACGCTATCATCCTGAATCGGTCTAATTTGGAACTTCTTGCTCAGTTGAACAAAATGATCTATCATTGGTTCTTTTCTTATTATGATTACTTATTTTTCTACCCTTAGATAGGCTCAATGTTCGAACTTTTCTTTACTTCAATCCAATTCAAAATTGTGATTTCTCTTGACCTATTGGTCTACCTTGTTCGAATAATTGATGGAAGTAGTGTTGAGAGCTAGTAGCCAGTAAGGTTTTGCTATTAAGTTCTTTGATACTTATAGTTTGACTGTTTATGACTAGTCTTGTTTGGTTTATATACAAAAGTGTTGGTTTGTCTCTTGTACTCTTTATCTTTTGTGAATATTATGAGTAGATAATAACTCCTCCTTGGAGTTGCTTTGTTTGTGAACATTGTGGTTGTTATTTGATTAAAAATTCTAACATGAAGAGTTAAAATTGGAGTTACAGTTGGACTGTTCGGGTTTTCCTTACCTTCTTGTTTGGTTATGGAATTTTGTGGTTGTATATTCTAATGATTGAATGTGCAATAATATTTTCTGGAAAGGAACAAGTAACTCATGTTGAAATATTGTTTTCTTGTCTGATGTTATAAGTTTGGGCATGGTTTATAATGGTTCTTGCTTAGGATATAGAGGGATCACCGTTGAAGGAGCCATACTATTTACATTTATTTTGTCTCTTAGAAAAAAAATGAATGTGGTATTCTATTATGATAGAATTAAGAAATAATGGATGGCAGCATTATTTTTGTTACTAGCCATGAATAGAAATAATAGAACTTATTATTTTAGGCAGATATTGATTATTATATTATGCTCTTCTTATAAAGTTGATCTAAGTTTATTAATGTACTTCTTTTCTTTTATCATATATGCTGAATTATGATGACTCATTTATCTCATTAAAGCAGTGTTGCTTTAATGAAATAATTAGTGGAATGCACTTCATTTTAATGATTAGTGCTTATCATGCCCAGTTCATTGAACTGACCCATGCTAGCTATTTTTGTAGATGGACGACTTAAGTGGTAAAAGAAGGCAAAAACTTGTATGATGCATTGGCTGATATATGTATAATTCTTAGTAAAGAATTCTGATTCATTCTTTGGTTGAATTGTAAAAGAAATTTGTATACTTTATTGAATAAAGGCTATTGATATGTAGTATGCCTAAAGAGCATAGTCTTGTTAATTTTACAAGTTGTAATGATGAATTGTGAGTTGTGTTTTATCTACATGAGTTGTGAAAATTATCTCGTACTTTTATAAAGAAGATGAAGGTTCCATCATGTTGATATTCTTTATATTATGTTATGATTATCTTGTTATCTTTGATAAAATGGATAATGGGAATTAGTTCAATTTCCCTATAATGAAGCAACTTATTGAGTTGCATAATATGATGTGTCTATCTAATTTATTTTTTAACATAACAAGGTGATGCATAATGAACATGCATTAAGAAATATGGACATTGGAAATGATATATCCAAACACTTAAACATGTAGAGAAAGATTCTTTCTCTCTCTAAATTGAGTATAAACCAAAAAGGTTTGGAGATATGATTACAATTTATTAGACTTCATTTTGTATGAAGTCTACTTTAATTGGATATATTCGGATGTTAAACCTTTCTAAAAGTTATGGTACTTTTTAAATGAAACTTATGATAACGCTGTCCTTGTTTGGTTAATTGCCAGTTTAATTGAGAAATCAAACATTAAAAGAAACCCTAAGTTTAACGAAGTTCTTCATGGACTAAATGAAGCAAATTTAGGAAAGAAATTATTGAGTGTTGGATTAGGGTTTAACAGGGTTGCTGCAATCAAGAAATAATCCAAACTAACAACGTATTAACAATCTCCTTGGGGTATGTGCATCTCGATGAGGTAGTTTCTGTAGGATGTTGGCACATGCCAACTGCAGGGCTGTAATTTTGAGAAGGCTTGGGTCTTCTTGAGAATACAACATTGTAGTTGACATGTGGCATCACCCTTCCGCATTGATCATCTAGATCTACACATAATAGGAACTCAGACTTGAACTTAGTTTCTCTCTAGGTTAGGATAGGAGCATATTTAGGATATGAATTAGCTTCCGATGGCTTAGGGTATGTTGACACATCTGGTTGACTTAGGTCAACTGAGTATGCCCATTTACCCTAAGCCATT
This sequence comes from Taxus chinensis, assembly GCA_019776745.2. NCBI lineage: Eukaryota > Viridiplantae > Streptophyta > Pinopsida > Cupressales > Taxaceae > Taxus > Taxus chinensis. The sequence goes on along the minus strand of CM034152.1, from coordinate 541,632,173 downwards.
GTGAGCATCTTCCTATAATAGGTTATGTTTCTATCTAGGGCTAGGGTTAAACTTGGAACAAGTGGATTGACGGTAGTCAGTAAAGACCAATCATGATAATAGAGGAGTAAGGTGAAGGACGTATTCCAATATGATGAGTATACCATCTAGGAATAGTGACATACAGTATGTTGTAAATCTTTGGCCAAAGTATCGCAAGCTACTAGTTGCGTTGTCCTATGTCACCTAGTTTAAACAATGTGATATTAGATGAATATTAGTAACAAATATTTAGATATGTTCTTTAAACAGATCACTCAATACCCAACGTAGGGTAGGAAGACCAAGAATATGAAGTATATGATATGTATTCAATATGTAATATAACATAAATAGATCATAAACCGAGTTATGGAATGAATAGATCGTTGGATCACCAAGTCATTACAGCTGCATATGGTTATCTATTTGAATTCGATTGGCATGGAATGTTTGAAATAGGTATGTTTGCATAGGTAAGTCAGTGTGGATGGAAATTTTGAGGAATATATGAGCTAGATCATGATCATGGAAAGTTAGATAAGATTTTCATGGTTCTTCATCCCAAATTTTAGGTCATTTTAAAGAGTTTTTTTGAATTTATACAAGTTTTGGTAAAATCGGGTAAGTTTGAGTGTGATTTTCAAATAAAGTTGGACCTTATAATGCTCGTTGTGAACTATGTGCTTTGCATGGGGACCTGATATATTTGGAGTACGTTATAAGGTCAGTTATAAAGCTTTCACAAAAATAATGAGGTGGTTTGATCGTCATGTTTTTATGAACGGTCATTAAGAAGGCAAAGTGGTTTGAAACCCTAGCTAGGAGAAGCTTGCAGAAAAGTGCTTGTATCAGCCATGTTTTGATTGTTTCCTAAAAAAGTGATGATTGAATGTTGTGGAGGACTCTTCCAAATTTCCATAAATGTATGATAAAGCATGTGACAGTATGTGGACCAACCTAAACAATCTAGTTTTTGACGAGTTTCAGTTTGAGGAGAAGTTTCCCAAATAAGGTAACAAATAAATTAACATTTATGATGTTCAAGGAGTTTTAATTGTTTTTCATGGATATTTCAGGTCATGGTGATGCTGAAAAAGTGAAAAGTGTGCCCTATTTATGTTGATTGGTCAAAGGGAAGTTTTGGAGCAGTTAAAAGTTGTCTTTAGTAAAATGGACACAACAAGAGATAATAGTGGATTTAGGAGGTGATTAAAAATTGTTTTGGAAAGAGGATTCAAAGATATTTTAATTTATATAAGGTTTTTCTCATGACTATGAGTTTTTATATGGTTTTTAGCCTAGTTTTTGGAAAATAATATTTTTTACTATTTAGGACAGAATTGTATTTGATGAAGTATTGTATTGTTTGAGGCATGAAATAGATGAGTTGAAGATTTATATCACCTATAAAGTGAATAGGGGTGAATTGGTCTCCTATTTAATCTATTTTTAGGTATTGGAAGTGACATAAAGAGTATTTATAAGATAAGTTTGGAAAACATGTTTTTGACAACTTAATTTGGTGAAGATAAAAGTGGTTGAGTTTTGAGAAGGTAATTATTTAATCATATTTAACTTACTTAGATGTGTTGTAAAGGTATTAATAATGTTTTATGAATATGGGAGATTGATTAATCATGGTTTTGGAATGAGGGGATTTTTATCATTAAAATGGCAAGGTTTTAAAAATTGTTGGTGCACAAAAAGTAGTTTTTGGCTAGACCGACCTACTTGGGTCATATGTGATCATTTTAATGAAGTTTATGGGATTTTTTTATGATGCATTGGTCATGAAAAAGATTTAGGACTTCTCTATGGTGAGTTTTAAGGAATAAAATCATATTCAAGTACTTGTTTGGTTCATTTTGAACTTGTGCTCTTGGAGGTAAAGTGTGACCCATGTAGGAGTGATTTTAAGGTAGGTGTGGATGATTTTCAGGATGAGGAAGATTATTAAAGTTTTAGAAATATTAGAGAGCATATATGCATGTGTTTATAGCTATGAAAAGTGAATAAAGAGTAAGATTATGAGAGATTGAATACCTAGGGTATGTGATAGGGTTTGTGAGTTGAATAAGTAATCTCCATCAGATATGACAGTAGAAAAATTAGAGATAAAACATAGTCAAGTGGATGATTTGGAGCTTGGTCATCCTAGGGGGTTGTATCTTTCTTGTGGATTGGGTACTTCACTAAAGTAGGGGTTGGTTCTCCTTGTAGGGTTGGTGCTCTACTAAATTAGGGGTTGGCACTACTTGTGAAATTGGTGATTCACTAATTTTTTTTGAGTAAATCAACAAAGGTTCAGTGGGTTTTCTTCCCCTTGAGGAATTCCCACATATATTTAGTGTTCTTGTGTACTCTCTTTCTCTTGTTCTTGTGTATGGTGTATTTAATGCTTATCTAATCACACATATGGTTATTGTATGGTTGAATGGTTAATTTATTGGTAATGAATGATGAATGGAAATGGTTTAAGGTTTTAATAAATTTATTCACCCCACCCTCTCATACTCTTGCGATTTCAATAGGCCCCAAGTGGTATAAAGAAGAATATCAATATTATCAAGATGTTATTACAGTAAACATGTAAAATTTTAGTCTTAAACGTTAACAACACTTAGTCAGGTGCATTGGAACATCAATCAGATAGATTTCCAATTGATCACCCAAATCATGAGAAACCAATCAGGTCCCTTCTCATTTTGAATTTTCAAGATGTGAATCATACACTTAACCATTCATAGCATAAGGTACAAGATATAATGCAAATATAAGAGACTATTGCGATAAAATGTAATTAGTCTGATAATTCATTCATTAATGTAGGCAATAAGAAACAAAATATAAACACCAATTACACCATGTGCATCTCTAATAACCTCAGAAATCCCTACTAAATTATCCATTACAAACACACAAACAGTTCTAACAAAACATTGTAGACTTGTACTCAATAATAATGCAATACTTACATTATGCACACCATGTACTACTATTATTCCCTCTATTACACAGACACGATGACTATATATAACTGGTGGGAGCTTGTCCTTCACCACTCTAAAATTATTTAATCTATCAATAGACTCTTCTATACTTATCTTGTCTGTTCTTTTGATTCGTGCTTTAGTCTTCAATCGATTGTTATATTTCCATGTATGCTATTAATAAATTACTTGTTCCTCACACCGTGCTTTATCTAGCTCCATCTTCCCATGCGTATTCTATCTTTATCTAGACCTACATGTGATTCATCCATGATTTTATCCATATATAGCTCTTCCTTTCTTATCATGCCAATTCGTGCTTTTCATATTTTTATGACCTTCTGAATATTGGATAACTTCTGTTCTTACCGTTCCCGCATGCAACCCTTCAAACTTCCTCTTCTTTTTGATTTTGTGCACATGTTAATGCAATGTATTATACTTGTGATATTTATCCCTTTTCCTATGTATATCTCCATGTGTATCTTCCTGTCTCATTGGCACTTATTTTTATGGTTCACACGCGCCATCCTGTGCATAGTATTTATCCTCCATGTGTGGATTGTATATAGCCACTTTTTCAGTCCAATATTACCACACACTAGGGCTATTATCCTTCCTCGACAATACAAAGAATGAAATAATATATGATAAAATATCTAAAATAATACAACTAATACCCTAATGAATATCAAATAATAAATAATGTTTCTCCTCATCGCGTGTTAAAAATTAAGTTATGGCGATGGTAGAAGTTTAGGGAACTCTATGGTGATGCCTTTTTCTAGTTTTTTCCATTCCTCAAGCACATTGGATACCTTATCCATTGCTCTCTAAATAATATATAGAAAATTTACTAGACTCATTTCATCTACCTTCTCCTGCAACTTTTTTAACATGACATCCTATTTTGTAGCGATTCCCTCCAAAGCATCTACCTTTCTCATCACCATAATTTTCACCTCACCAATCCATTCTTCTATTCTGTTGTGGTTATATTTTATTACTTCCTTCTTCTCTATGACTTCTTGCATAAATTTATCTCGCTCAATCCTATTTTTCAATAGTGAGGCATGTAGTTTTTTCAATTCTACCTCATATTCTGTAGTACACACATTTAGGATCATAGAAGTATCCTAAAAGTTTGCAAAAATATTATCATTTTTCTACATGACTTCCTTCAGTTCTATGACCAACACCATATATTATTCTAATATTTGGTGCATCTTGGCCTTATTGGAACTATCCTAATCTTCTGCTGTAGAACCTTACCTATTATTTACCTTTACCAACAAAAGTTGTATCACTTCTTCCAAGTGCTCCATCTTCGTGCTATGGTATGGTCTGTCCTAAATTACTATATCTGGACATGTGCACGCAATATATTTACAAAGTCAGATTCTTTATTATATACATTTTCCATTATTTTCTTTGTAACATTTAGCTCCCCAAAAAAATCCATATTATTTCGTTTTCCTCTCTTTCTATCCCTTTTTACACAAACTAATGTGAGAATTTTGTCAATATTTCTCCTTCCTACCTCAGAAGCCATATTTATCAGAGCATTGCTGGCTTACTTATTCGAGAGTCAAGTAGAGTCTACTATTGGGAAAACTGTTATTAGTTTTATTTTCCACTTTAGCTTAAAAATTGACTCTTTCTTCACTTCAAACTATAGTTCATCTATGTGCATCTTCATCAACCAAGAGAGCATATTACATTTTTACGAGTGGTCCTTAACCTTATTAAACATGTCCCAACACAATAATTGGTAAGTGTGAAGTGAGATTTGAAATCTATCCATGAGGATCTTGGTTGTGTCATCTATTTATGACATCTTTGGGGGTACCTACAGGGGTTTCCTTGGCCTTCTTCCTTCCATGCGCTTCCTACAAAGTATTTCCCACACAATATCATAATGTGCATGAACTATTTATTTACCTTTACATTGGTCTTCCCTAAGTACCTACTCTTGTTCATTGCACACTTCTTTATGCTCTTCCTCGTGCTCCTCTTCATGCACATGCTCTTCAATATAGAATTCTGCTTCTTATTTCTCTTCTTCTTGTTATAGATCTTCACGTTGTTCTTCCACTTATTCCAGCATAAGATGTTGTAAATCTTCTTCCTCCTGGTCTAGATTATGGACAATGTTAGACTGCTCCCCCTCTGTTGGGCTAGGCCTGAGTGCTTCTTTACTTGGAGATATTTATAGAGTGTGTGAAGTGCTTACATCTTGTCTCTACCTTTGCATCCTTTTTCATGTGTTATGATCTAGAAAAAACTACATCTCATCATCATCATCATCATGTTATTTTACTAGAGGAGTGGGCTCGAATTTACGCTTTGGTATCCTCACAATTTTCTTCTTTGATGGTGGTGGCATAAGGGTGGTATCTTACAAATTCACCACCTTTCCATCTTGGAAGATAAACATAGAGTCTACAATCCTCCTTACCGATGGCCAGGGTCACATTGGGGTTCAAGTACATACTATCTGACTCCATTGTTTCTTCATAATTACTTTTAGACATATACCTATAGGTCTTGTGCAATGTGTGCTACTCATAATCCACCTTTTTTGCATTGAAATTAAGTGGCTGCACATATTTTATGCTATTAATTGCACCCTTGAAGTATCTGGTAGTGAATATAAATGAAATTTTGCACCAAGTACCCATGTCTCCATTTAGCAATAAAATTTGTGCAAGGAAAAATTTATGCATGACCACAAAATTTTCCTTTCCTTCTAGCTCTATATGTAGCTCCCTTGGTACATACCATTTTTCTCTTATACCATTTTTATAGTAGCTCCTTGTATGGATTATATATTTCTCCATCGCACATATACTTAGAAAAAATGTTGTGCCAAATATTTATTCTCAATAGAATGCCCCCACTTGTTTTCTACCGGTCCATCTAGAACCTCTATTTCCAAAAACACAATCAACAAATATAATAGACCCCCATGTCATTTTATCTCCTTTTTCAGTTTGGGTTATTTCTTTGTCTATGATGCTCTTTATTATGAAAAGGGAAATATTATAATTGGTCCCTTGTGTCATCTTGTGCGCAATATGTAGAAACTTCTTGTTTACTTCTAAACATATTTCAGAGGCACCTAATTTGCATCTCACCAAATGTGCAACAACTTTGGTTCTTAGGTCACTAATGTTTAAAACATTGAAGGTGTGACTTCCCCTTTGATACTAAAGTTTTATGGTTATCTCCTCTACTACCAACTCATTACACAAATCAAATTCTATATCCTCAGCACTATCTCACATCCCTATTACTTTGTTGATAAATTTTATAGTTAAGTGCATCCTTCTACCTACGAAGTATAAGTAGTCCTTATGGACTCGCAACATTAGCCACTGGTATAGGTGTGATCTTACAAAATAATGGTAACTCATATAATTGTAGTAATCCCACACCTTCCAATGTCTTGTGAACCTTGTATTCAAAGAGTATCTTCCCCCTCTGGTGTCTGTTGGCTCATATGTTGTAAAACAACATTCTGAATGTTTGTTTCACGGCCTTACGTGTAGTGGTTATACTCACTAATTTTACACTTCCATAACTTCAATGCCCATTGTTTTCCCACAATCACCTTCTATAGATACTGCATCTCAAAGAGCCAGTCATATATCCTTCATATTATTCTTTGGTCCCTTCCTTGGCACCATTTTTCACATTATTTAAACCTTCTATAACTTATTCTAACCTGTAAATTTGTTCCCTATTTTTTGAAAACCCAAGTCTCACTTACTCAGTTTGTTATTCAACCTTGTTGATCACACTCAATCATGCAACCAAATTTTGTACCCTACCTCAATTATGAAAATCAACTTCATGTCATAATCCTACAAGTTTCCCTGAATTAACAACCCTAGCTCAAGAAACCATTCTCCAAAATTTTCCACTTACTTCGAATTCACACAAGGAGCTTCAATTTTTTCCTGGGGGTTTATCGCTTGATCAATTTTGTCACAACTATGGCTTACTCTAGTTTTCACTTGTTTACAATTATTATATGAGTTACAAGATCTATTTCATGAACTAATTCTCAAATCACAAGGTAAGAATGACTAAACTCACCCTCCTTTTATAGATTTTTTATTTATGATTACAATAAATGCACTCACCTACCACAATTTTTTAGTTTTACCTCATCTTTTTTTATTTCCCACTTTTTCCTATGTTTTTCCGTCTTTTCCATAAACCTCTTCCACATGTGGAATTCCATAACCTTATGGTGTGCTACTACTTTCCAAGTTTTAGACACTCTTTGCACATCCTCCTGCGCTAAACACATTCTTCATCTGCGCCACTTGCCAACTAGTTTTCCTTACTCCACCACCTCCCTCATGTTATGTTATGCTATTTACAAACTTTCCTTCAATAAATTAAGCATCTTACACACATTTGAGAAATTTTACCATTTCACGCGCCTTTACACCTTCCATATCCGAGCGGTCCAATTACAAGCAAGAACATACACTTGTGTAGTAATATTTATATGGTGCACCAAGTTAATTCTCATGTGCCTTATCTCTTACCCCACACTAAAATTATGTGTGGTCCTCTATGCATCAAGCTAGAATGAAGAACATCAACTCCTACACACAAATGTTCTTATTACAACAAAATAAAACAATACAATAATTGAAATCTAATGTAAATGAAAGAATATTATACTACCTTATTATAGATATAATGAAAGAAGATTATTTATAGTATGGATTCATCCTATTCCCATTAAAGTAACCAAGAAATGTTGTGCCATCCAACACTTGTAACTGCCATGCACCAGATTCCAAAATTTTGGTTACTTTAAATGTTCCTGACTAATGCACTTTAAGCTTCCCTGGGTGGTGTAAAAAATTAGATTCATATAGGAGCACCATCCCATGAACCAAAAAATACTTATTCTTACTATGGCTGTCATGCCAAGCCTTTTTTTGTGATTTTTCTATTTTCTGGATCCATCATGCAATGGTGCCCCTTTCATCCAAGTGCATTAATCTATCAATGCACGTTGCTACTGCTCGATCATCTGCAAATCCTCTAATGTGTGCAATACGCAGAGATAGTAACATGAATTCAATTGGTAATCCTGACCCTTCCCTAAAAACCAACTGAAAAGTTGTTATTTTTTTCAACCTCTTTTAGGTAATCCTATATGCCCATAGTATGGCTGAAACTTTGTCATCCCAATCTTTTCTTCCTACATCGGATATTTTTTTCAATGCACTTCCCAAGATCTTGTTAAAGGCTTTTGTAATACCATTAGCTTATGGGTGATAAGGGGTAGTCTTGTGATGAGCTACCATAAACCCAACTAACAATATCCTAATTATTTTATTCAAGAAATTTGTTTCCCTATCACTAGTGTGGATTAATGGACATCCATACATGTTAATAATATTTTCCCATAAGAAACATGTTGTTATAGTTGTTGTACAATCCTTAATAGGTGCATCCTATTCCCACCTTGTCAAGTAATCAGTGTAATTTATGATGTATCATGTTCCTATTCTTCGTACAACTGGTGTAGTTGGTCTAACAAAATCAATTGGACACTTCTCAAAATATTTTGATATTTCTATGGGTCATAGCAACATCTCATCATGATGTCTTTGTTTTCCCATTATTTGATAATGATTATAAGCTTTGACAAACTCTTTAGTATCCTTGTAGTGTGTTTCTGACCAATGTCCTTTCTAGAGTATCTTGCATGTTGTAGCCTCACCTACTTAATTTCCTTTGCTATCCCACCATGTTCTTCCTCCATAATTTCTTGGCATTCATGCTCCAAGAAACATTTGTGCAATACTTCATCTATGCCCATCTTAGACAAGTCACCTCTTACCAGATGATAAGGTGCAACATGAATAGATAATTGATTTTAATAGTATTTTCATTCCCTTATAAGCCATACCTATGTATTAAAATACTGAAATATCCTCTAAATTGGTTAGCGTGCACTGTAATTTAAATAACTAGGCATCTAACATATTGTCCTCTATGCGCTGCACATCCTTTCCATAATTGATCTACCAAAAATTATTGGGTCCCAAATACTTTTGCAAGGTTTAATGATGAATGAAACCTCAAAATTCCTAAAATACAAGAATCCAATGATAGATGTGCCCTTACAATACTGGCTTATTATTGGTGAAATAATTTGTCCTGTTGCAAATTATGTGTTTCCACCAATGCTCATGGGGCTATGCCCCTCCTTCTTGTGTATGGGGAGGATCCCATGATTAAATGTAAATTATCCTAATTCCATCTAACTACTGTGGGGGTGGAAAAATAGGCCAGGGATCACACAGGAACAATTCATTGAACATGTGGTAAAGTTCTTGTATGGGGTACAAGGGAGGAATTTTCAGCAATGAGGGGTGAAAAAGAGAAATTAGGAAAGGGAAGGTTATCATTGTGAGTAGGAAATAATAGAGTTCACAAACAATAATCAGAGTAGTTCAAAATTCAATTAGAGGAAAGAAACAATGTAATAAATTAGTGAGAATAACAAATTAAAGACACATTTCCTTATATTTATCTATCAAGGATGTAAAGTTACTTCTTGATCACTACACTTGAAAAGTGCAGAAAATAAAGAGAATAGATGAAGAAATGAAAAAGGGAAATGGAAGAAATGTAGATATTATTTCTTGTGTTGGTGATACAAAGCTCAACACCCCAACCACAATCCACAATCTCTACTAAGAACTAAAATTTCTAGATCTCAGGATTTCAGGATCCTTGGAATGGAGAAACCATCCCAATTTATATCATTATGAATTGACCTTTTACCAACCCCCCAAATGAATATTCATGATATCATTCAACTTGTGACTTTACATCTTCCTAAGAAATGAGAAATAAGTTCTCTTTTTATAAATCAAAGGTACTTTTACAGTTCAACTTTATAAAGTCACTTAAGTGAATAACATGAAATATCATGATTACATACAATGAAGAATTAGAAAGGGGTGGAGAAGTAATATGGAGAAAGAGAGAAGGAGGAAGGAGTTGAAATATTATATGAATAAGATCATTTTGATGATGAACTTTCTGATTCATGATATTTGATGAGTAGTCTCCAAAACAGGCTCATGTTCCTTGAATTATTTGCTGAATTGAGTTATCGCAGTTCTAAAATTATTTTCCCTTGGAATAAAAATGCATCCCAAAACCTTGATTCATGTACCAAGAACCTCACTGATCTTATTGCATGGAGTGAGAAATATTTCATGATCCTTTACAATTTATAAAATGGAGTTTATGATATTGTCAATAGACTCTAAGACATCTTTTTTGAAGGAGAGAGAGTCACCTGCCACTTTCTTGACAAACTCCTGAAAGGAAGAAATGGGTTCTTTCGATGATAAATTATTAGTGAGTGGAAGGAACTCATGTTTTTAAACATAGTAGTAAATCTCATTCAATATCTCAAAAGCATGTTTCTTGTAAGAGTTCAATTCAGATATGGAATCTTTGAGCATTCCATATCTCGCATCCATGATGAGGATCCAAACTCGAGACAAATTCTTAGCAGCTGATGCAACACTTTTTTTCTCACGAGAGTGTGAGAGTTAAAGGAGCTCATCTTAGACACCAATGGTAACTCATTATTCAAGTGGAATACCTCTTTTACAATATACTCTTGTGCTTTCTTTACTTCTAACTTTTTTTCAAGAACTTACTTGATGAGAGAAATGACCTCCACAAACAATTTCTTGCCTTGCTTAGGGATTTTATCAATCCACTTCTCATTAGCCTTCCCCTACATCCTGTAACCTTGTGCTTTCTTGATCATCTTAGGATCAACACTTTTGATCATAGGAATGTATTCTATAGGGAGACAATATGTTGAATTGAGTTCCAAGAAGGGTTGAATGTAATCATTGAGAGATTTTACATATTTCTCCAACTGTACAATTGTTTTCTTGTATTCTTCATTCCAAGAGAGGAGGTAGAAAGAGGATTCCTTAAACATATGAGAATCACCCTCATGTGAATATTTTCCCCAAGAGATGCAGATCAACTCAAAATATGACGGATTCATTTCCTTAATAGGATTTTCATTCCTAGGCCTATCAACTTCAACATAATGATTATATGAGGTGCCACTGAAGAAGTAAGATGTTGTCTGGGCCTTATTACTTTTCTTGAATTTCAAAGTTCTTCAGATTGTTATGAGGCCGGGAATGATAGCTTTTTGCATTGTTCTTGGATCACTTTTGAGCATTTATTAGATCCATGGGAATGGGTCTTCAGGAGTTGATGTAATGCTTTTCACTAGAGCACTTTCAAGAGATTGTTGTGGAATCAAATCTTGATGATCATGGGGAAGCTACGCCCTCATAAAAGACATACCTATATACATTTAGAGAGATGAGGGATTTAATGAATCACTCTTTCTTTACTGGAAAGGTTATGTGATATATTCAATAGAATTTTATTTCTTATGAACTTTCCTCAACTAACTCACCTTGGAAAAATCACTGAGATTACTTAATCACTTCGTCGAGCTCCAATCAACCATCCCATCGAGTTCCAATCAACTAGCTCTATGATTTACAATAAACCATATTGCCAAGGAGAGATGATGATGAATTCAACTTGACCGTTGAGTTATTATGATCACTAAATCTCTTGATTCTTTTTGAATCTCTTCAGACTACACAATGTCCTTGGGTTTTACCTGTTGCGACCTGTGACGATTCTAGACACAAATTTGATGCTTTGGGATCCATGTGAAGAGTTAATTACCTATTTTGAGCTATGAAATTCCCTTGAATCCCCTTTAATATTTCAAAAAGTAGTGAGATGAATGAAAATGGATCCAACTACAATTTTTTGCATTAAAATGAAGACTTTCTATTTTTAACAGGTTGGACCAGGACATGCTATTTTAGGATATTTCACTTTTTTAACTCAAATTTGAAATTCCTGATCCTTTGGAATAATCAATCCAACTTTGATGATGATGTTTTAACCTTTTTGGATAATTTATATTTTTAGCACTTACTTTTTAATTTTTTTTAAAAAGATGTTTGTTTCTTCTAGTTTGTCTTCTTCATTATTATTTGATTGCTCTTATATGGGAATATTTTTATATATTTGTAATATTTATATTTATTGTAAGTGAAAATACAAAATACTATATTTAAAAATGGCAATTTACCATGTATGATTGCAATAAAAATGACTTCACTAGATTTTGTTCACTTCCATGACTCTGTGCTCAAAATTTCACCTTGATCCACCCACTGTAATGCTTGGAAGCTGAAAAAGAATCATCTAGCAAAAAAAACTAAGGTTTTTTTCCATAAAATAAATCATGGCATCATCTGATATGGTGTGAAAGTTTTCTTGAATGTGTTTGGGATGAAGAACAACATAGAAAATTTCATCTGCATCCACCTACAAGTTTGGAAGATATGAATTTTTCTTCATTTTGGTGCTCATGGCCGCCCTAGATGAATTTTGGTACGGTTTTTGATGAATTTTCAGGTATTTTGAGCTTCCTAACATAAAAAATGGTTGCTTGGGTTGAGCTGGTGAAAAAATGAGGTAAAATTGGCTTGAATGAGTTTTTAAAGCAACATAACAGTCTATTTTTAAGCTATGAGCATGCTTTAAATATTAGCTTTCAAAAGCATGGGGATGGGGCACATTTTATTTTCCCTATTGTGATTACTATCCCTAGGAAAAAGGATACACTTGGGATGATAAAATTTCCCCCCCACTCAGAGCATGACAAGTGGAGGATCAAGATGTAATGAGATGGTGGGATGTGAGGAACACACTTAAGCACCAAGGGGAAGAAAATTTGGTCACATGGTGAACCTGGGAAGGGGAAAAGGGTGGGGAAAGTTTTATTTTCCCCACTATACCCAATGTCCTAGGGACCATAAAATTCACCCTGGTTTTGATGATGCAACTTAGCAATTTCACATGCAAAAAGGCTTAGCACCTCGCCAGGAAGAGGAAAAGTCACATGAGGGACCAAGAGAAAGAGATGAGGGGGGGGGGAAATTTTATTTTACCAGATATTCAAATTATCCCAAGGAAAAGAGGGAAAATTGTCACATTCAAAACAATTGGGATGGTAAAACCCGTAACCTATCCAACTGAGAAAATGACTAAGTCTATGAAACTTGAAAACACTTTTCCTTGAGCATCAAGAGGTCTTTTCATGTAAAAAATTATATCATTTTGACTCCCAATAAAATTACAAGATAAATGGGATAGTTTTAAAAAATTTATTATTCATCCTTCTCCAATAAATTACCATTTTTAAATTGGGACAACAAGATGAGTCTACGTAAACTGATCTTCCTTAAGAAGAAACCATGTCTTGAAAATAATTTTATGATTGCATCATGAAGAGGGATCTTCAAGATTTCCAATAATTACTTGTTTATCTCTTGAATCATTAGGGAGCTCCAAAAATACTCCGTTGAAGTTTAGGTGCCATTTTCAACTACAATCTCCTTACCCTTGAAAAACATGCTTTCAATGTAACTTCTCCAAGATTCCCAAAAACTTCATAGATTTCCCAAAATAAATTCCAAAACTATTAAAAATACTCAATATCACCTCTAGATGGTAGTAGGATTATTGATAAATCTCAGAGTAATGCACACATGTCCCAGAAAGTCTAAGAATAATATTCCTAGGCTTACTAGAGACTCCATCTATTGTAAACATTCTATTGAATAAAATGAATAAAATCATTTCCTAATTTAAAACACTTGGAAAGGTTTTACATCACATACAAGGTCCTGCAAGGTTAGGATAGGCATGACACAGAGGGAGGACTTATCTAGAGAGGCGTTCAGGATGGTTTTCAAACAAATTTTTGACACTAGGGTTAAGTTGTTATGTTTCAATTTTGAATTTTACCCTTACAAAAACACATGACAACAATTATCTCTAGCTTGGGGACTTGTTCTAGATCAAGAAAAAAGAGTATAGGGAAAACAGGAAACCTAGAATCTCAAGACACTGCATGGACCAGTGCTTTGTCCATTTGGCTTATGGAGTCATTTCTTCCAAACAAACACACATAAGGGAAACACATCAGAATCAGAAAACAACACACAAAGGAAATGGAAATAATGTTACAAGGGAGGGATGTTTCCAGAGGCATGGAAAGAATGTACACATCCATGATAACGGGTTGGGAGAAGTACACACCATCATGGAACACCAAACTAAAATATGACCTCTGAAGCACAAAAATCACTATCTGATCATACCATGATTTCGTGATGGATTTACACATTTTAAGATAAAGGAGACATACTAAGATTCCATCTTCATACTTAAATTACACTGAAAATACCCCTACATTCAATGAACATTTTATTACTTGTTCATAATCCTTTCTTCTTATAGCCTCATCCCAATTCTTTGTGAACATAAGAAGCCAAAACCCCATGTTTTCAAAAATGGAAACATTGATTTTATCATGGAAACATTCACCATACTTGAATTTGTTAGAGTAGGTATTTACCTTAGCTCATGTTCACCTAGGTACTTTATTTACCTTTATTGTATTTATCCTCACCCACTTATGTGTGTGGATATTTCCTTTTATTTATTTAGATATTAGGAGATATTATCTAGTTGTTAGGTATAGTTATTTCCTTGATCTATGGTATTGACTAGATCCTTGATGTCTAGTTCTCTCCTAAATCTATGGTCTTGACTAGTTCTTTGATGACTAGTTCTTTCCATGATTTATGGCTTGATCTACGACCTTGATTAGTTCGTAGATTGTTATTCCTTGCCTATATAAGCAAGGCCCATTCTCATTGTATTTCATTGAGTTCCATAATAATATATGATATTGCTGCTCATTTGTTTGCAAAGGTTTATGTAAAGTTATTCTGGTGAATTGCTTTCATCTTATTGATCGTGATGTTTGATTAGCATCTGTGTTCTTGGCTTGGCATGATCTGGCTATCATTCCTTTTAGAATTTCAACATGAAATCATTATTTTAATAAACTAGGAACTTAGAAGAAGTGAGAACATACTGATTCTCTTCCCATTTGATAGTTGTTTTGGAAAATTTCACTTTGTTTCTCTGAGAAATTTATTTTGAAAATAGAGTCCACATCATTGTTACGAAGGTATTCATCATCCTCAAGTGAATGTTTCAACATAAAATCAGCAGCGGCTTTGGAAACAATGAAATCAAGATGACCCCACATTTTTTCACAACATTCTTTCATATTATCACTTTGTTGTCTGGAAAACATTTGTCAATACCCGCCAGCTCAAATTTTATGTTGACATCATTTGCAAAACTGCAATCCTTGATTTGGTCATGGAAGCATTCATCACCATTGATTGAATATTTTAGTATGGATTCTTGTTCTAACTTGGTAGGATATCCGAAGGTGGTGAGAATGAGTCAACCTTAACTCCACTCAAATGACTCCTACACATTTTCACTTTATTATAAACAATCACCTTCAATATAAACTAGCTCAAAATTTTCCTTACTATCATCCTCCATGGTGGAGTTGTCTTCATGAGTGATAATATTCATAGGAGATTAAATAATCTCCTTTCCTTTTCATTCATGATCTTCTTCAAAAAACAAGAGAGAGGAAGACTTACCTTCACCTTCATGCTCATTTGTCAGGGAATTTAGGAGAACATTGAAATTATCCATTTTCTTCATATCAACATTGAAATTGGTCCATGGAAATAATAAAAATATCTTTCCTTGTGCCTATCTTGTATTTCCATAGCTCAGGTCAAGATCTAAAGGCTGAGTCAAGGGTCTTTAGTTTATTTTGCGGTCCTCAAGATTTATTGCATAGATTGATCTTCCAAATCTTCCATATAATAATTTTCACCTTCATTAGAAGATTCATTTCATTGGGCCTCATGGAGATAGTAAAAAATATGATCTAGATATGGCCATAATTGATTTGAAATTTCCACATTTTCCTGATCCATGTTTCTCATCACCCAAATCTCACCTTTTTGTAAGAATGGGAAGATTTAGTTTTCAACATTCTATGACAAGGAGAATTGATCCATGCTACATGGGAATGGAACACATTTGAGCTCAAAATCAATTTCATAATCCTTATGATAGGAAGGAGAGAAACATGTTGGGGAAGCAATATGATAAGAGTCTTCAACTCCATCTTGATATTTTGTTATAAAATATTCTTGTTCACATGGAAAAGGAACAACTCCATACTCACTGTGATGATCAACATTATGCTCATTTTGTGAGGGTGGTAAAATCAACTTCTTGGAGAGATCATGTTCAATTTTCTCATACTTCTTGGTTTCTAAAAATAAATCGAACTCTTTCATTTGTTCATCTGTGATTGAGTCGAGAGGATAAATTTATTCTTCAACTCTCTCCATTTCATCATTCAACATTTCTACATCACTCGAAGATTCAAAATTAGAAAGGATATTATTCATGATTACCTTGAATTCATCATCTTGAGATTGTGATGAAGGATTGCTTTCTAACAATTATTCATTGTTGATGGAGTCCTCGTACTTTCCTCATGATCTTCAGAACATATGTCATCATCTTCATTGCTCTTCTTGTGGTCTCCATTGAAACCAATACCCATCATATCATCTTGATACTACTTATCACTCAACATACCATGGAGAACACATGTTCTCTTTTCAAACTTTTGATAAGTTTTCATCTTACTTGTTGTCTACTCTAGTTCAACCTTTAAGGACTTAATTTCTAATTCATACTTGATTTATTATTATTCTTTAGTCTTGATACATGTTGTCATAAATTCAACCTTAGATTCTAGTTCTTTGATACTATTTTCATGTTCATTAGCCATGAAATTGATTTTTTCTTCATAATATTTAATTGAATACTTCAATTTATGGTTCTTCTTTATTTTCTTCTTTAAATATTATAGGGAACTTATCATATTTTCTTAAATATTGACATTTGATTCTTCCTCATTTTATTTTCTATTGAGATATCAAAATGTAGAACTACATGATTATTTTTCCATGAATAATATTTCATTGTAGTCACTTTTATGCTTATCATTGTCATCTTCACTATTAGTTGAACTATTTTCACTAACAACAGAGGAGATGTTATCTTCTTTGGTGTATGAATTATTCTTGGTTTTGAATGATATTTTCTTATCATCATGCTTCTTATAACTCTTCTTGCTCTTATCATGCTTATGAGACTTTTTTTCCTCATCATCATGCTCATAATTTTCTTCATGCTCATCCTTATTCTTGTTAGGACATTTAGATGGAATATGAACAATCTTTCCACAATTAAAACACTTAAATGGTAACTTACCTTTGTATTTACCCGAGCCTCTCCTTAGCCTTTTAACAAACATGCCTGATAATTTCTCATCATCAATATCTGAATCAAAATTATCCTTTACCTTATTACCTTGTGCCTTATTTTCAGCCTTGAAATCAACATCATTCTTATAAGGTATTCCATCATATGTTCTCATCTCATATGCAGTCAAGATCCCATGAAGTTCATCCATCTACAAAGTGCTTAAATCCTTTTCCTCTTCTACAACTGAGACTTTAGGATCAAACTTGGGTGTTAAGGACCTCAGTAAATTTTGGAAAACTATTATTTCCTCCATATTTTATCCTAAACCTCTGATGATATTGACCACTTCATAAAATCTCAGTTGATAAGCAATGATGTTCTCATCTTCCTTAATTTTCAGGCTTTCAAACTATCTTCGAGTTTGTAACTTTTCCATCTTCACCTTGGTGTATGTTTCATAAATAGTCTATAACTTATCCCAAATACCTTTGGATGTATCAAAATACATGACCTTCAAAAACTCAACCTTTGAAATACCACATAAGATAACATTCATATCCTTAGAGTTTCTTTCACAAGTATTCTTGTTAGTTGCATCATTTAAAGGTATAGAAGGAATAGTGTAGCCAACACCCACTGATTTCCATATATCATACTCTTATGGCATTAAATAGTTCTTCATACTAATCCTTTAAAATGTATAATTACTCCCACTGAAGAGAGGATCCTTTCTGGTTGAGAAACATCCTTGAACTTGATTACTAGCCACAAATGTTCTTCTAAGATCACCTTCAAGCTATAACAATTGTTCTAAAGTACCTTCTGTGATACCAATTTTTTGAAGCACAATCACTAGGGGGTGAATCGGTGTCCTTATAAACTTTTGTAACTTTTAGTTCAATCATTCATCATGCCACCATTATTAAGAAATGTTAACTTAGTTAAACAAACCATCAAAGCAATATATAAACCATCACATGAACACATAATTTAGCTAGGAAACCATAAAAGGGAATAAAAACCACTTATCTTTGCATATATATATAACAAAATTTAAAGTTTTAGTGAAGCACCAAATCCACAAGGAACACCAATCCCTAATTATCTAGCACCAACTAGACTTTAACAAGCACCCACTTATAAGGAGGCTACAACCCCCTGATTTAGTGAAGCACCAAATCCAAAAGGAACACTAACCCCTAGGGTTTTATCAAGCACCAAATTTCAAGGAAGAGTCAACACCAATTAATCCAGTTATAAATGTTTTCCACCTTCTTATTCTTGTTATTTCAACAAATGATGGACTTATTTTCTCTTCTCTATCTTCTGCTCTTCTTCTTATTGGCGTGATATCTATCTACGATATATTGAATCATGTACTTAGGATTATTTCAAACACTCTAATCCTAATTAAAAAAAATCTCTTCATACCTCTGCTGCTCTACTCTTGAATACTCACAAAACTTCTTGGTTTGCTTACTTGATCATTATTATTCTTCACTAGCTCATAGCCATGCACAAACTAATCTTGATCACCTATAATATGTTATTCATGAAATAATTGCACTCCTCATATGGTCTACAAGATATTATTATTCCCAAGAATTCACCAATTAGCTCGCTCTTTTCTCTATCCACTCTTCTAGCACAAATAGACCTAATTAGCCTTGCATATATACTAGTCACAAGCACTCAAACACCATAGGTCATCCATACATGCTTCAAATAACTTATGTCAGCCATGAAAATCTATAAAAACATATGATAAACATGAAAAAAATAGAACATAGACTCCTTTAGGTTTGCACTAACTCCATTAGACATTATTTCACTTAGGCCTCAAGAAGACTTACTTCATTAGGTTTGTATGAAAGATATGATTTCTTGAACTCGCACAAGAACCTTCAAAGCTTAAGAGCCTTTCAATTTGTTTTTTTAAATACCTATTATTACCTCAATTCTTAGAAATCTCTGCAACTTCATTTCACACCATGAAACCATATCAAGAACAAGACTACTAAAGCTGTCCCAAAAACTAGTCTTCAAGAATGAAGATTGTACCACCTTCAAACAATCAACCATAAAAAATAAAACATGCATAAAACTAATACATGACCTAAAAAAAATCATAAAATACAATAGACACTTCAAATCAAGGCATAAGAGCTCAAGAAATTTTTTTCTCCAAGAACACTCAAGACTATCAAATCTCCCCCGAAACTAATCAGGCAAGACTGACTTGGTATGACCAATTATTGACCAAAAATTGTCTAGAAACCATCATAAACATGTAGCATGGGTCCAAAAAATCCTCAAAAATCCATTTATTTAGTATGTAAAATGAAAAAATTGACTACTATAAGAAATTCTTCATAAACAATCCTTTTTCTTTGGGATTTACTCACTCATCTGACAAACCAAAATTACCTGGAGATATCTGGGAGAGTCCTATACATTATTGAATCAAAAAAATTGCTATTCCAATCAATTATGATCTTTTTTGATAAAAATATTCCACATTGACTTCATGTTAGGGTTTAAGAAGGGTTTTTGAGATGTTTGGGTGTTAACGATTGTTCATAAAGCTCTGGTCCTCAATTCAACAACTAATGCAAGGAAATATTAGCTAGGACACATGTTGATCTCTCCCAAAGATCTTATGTTCTCGTGAAAATTTTTGCATGCCAATGGGCATCTGAAAGTGCTACTCAATTTGATATTCTCCATTCTTAGAGCTCGATATGACCAAAAATGTAATATTTATCTTTATACTCCAAACCAACTTGAAACTTAAAAAACATAATGTTATCCCAAATTTACCCCTCAGGTTAATTTGGATAAACCATCATAAATAGACTTAGCCATTCATAATTCTTGGACATGTGCATGACTATCAAAGTTCTACCCCATTAGAAGAGAAATGAAGACCATGTTTTGGCTCAGATGATTTGGTCTTTACTTGTGGCAAGATGGTGAGCCATGGAGAATCTCATGGTTGGACGGGTCAACCTGGTTGGTCAGATCAAGGTTGGTTGCCTAAGGGTTAGATGGTATAGACATGTTGGTTGGCTAAGGGTTGGATGTTACAACTAGGTGTGTCAAACCAAGGTTGGATGCCTAGAGGTTAGACAACTGTAGGATTGACGGCTACAGGTTGGATGGGTCAATCTGGTTGGTTAGTATGGAGAGGTTGGAAGGATTAGGGTTGGATGCCTATATCTTGGATGACTCATGGTTAGATGGATGAGGGTTGGATGCCTAAGGGTTGGAATCCTAGAGGTTGGATGGCTCATGGTTAGACGGCTGGGGGTTGGACACCTGGAGGTTGGACACCTAGGGGTTAGACACCTGGAGGTTGCACGCATGGAGGTTGGATGCCTAAAGGTTGGATGCCTAGAGGTTGGAAACCTAGAGGTTAGATTCCTGGAGGTTGGATGGGTCACTAGGTTAGACAGGTCAAATAGTTGGGAGGCTCATGAGTCCCAAGCCAAATGAGGGTAAGTGGGCGAAAGATAACTCAACAACTAGATTTAATGTGGTATGGTGCCCATGTCTTCATCTGATAGTAGTACCCTTGGGAAGTGAGTTTGTATGGGTGCCCATACCTCTTTAATGAGGATGGGTGAAAATTATCTATAAAAATAACTTGAACCCCTCATTCTTTTAGGGGAGACATTCTGGGAGCTGGGGAAACTCTTGCGAAATTTTCCCTCGATTCTACTTGAGTTGTAAGCCTTCTCCTGCACCTGACAAGCATATTTATGCCTATGAGCATCAATGTAATGGTATGTGCACCTTATAGAGCAATAAAATCATGTTTTTGTGGTGTTTTTCAACCCTTTCTCATGTTTTGTTGTTTCTCTATGCCTCTCCATTTCGTGTTTGTTTTCTATTCATGTATTTCACACTTATAGGTGAAAGATGTTGTGTTTCATGGAGTACAAATGGAAAATGGAGTTTGGGTCTGTGTCACTACTGTTTTGACCTCTCTCGGCTCTATTTTTTCTCTTCTTCCTCCCTCAGTAGAGTATCTCACCCCCCTTTTTTATGGTGTTATCACTTCGTTAGTGTAGGATTTCCCATTTCACCACTTTCTCTCTCCTTCTCTCCTTGGCATTGTTAGGATAGTTGTAGTTAGGCATATTTTCTCCATTAGGAGTAGTTTAGCATTAGGATTAGGTAGAGGAAGATAGCCTTCTTCGGAGGACCATATCAAGTTCACAAGTCCCACAACTTGAGAGATTATCCCATGTTATGCGGATTACATTGGATGCCCCATTCAAAATCAGGCCATTCGGGGGGTGCTATTATTTTACATCAACACATACCTAAATCAATGTGAAAATCCTTTATCCATGATTTAATGTGTATCCTCACCTTGAAAAATGATCATTATGTCTCATTAGGATAGACAGACCTCAAGAATGGTTTAAGCGCAGACATAGAATGATTGTTTTTCCTTCAGGCCCTGACCTAAAACTTCATGAACATACTTAGGACAACTTGTCACACCTTTGAAAATTCTCACATGCCCATACATACCTTTGAAATTAAAACACATACCTCATTAGGCTATGTTTTCTTCATTTTCCCTTCTACACCTTGGTCTTCATGCTTCAACAAGTCTTGTGTACCTCTTCTCATGCATTCTAAACCCTATTCTCATGCAAAAATCATGATGTAAAACCTCTAACACCTGTGAAAACTCATCTTACTAAGCTATTATTACATAATTATCATCACACCTTCACAAAAACATCTACAAAAGATCCTTTGTCTTCACATTGTCTACATTTCCAATCAACCTTCACTCATTTTGACATCAATGAAACATAAAAAGAAATATCCACATCATCAATGACATATGAAATGCTTTGGCATAAATGAAAAAAAATGACACAATATCTCTATGACACCAATGAAAACATTCATCAACATCATGGTTTTTGTGACAAATCTCTCAAGCTGAGAGTAACACGTGCACACTCATGCGCAAACAACTATCCTTATTGTGTCCCTCTATGTCTCAATCCATGTACCAAATTCCACTTTGGGTGTCATGTGCTGAGTTATAAAATAAATTATCTAGATGAGTAGTCCTGGATGTGATACAATCTTCAAGAAACGAGATTACTCTAGTGTCTATGCTTCCAACCACCTCTATGCACAGTGCTGCCACAAAAGCCTCATGCATGTATGTTAATGTTTTATGTGATAACACCCTTAAAAATGGTGTCAAAAATCCCCCTATGAAACATTGAGCATGTTGACTATGGTGGATGTCATATGAAAGCTTAGACAACAAGGTATTAAAACGCATATGATATTCTATAAAACTTACAACTAAGCCTTTTTTGATCTCCTTAAGCACATAGATGATCTAATGCTAAAATTATCATAATTGAAATTATGTCAAAAATATGATGCAAAATGCATCATAGTCCACTGCTACCTGATGTGGTTCATAATTCATGTACCAACTGTGTGTGTAGCCTTGAAGTGTTGTAGCAAGCTGAATCACCTTCCTGTTTGAGGTTGTTATTCCTTTGGATCTCCCTAAAAGTTTTCACTTGTGTATATGATTTTTTGTGTCTTCCACACCTTGATACTCATGTAAATGAAGTGATATATTGAAGAAAATATGAAGAGGATGTTGTAGCGGTGGGTTATTTCCTTGTCCTAGATTATTTCTACTAGGTGGGGGACTAGATCTTGACCCCGACCCTCCACTAGGACTGCCTCTACTTGGGGGAGGACCCAAGCATCATGAGCCTCCTTTCACTTGGGATAATAGTGGTCACAAAGAATAAATGGTCTGCATGGATGTGGTAAAACTAAAGTACATGATCATTTTTCCCCTGATATCCCTCCATTATGACTATTTCCACTGAGTAGAGTGCCAATGTTTTGTCATGATGTCGCACCTACTAGATTACTTCCAAACCAAGTTTGTTGTATGAATAAAAGATCCTTTTACCATATCATATGTGCTACCTTTATATGTTGTGCCTCCTAAGCTAATACCAACACGTATCTCCCTATATCTCTAACCCAATTTAGTGATCCCTTATCACCTTCTTCCTCCTCTTCACTATGATGATCCTTTATAACTAGTTTCAAATTATGAATACAAAACACAAGGGATAAGGGTCCGATGTGTGCTAGATGCATGACAACAGTTCTTGTACTTTCATTTGGCTCAATTTCATTATATTTCAAGGGTTTCCTCCTACTTTTCTTCCCCAATATATGAGGGACATGGTACTACAATCCATATCCTTCTGCAAGGTTCTCATCAATTATGTCGGGCCTAATTTCTCTCATTATTAATTCCTCTTAAACTATCCTCTCTTACACATCATTATATTTTTGAAAGTATCTCTTCTGTATTTGTCCTCCACTTGGACCAACACTATCCTTCCCAAGACTTTTTCTTACCTCTATGTACGACAAGGTTTTAGCTTTCCATAGGGAGAATTTTGAATTTGAGCTCAATCATTAAAATCATGATGGACAATGGGAGCACGTGTTGATAGATCCTATATGTTCATGAAGGAACTGAAATTATTCCTCATTTAGACATGAATATGTTGAGATAGTGTTACTCCAATGCATAATTCCTCAAAAATCCTATCCACCAATGGTCTACTACACATGTCTAAGGCTCATCAAGATCAGTGAGTGGTTAGTACTTATCTTAAATCCACATGGATCTTATTCCCAATCTGATCACTTTTTCCTAAGAGTATGATGCTAACCATTCATATAATTCACTCAAAAAGAAACTGAAGAAAGTCTCAAACAACTCATCATACAAGTTATCCTATAACCATGTGTGTTAATTAAAACTTCTTCCAGTGCTGTATATCTAAGAAAAATTATGTTTTCCCTCATGTAAACAATGCTCAATATTCTCCAAAGACAACTAGAACGTCACACGTATGCCACATCTTGCAGGTTGAATTAAAAGAATTTCCTGACAACATAACCAAAATGTAGTCTTAAAAGTTAACACCACTTAGTTAGGCACATTGACACATCACTAAGACTGATGTCCAAGTGCACACAACCTCCCAGGTCCCTTCTCATTTTTAATTGTCAATATGTGGATCATACACTTAACCAATCATAACATAATGTAGAAGATATAATGAAAATATAAGATAATACAAAGATAAAATATAATTATTATAATTGTTCATTCATTAATGTAGACCATTAGCAGTAGAATCCTAACACCAATCACAACACCTGTATCTCTACTGGCCTTAGAAATATATGCTAAATTATCCATTACAAACACACAAAAACTTCTAACAAAACATTATAAACTTGTACTAAAAAATAATGCACATACTTACATTACACACACCACGTACTATTATCGTTCCCTCTGTTACACAAATATGAAAACTATATATAGATGGTAGTAACTTATCCTTCACCACTTTACAATACTTTAATCTATTAAAATACTATTTTATACTTAGCTTGCATGTTCCTTTGATCCACACTTTAGTATTCAACTAGATGTTTTATTCCCATGTGTGTTATTAATAGATTACTTGTTCCTCATGCCACACTATATCTAGTTGCATCTGCCCTTGAATTTTCTATATTTATCTAACATCGTGGATGTGATTCATCCATGATTTTATCCATTTATAGTTCTCCCTTCCTTATCGTGCCAACCCATGCTTTTCCTATTTTTAGGCCCTTTTGAATTATGGATAACTCCTTTTTTGACCATTCTTACATGCAACCCTTCACACATCCTATTCTTCTTGATTCTACACGCAACCTCACGTAATGTATTATACTTGTGATATTTCTGCTTTTTCCTATGTGTGCCTCCATGTGCATCTTCATGTCTCATTGACACTTCTTTTTATGGTTCACACATGTCACCCTGCACATGGTCTTTATCATTTACATGTGACTTGTACTTAACCAATTTTTCATTCCAAAAAAAATGATGTGGATCACCATTAGAGAGAGATTTATTATCAAATGTATTATGAGAAACTTCACCTTGTGTAGTATTATTGAAAATCTTGAAGAAAAATGAGTAAAAACATTCACAATAGAATATGTGGGCTCATGAGAGTTAGAGATGGTAACGTAAAAGTGTATATCATTGTAAGTAGAATCAACATGTGGTTTTCCTACCTTAAATGAAGGATGAGCATGAAAATGATTAAAGGGATAGTAGTTCCTACCAGAACAAGGGAAATGACCCTTTATATTGAGATAAAGATGATGAAAATGATAATTTTACATGATGTTTTCAATTAGAACACATCAAAATTAGAAAGAGAAAACCCTAAAGTCACATTATTTGAGTAAGAAATTTGATTCAAAGGTTGGATTCACAAAATTTTTACACCCTAATTAAATTATGATATGGAATGCACACGCTGATAAATACATTGTGAGGGTTTTTTACTAGACGATATTTTGATCTAATTAATTCACAACTAATCATGCATAATAAAAATAACACATTAATACTTGAAAAAATGATAAATGATCAAATGATATCTCAAGTACACAAGAAAATATGAATATATAGCTATACAAGTCAAAAAAAGAAATATGTATGTGAAGATAGGTGGAAAAGGCATATAAAAAATTATAGATGATTTGTTACCAACGCTAAAAAATGAAACTAAGTTGGTGGAGGAGCATAGGAATTTTATACAACCCAACCTTGAAATTGTATTGTCTTGACTAGAGATGTAAAATATTGGTCCCTTTGATAGTTAGATTTTAAAATTTCTCATGTTCTTTAATTTCCTAGAAATTTGTTTCAGCATATGTCATGCTCTTATTCACACAACCTCAGGGTGGCCTTTAATCACCTTCGATAAAGTATAAACCATAAAAACCTATAATTCAGCCTACATCAAATCTTTAGCTAACCAAGATGATAAATCATGTGTGGTGAGGCTAAACTACCCTTGGAGGCCCACCTTGCCAAATTAGTCAAAGTGTTATACTACATGCCCCCATGTGGGATCAAGCCATGTTTAGTTATACTAGGTGCTTGTGTAAGTGTGCAGGTGATTTGATCCAACCTCTAATGAGTTTCCTCACGTATCTTGACATAAATATAATGGGATAACTATAGAATATAAAATTTAACCAACATAGTAGTAATCTAGTGTAGTTTTCTTCAGTTGTGTGGTCTAACCCTTTGTCCCTTAAAACATTTTGAAAATCCTTGGAGTGAATTTATTCTTGCTAAGACATGGATCTATGAATTTTTCAGAGCCTTGAGTATTTTTGGAGTGATATTTGCAATATTATGTTTTAACAGTTGTAGACACCTAGAATTTGGATCAAGAAATTTTAGTACTTAAATTGCACTAAATATCCTCTTTCCAGCAAATTGACGACATTTTGTCGATAACGCACCATTTATCTTCTGTCACCGTTAATTAATTATATTTCTCTAATTAATAAACCCTCTTATCACTCAGGATACCAATTAATGACCTTTCATTAATTAATGTCCACTTCTACCTAGGTTAATTAATTATGACTACTAGCCTTAATCAATAAATTACCATTTATTGACCCATTTTCCTCTATTAAATACCCTGAATCACACTAATTTTCCTCTAAAAATCTTTAAAATATTAATCCTAGCCTATCAAATAATCACCTTTGATTAATTATATGCACCCAACTCCCATAAAGTGCTAACTAAAGTACTGACTCACATACTAACCCATCTAGCTTTGGTAAACTAAGCTAAAGTTACTTTTCCCTTTATCCCAAATTTACCAAATCCATTGCATTGCTCTAACTAGCAAGCTATATAATAAACCCCTCTCCTTCCCTTTCTTCTTACACCTTACATGCATATAACATAAATTATAGGCATTTTGATCTTGAGCCATTCTCCATTGAAGGAAATAGCTTCTCCATATAACATCCATTCTCTTAAATTGAAGAGCATGGAAAGATAAAAAATGGTCTTGTATCCATTCTTTGGTGAGATTCCATCTTCAAATATTGAGGAAATAACTCCCCTTTTTATTGTTAAAAGTGATATAAATAGGTTCATTTGTTAGATTAGCAATTTAGAGAGTAAGAAATAGCTTAGCATTTGATTTGAGATTGTTCATGCAATTAAGAAGTTGTTTCTCATAAGCTCTTATCTTGATGGTTCTATAGTAGGTTTGATTTATTTCTTAGAAGATACTAGGTGTTATATTTGTTTTAACATGAAAAATTTCTATATGAGCACACTTATGACAATAGGGAACCTAGGTTTAGGAATTCACATCAAAACATGCCCATCATAACTAAACCTCGATTGGTTCTTCACACTAGAGAAACTGTTCAGCTACCCCTTACCCCAACTTCATCTCATAGTCGGTGGTATGCTTATGATTCTTCTACTCCATTCTATTCTTCTAATTCCTATTAATCTTCTGAGGATTCTAATCCAAACTATCTTTCAGATTCCTCTCAGTCTCCTAAGCTTCATTCAATTGAGTTTCTTCTAAGGAATAATCAGTCACCTAAACAAAGTTTTCCTCCTCTAAGGATTTTTGCTGCCACAAATTATTCCCATCATTCCTCTAATTTTACTCTTGAGTCATGGTCCTCCCTTTATTTACAAGACCCCTTTTAAAGTTGCATCAATGACATATTCCTCCTTTGAAGATACATGTAACTCCAAGTTCCTCTAATCAAACATGTAATTTGACTCTTGATTCGTGGTCCTCCCTTTCTTTGTACGACCCCCTTTCTCAGTCACCTCAATGACATATTCTTCCTTTAAAGATCCATGTGATGCAAAATTCCTCTAATCAACCATTCAAGTCAACTCCTATGTCATAATCCACTGACCGGGTACATGATCCTCTTTATCTACCTTCACTATGCCGTCTTCTAGGAAAACCAATACCACCCATTCTAAGTCCCCATCTTCTTCCACTTGCGAGCCATATAAATCCAAATCCACTTTGTATCTTGAGTCACCTTCTTCTATCAATCATCATCAAAGATCTTTTAAATCTTCAAAACCCCTTGGACCCCTTTCTTCTAATCAACCTTCTATCATCAACCACCAATGACCCATACCGATTGTTTTATTTCAGCATGAAGAATCAATAAGAGAATTCATGGGGATACATGATGACATCCCTCTAGAAGACCATGAGAAAGGATTCTATTTTGACCTCGACACGTTCACTATTGTGGGGAAGAAGTTGATTCCTTTTGTTAAAAAATAGAGGATGATCCTAAGATCATCAAACTTGATCATCCTCTTACTCTCCCATCTTCACATTCCCCATTACATGGAGAAACTACTAGGTCCGTCATTGATCCTTGGCCTATCTTCTCATCACCCCACCATTCTTTATATATCATAATTCGTCAATCACAATCTCTCATTGGGTCACCTCCGGGTAGCCCTTCATCTTCTTTTATGTGTGGTCCACCTCCTAGTAGCCCTTCATATTCTCTTCGTAGGTTACCTCCAAGTAGTACATTATCTTCGATACTTGGGACATGTCCTGGTAGCCCTCCATATTCTATTTATGGGACACATTTGGGTATTCCTTTATCTTCCATCTATGAGACACCTCCTCATAGCCCATTTTATTCCATCTTGGGGCCACATCCTAGGAGCCCTTCATCTTCTATCTGTGGCTCACCTCCTAGTTGCCCATCCTATTAAATTCTTGGACCATATCCTCTTCGTCCATCATATAATCCTTATATCAACAACTGGGGAAATCCCACCATCATCCCTAAAATTCCTCTCATTAATCCTAAACATCCACTTTCTTATCCCACTTCTTAGGATCAGACAAAAAATACATTAATTAGTATGGAACATAAACAATTTCTTCATCAAGCTAAGATCAAACATCTGAAGAGATCCAAAGCTCAAAGTAAATCCAACATTCACAAGTCTGGAAATAAAATGTGATTCAAAAATGCACACCAACACAACCATCAAGTATGACACAAAGTGCAAAAATCTATAGATAGTGAACTCAAGCTCACACTTACAAAATCCATGTTTCAAAATAAGTCATAGTTACTTATCAAATATGATCTCACTACGGTCATCAAGATTAGATATAATATCACTCTTGATAAACAAAATATCCTAGTCTCCCTTATCAAAAAAATCACAAACATCCTTATTGGATCCTATCACACAGAGTGACATTGTTAGTCCCAATTTCCCAAAATAAAAATAAAAATAAGAAAAAATTAAAATATTACAAAAAATTAAATATACAAAGATCAAACATTGCAATTAGGTATTGCATAAACATGGATGTTCTTTCCTTCCTTTCTTCATATAATTCTACAAGTTACCCACCATTTTCATCCCTTTGGTGATATTTTGGTTAGTTTAATCGTGCTCATTTTGTAACATTTATCTTTATGGTATTTATTTGACCTTGGTTTTTCATAACCTTGGTAAATTAAAGAACGACTAACCTCTTAGAGATCCTATCATTCTCTTCATCTAATAAAATTGTTGTGAAGAACTTTTAGGATGTATTTGTTGACACTAGCCAATGTCGTCATCACAATCACTTCCAAATCCTTCCATCAAGCCATCGATGGTTCTTAAACCCTCATCAAAATAATTGAGAGAGCTGAAATAATTTTTTGAAAGGAAAAAAAAAACTAATCAATATCTAACTCTCTCTTGGGGTATTTTAAATATCTTTACCAGGGCTATGGATGCTTGGATTGCAGTAGATAAATGATGAAACTAAAATAAAATACATCTCCATTGGGGCTATGGATGCCTAACTAGAAGCAGAGAAATCTATAGATATCCTTCCATAATCCATTCACAAATCACCTTTCAAAATAAATCATTCCTACACATTGGCTTGCGTGTCTTCACTTTATGTTTATCAAATCTTCACTTCAAGAGGTAATAAATTTCCACCCGCACACACTAGATCTCGATGAGAAAATAGGACTAGTATGTTACCAAGTTTTGTTTGGACCTTGTTCAGACTCTTACTACAGTCTATATTTTGTCTCATGATTTGTGCCTTAGGCTAATCACATTTTCATCACCAATATTCTAGCTACATTTTCCATATCTTTTCATAACATTTTATATTCTTATGCTTTGTTTAGAACATCCATGTGTATAAGATTTCCCTTTTTCCATGTTTATGGGAACCTTTGTCCCCTTTTAATAAAAAAGATTCTACTTATTTTCTATCATATGTTTCTTGGCTAGCTTGCACTAAGGCATGCTTAATCCTCCTTATCTCTTCATTGGCTTGATTTCATCATCTTGTTGAACCTAGCCCTACCGACCTTGATCCATCACCTCCTCTTTGTATATATGGACAAATATTTTCCCTTGTAAATTCTCACCTCTCGCTGGGGGCATATTTGCATCTTCATTTTCCTATACATAGCCTTAGAAAACTTTCAAAAAACCCTACAAATTAAAAAAACAATAAAAAAATCCAAAACATTCAAAAATCCAAAAACTTTGGTAAAATCCAAAATTCTATCAAAAATTGGTAACAAGAATGCACATAGCTAAATCTTGTATCAAATGCATTGTCCTCAAACAATTTTTTTTTTCCTATAAAACATATTTCTTTGGTCCTCAATTATTCTCACACATGACTTGTGGATCATTTGGATCCACCACTATTAAACAAAGTTAGTTTACCTACTATGTCTATACTTCCTTGCACAAAAAGTTGCTTGGTACTATTTCATAGTGCATGATTGCTTTTTCATAGGACCCCTGTGTCCTCCGTATATTCCCCTCAAATGTATCCTTTCTTGGGGCACCACTTTTAACCCTTTTCATTATATCAAACATTTGGGAATTAAAGCTCGATAACAAAAACATTGGTGCAACAGTCTTGAACATTGTTTATTTGAGTATGTGTGTTTGTACTTATTTCCCTATGAGGTTATCTTGTTTACTTTATCATATTTCATTACATTCTGTAGGTTTTATTGATTTAGTGCTTTGGCAATGAACAAATGTTTGTATTATGTATTTTCATGTCATTATACACTTTTGTTGTCTACGTACATATTTTAAGGACCGATGACGTAGGTTACTTGTAATATGATGACATAATGTGGTTTTTACATCAAATATATGCAAGCTATTTCCATCCCCTTCATCTTCCTTTTTTTTCCATATCATTCTCTTTTATTAACACTATTCTTCCAACTCACTTGCGGTAGTAGGGATCACTCACTATAAATCATTTCCAACATATCTATTAAGAAAATCATTTCTTGTGCTTCACAATGATACCCATTGAAATTTTTCAATAAAAGAGTTCGTAATGGTATTGTGAAAGGATAGAGGCCCATACTTCTACTCTATATCGATAGTTGGTATATCGTCATCTTTCTCCCATTGCAATGATATTTTATCCTGCTTCGGTATTTTCTCTTCATATTTTTGATCATTGGTCGATGTTTTTCATCACCCCATTAACACTCAACGAGGCATCCTTAAATCTACTAATTTTTATTCTATCACTTCAAAATTCACTTGTTCACACTTCTCTACTATCTTTGAAGTGGTGTCACTTATGGTACCCCAAAGAGGGACAAATGTAGACACCTAGAATTTGGATCAAGTAATTTTAATACTTAAATTACACTAACTATCCCCTTTCCCACAAATGCATGACATTTTTTCAATAACACACCATTTCTCTGCTATCAGCGTTAATTAATTACATTTCACTAATTAATCAATCCTCTTATCACTTAAGATGCTGATTAATGACCTTTCGTTAATTAATGTCCACTTCTACCTTGGTCAAATAATTATTCTTAATTAATTACTAACACTAGCCTAAATCAATAAATTACCATTTATTGACCCATTTTCCTTTATTAAATACCATAAATTACACTAATTTCCCTCTAAACAACCTAAAAATCTTACTCCTAGCCTATTAATTAATCAACTTTGATTAATTATATACACCCTAACTCCCATAAAGTTCTAACTAAAGTAATAACTCACATACTAACCCATCTAGCTTTGGTAAACTAATATAAAGTAACATTTCCCTTTATCCCACATTTACCAAATCCATAGCCTTATTCCAAGTGGAAAGATATATAAGAAAACCCTCTCCTTACCTTTCTTCTTACATCGTACATGCATATAACATAAACTATAGACATTTTGATCTCAAGCCATTCTCCATTGAAGGAAATAGCTTCTCCATCTCACATTTATTATCTCAAATTGAATAGCATGGGAAGATCCAAAAATGGACTTGTAGCCATGCTTTGGTAAGATTACATCTTCAAATCTCGAGGAAATCACTCCCCTTTTGATTTCTACAAGTGATCTAAATAGGTTCATTTGTTAGATTAGAAATCTAGAGAGTAAGAAATAATTTAACATTTGATTTGAGATTGTTCATGCATTGAAAAATTTGTTTCTCATAAGCTCTTATCTTGATGGTTCTATAGTAGGTTTTATTGATTTCTTAGAAGATACTAGGTGTTAGCTTTGTTTTAGCATGGAAAATTTCTATATGAGCACAACAATGTTAGGTGAGCTATAACGTGGTATTGACTTGCTTATATAACCTTATGTAGGTGAAATGTTATGATAAGGACAAACCTAAGAAGATGAAATCACATAATAAATACATTGAATTCAAAACAAATTCAAAATATAAGAAGGTTTGGGACTGTATAAGTTAGTTAAGACCACATAACACATCTAGACCAACATGTACGGTCCAAGATAGGAAGCATGTGATGTGAAATATAAAGTCATAGAATGATGCACAAAAGGTAATTTATTGTTTTAATGAATTAATATTTTCCAAATTTTTGAAAAATAAGAGTATAAATAAGGGATAAGAAGGAACAAAAGATGAATGTTTATGTGAAAACCCCTTGACCACCAATCGGGCCTTGTATCTTTTCTTGCCTCCTTCTTCCTCTTTAACTCTATACACCCAGTTATTCTATAATGATTTTTTTCCTTCAGGTAGCTTCACTAAATCCCAAATCTAGTTACCATGAGAGACTGATGCTCCTCATTCATGGCTTGCTCCCAATTCTTCCTGGCATCTACATGCATTGCTTCATCAATGCTCTTTAGCTCTCCACTGTCAGTGAGTAATAAATAATAAAGATAAGAAGAAAAATATTCATGTTTTATTCTTACCCTAGAAGACCTCCTCAATATAGGAGTTTGGGATTCCTATTGGGTAGGTTCCTGAAATGATTCATGTGTCACTTTCCTATCTGCAAGATCCTCTACCACTGCATATTCTTTCCTAGATTCTTCCCTGTTTTCCTACAACTATTGCTTATACATAACTTTCTCATTAAATACCACATCCCTAGATCGAATGATTTTATTTTCCTTAATACTCCAACATTTATATCAAAATTTATCGCTACCATAACCAATGAAAGTGTATTTTTTATGATTTATCCTCTAACTTGCTTCTATAATCCTTGTCAATATGGAAAAACACCACACATCCAAAGACTCTAAGAAATGCGTAATCAAATTTCTTACCGGACCAAACCTCCTTAGGTATGCCTCCATCTAAGGCACTTGAGGGTCCTCTGTTTATCAAGTACATAGTTGTGCTCACTGATTTTTCCCAAAAAGAAAGAGGAAGTCCCACATGTAACCTCATTCTCCTAGCACATTCCATTATTTTCATGTTCATCCTTTCTGACACCCCATTTTGCTACAGAGTTCTTGGAACCATCTTTTTCCTATAGATTCCATTCTTAGAATAGTATTAATCAAACATGTTATTATAATACTCCCCTCCATTATCTAACCTGAGACATTTTATCTTAATACCTTTTTCATTCTCTATGAAGGATTTCAATTTAATAAAAGTGTTAAATACATTAGACTTATTTATAATACAATATACCCAAAATTTCCTTGTTGCATCATCAATAAAAGTAACATAATAATTTGAACCCCCAAGAGATGATACATGAGGTTGTCTCCATAAATAAGAATGTACCATCTCTAAATTACTCTCTTTCTTCATAGGTATAACCTTGAGAAACTTTACTCACTTCTGTTTCCCATATAAGCAGTTATCAGAGAACTCCAAACTTATTTCTATATATCTGGGAAAATTCTTCTTTATGATCTCTATGCCCTTATGGCTCAGATGACTGAGCCTAAAGTGCCACAATGTTGTATCTATGTTTGAATCCAAAATATTACATGCATTAGTGCTATCAGTGGTTAAATACATGGTTCCAACCTTCTTACCTCTTTCCACCACAAGAGTACCCTTGGTAACTTTCCAAGAGTCTACTACAAATATCACAGTACAACCATCATTTCCCAACTACCCCGCCGATACTAAGTTTCATCTTAGTATAGGCACATGTATGACATCCTTCAATATCCATGTATTCACATTCTACATCTTAACCTGAACAAAAACTTTTCCAACTATGTTGTAAGGCTCATCATCGCCAAGAAAAACATGCCCAAAATCCCCTTAAACACAATCAACAAAATAATGCCTATGTGGAGTAGCATGGAATGAAGCCCCTGAATCTAAAATCCAAGATTCAACAATATTATGCAAAGAAATAATCAAAACATCCTGATAGACATTACATGTTTCCACATTCACCTAATTTTTTCTTCTTGTTGTTTCTTCTTGTCCCAAATCTCCCAATAGTCCTTCTTTGCATGCCCAAACTTTCCAGAGTGTCAACATACAATATTGATTTTAGATTTTGACCTTTCCCAATCTTTCAATTTTCCATAGATTCCTGTATTATTGTATCTCCCTCTGGTTTCCACATTCAAATCATTCCATGAAGTATAATATTCCTAGAATATTTTCCTTCTCATTTCCTCACTTAGAATCACCCCTACAACGTCCTCAAACTTCGTTATCTAGAACCGAGTTTCTTACCACCATTACCAAGCTATTCTAACTCAGGTAAAGAGCACAAAATTAATAAAGTCCTAAATTCTTCATCAAATTCTATTATAACCAAAGATAAAATGATCACAACTATATTAAAATCATTTAAATGTTCTGCTACTGAACTATTCTTAGACATCCTCATATTAAACAATGTTTTCATTAAAAAAATATCTTGTTAGAGGTAGATAGTTATTTATATAACTTCCCTAATGCATCCATAAGTTATTTTGTATTCAATTCCTTTGAAACATTAACTAATACCAAATATACAAGACATAGAAAGATTGTCCCAAGTGCCTTCCTATCTAACAAATCCCATTACGCATTTGTCATGCTCGAGGGTTTGTTCCCTTTCTCAGACATTGGAATATAAATATCCTTATGATAAAGGTAATATTCCATTTTCATCTTCCAAAGACTAAAATTCTTCCCGTTGAATTTACCAACCTTTGATATTCCATCATCTGCCATAGCTCCCACTCAAGATAAAAATTTCCTTGCAATTCAACACTTTAGTAAACAAAACTAGTCTCTGTCACCAATTGTTAGGAATTAAGGGATAAAATATGTGGAACAATCCCACTTAGAATCACAATAGTAGAAAATAATATGCAGAATAATATCACACATCTAAAATAAAAGTGCATAAAATAAAATAACACAACACAAAGAAAATATTTAAAGTGGTTCATCCAATTCGGGCTACGTCCGTCAACAATCACTTTCTTAGATTTTATTACAAGCCACCTCTTCTCTAAATAAAATACACATAAATTTTTGGAGATATGCTAAAAAACTCTCCTAAATTCACACTTGAACTCACACTCACCTACAATGTAATATCTTTCCTACATTAATAGGTAAATGCTTAAGCAATTTTACATTACTGTGGGTACCAAAACCATGGGTCAAAACCACCCCATAAATATATAGGTCAAGAATCTCGACAAGAAAATTTTGGAGAGTGTACAATACTTATTGGTGTACATTCTTCAACACTTCCACACATGAAAACAAGATTGACAACATAACATTTAGGTTTCATGATAATTAAGAAATCATTTCAAAAGACATTACTTCTACACAATTGTGGCACTAGAGATATGGACATGTACTTTTGGATTCTTTGTAAATCTTAGAAAGCACTAGATGGTTTGATGCTTTCCACCATTGAAAAAAAAACTAATATTTATCCTAGTTGTCTCACAATGAAACAATAATGAGAACCTTTTCCCATGAATCTATATAGAGTTGCTAGAAATTTGGGCTAGGTTTATACCGATCTTTGCAAGAAGATGATGGAAACCATATGTACTTATGAATACTTTTAACTCTTTATTGATGATTATTCTAGAAAAAGTGTGGATCTACTTATTGAAGATCAAAGAGAAAAAATTCCAAGAATTCAAATATTTCAAATATTTGGTGGAAAAATAGAATAAATGTCACATTAGGGTCCTTAGATTAGATCAAGGGGGAATTCATTAGTAATTCATTCTCTACATACCTAAAGGAACAAATAATTCATCATCAAATGAATTCTCCCAACTCTTCATAGAAAAATGGTGTTGTAAAATAATGAAATTGTATAATCATGGAAATAATGTGGTGCATGATTGAGTATATAGGATTGGATAAAGCTTACTAGGAAGTAGAATCCAAAATAGAAGTATATCTTCTTAATAGGTCCCAAATGATTCCTCTTGACAATATGAATCCTTAGGAAGGGTGGTCAAGAAAAAAGCCCTTATTTTTTCCTCTTTAATTTTTTGGAAGAAAAAATCATATGTTGGTCCCAAAATAAAAAGGACTAAGTTGGATAATGAGTCTACTCTATACATCCTCATTGGATATAATAAAGATTCAATGGGATATAAGTTAGTAGATTCAAAGAATAATAAAGTTTTTATAAGAAGAGATGCTCAATCTGATGAGAAGTGTGCACTAAGTCAACCATCCAAAGACTCACAAACAAAAAATAGAAGAAATATCAATTATGATTAAAGAAGATGAAAAAATGGTGACTATAATAATGGGAAAATTAGATTTGAACAAGTTCCACAACCCACAACTCAATGTATGCCAAGGTGATGTATAACTATACTTAGAGATACTAAGTTGGATGGATTCATAGACACATCCACTACTAGAAAAAGGATTCATAGTATGAATCAAGGAGAGGTTAATTTCAACTTGACGAGTACAATTTTTGAATCTCATGAACCCACAATGGTATAGGCATTCCTATTTTTTTAACCTTAGAAACAAGCCATGGAATTTGATTACCAGTCACTGATGAAGAACAAAACATGGAAATGTTTATATCTGTCACTAGGGAAGAAAAAAATTAGTTGCAATTTGATTTTTAGGAAAAAGCATACCATAGATGGCATGATAGATAAGAATAATTCATGACTTGTTGTTAACGTTTATTCACAAAAGGAAGGAATGGACCATGAGGATACATTTTCTCCCACAACTAAGATAACAAAAAAATATGATGTTTTTTTCCTTGTATTCCCAATTTGGTTCGAAATTTCATCAAATAGAGATCAAATTTTCCTTCCTCGATGAATACTTGAATGAAAATTTCTACATGACTCAACCAAAAGGTTTTTTTGCAATTAACCACAAAAAGTGTGTAGGTTCGTGAATTCATTATATCAACTCAAGAAGGATCCTAGAGCATGGTATAAAAACATAGATGAGCATATTGTGCACAATGGATTTAATAGGAACCCTTATAATCCTAATCCATACCTCAAAAAAAAAGGGGGAAATGGTGATCATAGTTGTCTATGATCATGATTTAGTAATCACATATAACTCAATGTAAGTGATAGAAGCTAGAAAAATATAATATTGGTGTTTGAAATGACACATCTTGGGATACTTCATTATTGTCTTGGAATAAAAGTATGATAGAAAAAAAATAACATATTTTTGAGTCAAGTTAAAGATGCCAATACATTTCTTAAGAAGTTTCAGATGATGAGTTACAAGCCTATTGCTACACCCATAGAGGAAAATATTAATTTTTCTCAAACAGATCCATCACCACTAGGAGAGGCATCGATCTATAACAATTAATCAAGGGTCTCATATATTTAACCTACATTAGGACTGGCATAAGCTATTAAATGAGCTAACTATCAATATTTATACAAGAAATAAAATTTAGTCACTAGAAAGTAGTGAATATAATTTTAAGATACATCAAAGTAACTATGGACTTCGACCTAGAGTACAAGAAGAAAAATCAATTCTTCTCAATGGGTTACTCATATTCATGTCTTGTAGGTAACATTGATGAAATGAGATCCACTTATGGCTTTAAATTCTCATTAGGATATGGATCGATATCAAGGGGGAGTAAGAAGTAAAGTATTGTTTCATGCTCTTCAAGTGCAACTTAATATTGTGCTATATGAGGAATTATCTATGGAGTAATATAGCTATGTCACATACTTCAAGGATTAAGAGTACCACTAAAGCAACTAACCACCATGTATGTGGACAATGACGATGTTTAAAAACTTTTTAAAAATCTAGTGTTTCATGAATGGACAATGCAGATTAAGGTGGAAGGTAAATTTTATATGTGAACATGTTCATGACCATGTTCTAAAACACAACATCCAACTTTAATTTATCTTGATAGGAGAACAATGTACACATGTCTTCACTAAGTCACTTGTATGAGATAAAATTGAGACATTTAGATAATATCTCTTTGTTCACATAAGATCATGCTGAATTGAGGGGGAGTTTTAGGTTTAGTTTTAATATGTTAATTCATCATTTGAAATAATGTAGTGTAAGTAATTAATATTACTTGCTTAAGTCAATAGTTTTTTAGAGCATAGTTTCCATATAATTGTAGGACTAGTTTCACTCCTATTTTTAATACTTGAGTTGGTTGTGAAATATCTATAAACGTTGCAACCTTATTATTTATTTGCCAAAAAATATTAAGGCTTATTCCTTAAACCAAGTTGTAAGGCTCAAAATTGTGGTTTATATTTGAAACCTTAAAAATAGGGAGAATCCCATCTTTTCATTAAGCCCTGACACTATTTTCCACATCATGTATCTATATATGACCTTATCTAATACTCAAAAATATGGTGGGGTTGATGCTCACCTCCAATTAAAAAATTAGTACCAAAAAGTGCTAAACATTATTAAATTTTTGATCAGTGAAGAGACATGGGCCCTACCGATTTGTGTTAGAGAAGGATCACATGTATCTATATTTTGGATTATATATTTTTGTGTTAAACCAGAGATGATTAATGGATGACCCCAAATGTGTTTGAGAAAAGTGAGTAAACTCAATGAAGTAATAAATTTCATTATTTAATATCCGATGGTAAAAATGACTTGTGGGTGGGATGATAATCAATATAAATACCACTTGATGAAGAAGAATAAAGTAATACAATCTACACAACTGTGGTCTTGACCAAAATCATTTCATAAAACCAAAAAAACAAGAGAGCAATTATGAATGGGAAATTACAACTTGATAAATAAGTTGGGAGAAGGAACATTTGGATGTGTTTGGAAGGGTGTTAAGAAAGGTGATCAAGAACAAGTGGTGGCCATAAATAAATTACGTAACAAAATGCATGATGATGGAAATAAATATTTGTTTAGAGAAGAAGAAAAGTGTTTACGATCAATGAAACATCCAAACATTTTGAAACTGTGCGAGACTTACATTGATCAATACGGGGATATGTATATGGTGTTGGAATTCATGGAAACTGATATGTTCAACATGATTGACAAAATAATGAAAACATTCTTTGAAAATTAGGCGAGGAATGTTTTCTATCAAGTTCTAAAAGGGCTCTCGTACATATAGGACAAAGGGTATTGTCACTACAATCTCAATCCTGAAAATTTTCTCCATTCCATAAATAATTTCATCAAAATTACAGAATTTTGTCATGTAATCAACATGCAGGAAAGTAAGGTGTGGGGAGATACCCTACATCCCTACATTATTTCCTGCCCATACTGAGCTCTCAAGTTGCTCCTAAAATCCTCCTCCTATGATTTTTTCATTGATATGTGGTCTATGGGCATTGTTCTTGCTCAACTTTACAATATACATCTGATTTTCTCAGATTATTTTGAACCACAAGAAAATATCTACAATATTTTCTCTGTGATTCAACCTCCTCATGAGGATACCTACCTGAAGGAATTGGGCTTGTAGATTCCATGGATTACAAGTCTCCCAAAGAGTTTGAAGGCATGGATTGTGAACGTAATCTACACATTTTGATTCCCAAATCAAGTGACGACACTATCAATTTGGTGAAATGTTTGTGTTCCTAGGTGTTGGAAATATAATCCCAACCACTTACATTTATTGTTCATCCCCAAGCGGGATTTTTTGGATTTCAAATTTTAAACCTCCACATTTAATGTTGACAGTTGGGGAATCCAAAATAATTAAAAAAGGAGAAGGTTTCATATTTTTGCAGCCGTATGGAGGAATTATAAAGTAAAAAGAAAATAGAAAAAAGGAGTGCAACCAAATGATTTTTGCATCCACAAAAGAAAAAAGAGGAGAAAAAAATTCAATAACAGTAAGTGTATTTGCAAATGGATATCTAGCAGTAGTTAAAGGAACACATAGAATAAATATACCGAGGATAAATATAAAGATATATACAACAATATCTATAGTTTATGTAAATCAATTTTTTGTTGATAATATAAGAAATAAATTCCAGAGTTATAGTTTTCCTCTTTTATTTACAATTGCTACTCTGGTTTTATTTTTATTTTATTGGTGGGTCTGAAAGTGCTACTATTTTTGTTTAGT
Source organism: Taxus chinensis (assembly GCA_019776745.2). NCBI lineage: Eukaryota > Viridiplantae > Streptophyta > Pinopsida > Cupressales > Taxaceae > Taxus > Taxus chinensis. Next base: position 541,591,020 of record CM034152.1, on the reverse strand, counting down.
ATTGAGTCTTATAAATAATTATTGGGTTCTCCTTCGTTCCCCCTACAACAAAATTATGGTATTAGAGCCAATTTCTTAAGGCGAAGTAGATTTATTTGTTTTATTATGGTTGGAAATGAAGCTAAACCCTGACAAAAATATCTCACTTTCGATGGGAGAAATTATGATGCATGGTCCAAGAATATTAAGACCATTTTGATTGAAAATGATTTATGAGATTTAATCTCAAATGGGTTTATATATGTGACTGATAATATGGCTTATGGAGCTTTGACAAATACACAGAAAAACCCGTTGAAGTAAACCAGAAGAAAGGATGCAAAATCTCTCAACCTCATTTAATGTACAATGGCAGAGCCAATATTTCCAAGCATAGCAGAAACTAATTACTCCAAGGAAGCTTGTGAAATACTTCAAAATACATACAAGGGCACATACAAGGTAAAGTTGGTTAAACTTCAATTATTAAGAAGAGAGTTTGAAACCCTTCAGATAAAGGAAGAAAAATTTATTACTGATTTTCACATGAAGATTTCTGGGTTAATAAATCAGTTGAAGATTAATGGTGCAAGCCATAGAGAATCAAGAGGATTGTTGAAAAAATCTTTAGAAGTTTTCATGTAATATTTGACCTGATTGTTGTAGCAATCGAAAGAATCCAAGGATTTATCTCAAGATGATAGTTGATCAGTTGATGGGTTCACTTCAAACCCATGAGAAAAGGATGAATAGATCAAGCTCCTCCTTCTTTAGAGAAAGATTTTAAAGCTCAGACAAATTTAAGAGGTAGGGGGAGAGGAAGAGATAACAAAGGAAGAAATCCTAGAGGTAGAGGAAGAGGTAGAAGCAACCTATGAAGAAGTTCAACTTATACCCAAGAAGGAGAAATTACCTCACAATCAGACTCTCAAGACAAAAATAGGAGCAACAACTTAAATTAGAGGTATGACAAAAGTAATGTTTAGTGTTATTATTGTCACAAGTATGGTCATCTTGCAAGTGAATGTAGAAAAAGGCAAGCGTGACCAGTCAAGGCAAAGTGTTAATGTGGCTAATGAAAAGATAATTGATTCTGAAACCAATGTCAAATTTGTTCATTATGTGTAATGTTGTTGAATAAAGTAATGTTGAAGTATGGTATTTGGATAGTGGTTGTAGAAACCACATGAGTGGTAATGCAAGTTTATTTTCATTTATTGATAAAAATGTTAAATCTGAAATCAAGATGGGGAACAATGAATTGGTTCCAGTTTTAGGTAAAGGAGCAATAACCATACATAGCAAGCAAGGAGATAGAAGGTTAATCCAAGATGTGTATTATGCCCCTGGAATAAAACATAATCTCTTAAGCCTTGGATAACTAGTTCAAAAGGGGTACAAAGTCCTTGATGGAAAATGGAGAATGCATAATATTTGACAAAGATGGGAGCAAGAACAAAATTGCATCCATACAAATGTCAAAGAATCAAATGTTTCCTCTCAGAATGAAAGCTGATTTTTCTATGCAATCAGTGTATGAGCATCCACATGTAGCTTTCAAAACAACCATCAAAGATCCATCTAGACTTTGGCATATGAGGTATGGACACTTGAGTTTTTCTAGGTTATCATATTTTATCAAAAAAGAAGATGGTTAGTGGGTTGCCATCAATTGTAGAGGGTGGAAATAAATGTGAAGCTTGCATATTAGGAAAACAACATAGGATTTCTCTTTCAATCAGGGAAATCATGGAGGGAAAAAACACCATTAGAGCTGGTGCATTCTGATTTATGTGGCCCTATGCAAACCCCCACATTCTCCAAGAATAATATTTCTTAACCTTCATAGATGATTATAACAGGAAGACTTGGATTTATTTCTTGAAGCATAAATCTGAAGCATCCAATAAATTTAAACAATTCAAGGCTTTGGTTGAGGAAGAAAAGTGGACACTTCATAAAGGTCCTAAGAACTATGATAGAGGGGGAGAGTATGTATCTAAATAATTTTTAAAATTTTGCAAGCATGAAGGCATTGAAAAACAATTTATATCCAGGTACACTCCACAAACAAAATGGAGTGGTTGAGAGAAAGAATAGAACCATCCAAGAGATGGATCAATAAGCATGTTGAAGGTAAAAGGATTGTCAAATGAATATTGGGGTGAAGTTGTAGCAAAAAAGTGTATTTGATGAATAGAAGTCCTACAAAGGATGTACTTAACAGAATTCCACAAGAAGCGTGGACAAACAAAAGGTATAGTGTGGAGCATTTAAGAATTTTTTGGTTGTGTTGCATATGCTCTTGTTCCAAAAGAAAAAAGGAAAAAGTTAGATGATAGAGGTGAGAAGTGCATTTTCATAGGTTATAGTGAAGAATCAAAAGCATATAGATTGTATAATCCTATTACCAAAAAGGTTATCATCAGTAGAGATGTTGATTTCATTGAAAATCAGTCATGGGATGACACTATTGATAGCTCAGTGGGTACTACAAAAATGATACCAATAGCTGAAATAGAAGGAAGCCATGAAGGAGCAACTTCCAATAGTGAAGGTGAAACAATCACATCCCAACAAGATGCAATTACAACAAGCTCCTCTCTCTTCATCAACATCACAAAATGTTCCATAGTACAAGAAGCTCCAGCATTTCAATCTATCCCTCTAATGAGAGCTTGGATCCTACATTAAGCATCTCTTATGCCAAGAAAGACAAAGAGCTTGAGGGAGATTTATGAGCAACACAAGGTATGCTGATTTTGAAGAAAATCTAAATTTTGCATTATTTTCTCATAGTGATCCAACATTTTTTTGAAGAAGTTGTAAAAGAAAAGAAATGATCATGATGCCATGGATGAGGAAATAGATGCAATAGAAAGGAATAATACATGGGAGCTAACTAATTTTCCTTTGGGAAAGCAAGTAATAGGAGTTAAATGGATTTAACAAAAGAAAAAGTATAGAAGAAGGTGAGATTGAAAGACATAAGGCAAGGTTGGTTGTAAAAAGGTTACAAGCAACAACAAGGAAGATATTTTGATGATACATTCACTCTCGTAGCAAGAATGGAAACTATGCGGGTTGTTTTGGCAATAACAGCCCAACACAAGTGGAAGATTTATCAAATGGATGTGAAGTCAACCTTCCTAAATGGAGTACTCAAGGAAGAGGTATATGTAGAACAACCACCTAGATATGAGATTTCAGGTCAAGAAGATAAAGTATATAGATTGAAAAAGGCACTCTATGGTCTCAAACAAGCACCTAGAGCATGGTACAACAAAATAGATTCTTACTTGTTGTCAAATGGCTTCAATAGAAAGTAATAGTAGAGCCCACACTCTACATCAAGGTGGTTCACCAGGTAAGATTTTAATTGTTGTTACTATATGTGGATGATTTAATTTTTACAGCCAATGATGATATGATGATTGCTAATTTTAAAAAATCAACAAAGAGCAAGTTTGAAATGATGGATTTGGGGCTGTTAAGTTTTTCCTTGGCATTGAAGTGAAGCAAACGGATCATGGGATATTCATCTCCCAATCCAAGTATGCCACCTAAGTTTTAAAGAGGTTTAAAATGTTGAACAACAAACCTATCCCAACGCCAACAACTACATGCCTAAGATTGAGCAAGGAAGATTCCAGCAAAAGTGTAAACCCAACCTTGTATAAGAGCATGGTTGAAAGTTTGATATACTTAACAAAAACTAGGCCGGATATAATGCATGTAGTAAGTTTAATTTCTATATTTATGGAGTCCTCCCAAGGAAACACATTGGCAAGTGGGGAAGAGAATCTTGAGATATGTGAATGGTAGTAGAAACTATGGTATTCTATATGTTGCATCATGTGAACTAGAGAGTGATTGGTTATACTGACAGTGATTGGGCAGGAAGCATAGATGACAAGAAGACTACTTCAAGGTATGTATTCCATATGGTTTCAGGATCCATTTCATGGGCATCCAAGAAGCAACCCATTATTTCTCTTTCTACAACAGAGGCTGAGTACATAGCAGAAAATGCAACAACATGTCAAGTTATTTGGTTGAAAAGGATACTTGCATATTTGGGTGAAGAACAAAAGAGTGCTACTACTATATTTTGTGATAATGTATCCTCCATAGCTTTGACTAAAAATCCATAGTTTTCCATGGATATGAAGAAAACATTTTGAGATCCGCTATCATTTTATTAGAGAATTGGTGGAGCATGGAGAGATTAAACTCTAATATTGTAGATCTGAGCAACAACTAGCTAATATATTTATTAAATCATTACCAAAAGTTACTTTTGAACGGCCTAAGAGAAATCTTGGGTGTCATGGATTCAGTAGAAGTCAGCTTTGATGAGCCATAGTCAGCTCAACCAGCCATTTAGCTCTGGACCAAACCAACCATTTAGCTCTGGACGAGTTACAAGTTAGCTCTCGGGCAAGTTACAGTCAAGCTCTGAACTCCGCTTCAGATCAAGACCACTAGTTCTGGATGAAGCTGCTACATGAATATCGTAAGTTACATGAAGTATTTTTTGTTGGTGGTTGTGATTAAGGGGGAGTGTTGGAAATCTAATCCCAACCAACTACATTTATTGCTCATCCCCAAGTGGGATTTTTTGGATTTCAAATTTTAAACCTCCACATTTAATGTGGTTAGTTGGGGAAGCCATAAAATAATTTTAAAGTAAGAGAGAAAAAGTTCTATATTTTTGGCAGCCATATGGAGGAAAAAAAAGTAGCAAAAAGAAAATAGAAAAAAGAAGTGCAACCAAATGAGTTTTTGCAGCCAGAAAAAGAAAACAGAGGAGAAAAAATACAACAAGAGTAGTTGTGTATTTTGCAGGTGGATATCCAACAGCAGTTGAAGGCACAAATAGAATAAATATATAGAGGATAAATATAAATATATAATACAATAGTATCTATAGTTTATGTAAATTAGTTTTTTGTTGATAATAGAAGAAAGAAATTATAGATTTATAACTATCCTCTTTTGTTTACAACCGCTGCTTTGTTTTATGCTATGGTATTATTTTTGTTTTATTGGTGGTTTTGAAAGTGATGCTATTTGTATTTAGTCTTGAGTCTTGTAAATCAATATTGGGTGCTCCTTCCTCCCCCTCCAAAAACATTGAGATCCCGAGAACAGACCCACTACATAGGAAGCACTCCATCATCCATTTTTCAAACAAACATACAAAAATACTATTAAGAAAAATCTAAAGATTAATAATCCATCTCATGATTTGCAAATTTATAAAAGTGGATCGAAAGAACAAGGAAGAGTGATTAAAGGTTCAGGTGGAAATTTAAGATATTTCACTACTCAACCTATTTAGAGGCCATAATGGGACTCCATCTAATCACTAAAATGCTACCCTCAACATCATCAACCTTGGCAGCCATTGTAGAATGTCTATCAAAAAATAATAACACAATATATGATAGTGTAAAGGTGAAGGATAAAATAATAATGGTGGTTATAGACATGATCACATGTTCTTTGTGCAACAACTATTAAAGAGATGGAGATGGGGATGGAGCTTTCCAACAACCTATTTGTACCTACCTTGGCTATCCAGCCACAAATCTACCAAACTTTGTGGATAAATAAGTTGATACCATTAAGAGATGAGAAACAAAGTACTTCCATACATGCAAATGTATTCCGTGCAAACTTGAAACTATATGTGCCTCCTATGTCCAACTATAAATCTACCAAAATTTGTGGATAAATAATTTGATACAATAAATATAAATTGAATAAAACTCCAAAAATATAGGGTTGGTGAGGTTATATGACTTATAATGGATAAATATGTTGATATGTTAAATTTAAATCGATTAAAATTCAGACAATTATTGATCAAACTATCGGTGTAAATGACTTACTACAATTGGATAACTCCTAATTTGAGATCACCCAACTTAAAAATCATGTATGTTTGCAAGGCTGACTGGTCAACCAACCAAGGATAAATCCCCCTTCGAAAAAGGTAAATAGCCTATTAATTAGTTGACTAGTCAACCTTGCAAACACATGATAAACATAGGACTATGTAGCCTACAAATAGATAAAATATCAACATTATCCTAACTTGAAGGATGGGAAGAGAAGGGTTAGACACACCCCCCTCTTGAATATTTTTTGGTTTAGATGCATCTATTATAAGCAACTATAAACCAAGATTTATGTAAAAAATGGGTTGCCATGTGGCTCCCAATAAAAAATGGAGGTCTATGGAGATATCACATGGATAAAATGTCAACGTTATCTTACCTATCCCCATTAACTATATAGTTAAAAGGTGATGACGAAGCTAACCAAAATATTAAAAATTTGGAAAACATTCGAGAATTAATTCTTACAAGTTTGGGGAAGCCTTAATTTTGTAACATGTCAAAAATTTTATGTGCAATTATTGTTTAATAACGAGATTTTTAATTCACAAGAACTTCCATGTTTCTAAAAATTGGGTTCAAAATAGATTGGACAAAAGCTTCGAAAAGTAAATTATTTTCGAACAATTGAAACTAATCCCCACAATGTTTTGGTCTATAGATAAATAAGTTACTGTGGAATATACAATTTTGTAAAGTGTGTCAATTAATTATTTATTTTTAAAAAATTATGTTTAAAATTGAAAATTATTAGAAAGACTATAATTTAATTGTTGATTTAAATATACATCTACTCAACATTATAATTTTTCATATTTTTTTCAAAACATATATACAAATTTTTACATTCAAATAAATTTATTTTAACTCTTTCTTTACAGATATTTACTATTTAAAGTATTATCATCTAATATAAAATTATTCAAAAATATATTGATATTTATTTTTCACAAACTTCCAAACAATACAATTCTATTATCAAATGATGTAAAACATTTCTAAATAAGACTTTGTTAAAAGTAGGATTAACTAGTTTATTTTTTGTTGAAGGTTATATATATATATATATATATATATATATATATATATTGATAAGTAAAAAAAGGCTCCTAACCTCACTATTTATAACAAAAATACCTAGAAAACAAGGTAAAAGTTAAAGTACAAAAGCCACCTAAAGGTGTAGGAAACATTCTATGATTATACTAAACTAAAAACATAGTAAAGGCACACCAAATATTAGTTAACCTCCTCGTCAGGGGAGTTGGATACCATTACAGTGGGCATTTCAGCATCTTTGACTTCCTCCTCCACCATCAGAGAAACCATTGATTCAACAAGATTTGAGTCTTTAAATTTATCAGATGAGATATTCAACATTGTGAAAATAAAATCCAATTTCTTACCTTGTGAAATGATCTCTAGAGCCCAGGCCTTGGATAGTTGCCAAATCTGATCCATGTGAAGTCTAATGTCAAATCCCAACTGTTCCATGTTCTCATGATTTACATAGGAGTTATTGGCACCAAAGAGCACAGTCTGTACACCAATGATTTAACAACTTTCATCTTGTCCAACCTGGCAATGGAGTGTACTGGGTCATTTATCACTTTCACTACTTCCTCCATAGAAACAATCTCCCTGATTCTAGTTGATAGTTGAACTCTAAGAAGGTTTTTAACCATCCACCTAATAAGTTTGGGTTCTTTGAAACACGCAACCAAAGATTGGTGCCAGAAATCCACGGCCTCTTTAGCAGTGAGCTGAGTCCCTTTATCCAAGAGAAAACCAACATTTAACAATTGCCTAAGCTTGAGGTCATTTACCAAGCCCATAAATGAGTAGTGGACATCATCAATAGATAATTTGCACACTAGATTTTCCTGCATTTAATTCACTTTATTACTTGTCACTTTCCCCTTCCTAGCCTTGGTGTGCATAGTTTCTCTAACCACAATTTTCCCTTCCTCCATATTCTTACCCCAGAAGAGGAAAGATGTTTGATAAAATGAGGAGTTCAAAAAGGGGACATGGGTAATAAAACTATTTGTTCATGTAATACATTTTTCCACCTACAATGGGAAGATATGTCAATAAATCCAATGTATGGGGGAGGTGACGTGGGAGTGCCTAATCATAATGACTAAGATACATATACATGATCCGTTCCTACCACTTGTGATGATGTGATAGGCCCATCATGCTTGAGTAATTCACCAATTTTCTTAATTATATCATTTGATTGAAAAATGATTATTTTTTCATTTTTAATATTGAGCTCAGCCCCCAAATTGGCGAGGCTATCTATGGATTTATTCACACTTCGAGGAATATGGAGGATTCTCCCATAGTTTTTTCAAGGTGATGCAAACATAAACAATGTGGAAATAGGTTCCAATGTTCCATTTCCCCCCATTAACCGCATTAATAATTATTTGAGAGTCACCTTCAATGATGAGGTTATTCCAACCCTTTTCCGCAATAATTTTGAGACCACACCATAAATCCTTAGCCTTTGTAATTTTATTGGAGCAATGTGCAATAGCCTCAATAAAGCCAAGGAGGGGTATACCTAAGAATTTATAGAAGTTACCACCAGTGTTGACCCTTCCAGAATTTTGTTTAGCTATTCCATCAAAGTTGAATTTGATGAAGTTATATGGTGGTGGTTTTTAATTAGCTCTAATTTTTACTTTAATTTTCTTCCCAAACCCTTTATTAGGGACTCTTAAAAGTGTGCTTTTACAATTATTAAAAGTGTTAATATCTTCTGGAAAAAAATTCCCATATTTAGGACTCCATGTCATGATGATCCCCTTGACACCATAAATCCTTAGCCTCTGGAATTTTATTGGAGTAATGTGCAATAGCCTTAGAAAAGCCAAAGAGGGGTATACCCAAGGAGTTATGGAAGTTACCACTAGTGTTCAACTCTTCCATGATTTTGTTTGGCTGCTCCATCAAAGTTGAATTTGATGAAGTTATACAGTGGTGGGTTTTAATTAGCTCTAATTTTTACTTTACTTTTCTTCCCAACCCCTTTATCAGGGACTCCTAAAAGTGTGTTTTAAAATTATTAAAAGTGTTAATATCTTCCAAAAAAAAATTCCCATATTTAGGAGTCCATGTCATGATGAGCCCCTTGACAATATTCAAACTTTGGGTGAGGGTTGTCTCAGTGTTTCAAATTTAATTTTTGACAATTATTCAATTTCTTTACAACCAAATGATTTAGAAAATAGATATAGGGGATATAATTCCATATTTGGAGTAGTGGATCTAATCTAAGTTTGAAATCCCAACAGACAATGAGGTTTCTGAGAGAAGTAGAGATAAGAAAAGACAAATTGAAAATTTTATGCAGAGAATTCCATATTTTAGATGAGTATTCATAGTGAATGAGGATATGATTGGTATCTTCTTCATATTTTAGGAAGAGAGTACACTGATATGGTCAATGAAATCCACACTTACAAAGATTTGAATGATTGAGAATATTTTCCTAGTAAGCTGTCTAGAGGAAAACATTAGCTTTAAGTAGGCCATATTTGTACGATATTTTCTGAAAGGGGAAGGGGGAAACTGCTCTGTTGCAAGAGGAGATGATGATATTTTCTAGATTTTTCTCCCATCAATATTATCTTGTCATGATGATTCGAGAAATGGAATGGCTTAAGGATGTCCATTAAGGCCAATTTCTCCTCAATAAAATTTTATGGGACTAGTAGTTCAACCTAGTCATCTTTATTTTGATTGTAGGAATCATTTATAACATTTCCAAACCTCTCCTCACACTATCCCTTTAAAAATTTTAGGCTATGAGTATTCAGGGTGGAACTGAGGATCCAAGATTCATTCCAAAATTTTACCTTTGATCCTCTACTAACATTCCACATTAAGTGTGGTTTGAGAATGGTCAAATCCTCAGTCATGAAGTTTCAGATGTGAGAGCCTGCAAGGTGGTCAGGAAAAATGAAAATCCATTAAGGAACATGTTGTCTAAGTATTTATTTATGAGAATGATTATCCATAGATCATGAGGTTCAGAGTAGAGTCTCTAAGATAATTTACCACCAAGTGCCAAATTCACGTGTTTGTTGATTTTGAACCCCAGGCCACCCCTTTATTTTGGAAGACATAGATTTTCCCATTTTACTAGCGGAATTTTTTTCCTTCATTGAAGCCACCCCAGAGAAACTTAGTTTGGATAGATTTAATATATATGCCCAATTTAGGTGGGATAAAAAGCAAAAACATCATTTATAGGAATAATTTGAACACATGAAGAGATTAATCTGATTCTTCCAAAACATGATAACCACTTACCTTTCTAGCTATCCAAATTTCTTAGAATTTTATCAATGACAATTTTCCATAAATTAAGAGAGTTATTTCCTTGAAAAATGGGATTCCAAGATAAGAACATGGGAGGTAACTACGGTTGATATCTAAGATCCTACAAATCAAAGTATGGGAATACCTATTTGTGTTAAAGAATAACATCTTTTCTTTTCTTTTATTTAATTATTGGTTTGAGGATTCTTCATAGAGATCAAGATCTTGTTTAAATATTTGAGCCTCACCAATGGTAGCTTTCCCCAAAAAGACCAATATCTTCTGTAAATTGGAGATAGATGATTCTAGAAGAACCATTGGTGACTAAAAAAACCATTTAAACTTTTATTTGATTTATGGAAAGATATCCATCAGATTAATGATTCAGCTATAATGATAAACAAATAAGGTGAGAGTTGGTCACCTTATATTAGGCCTCTAGTGGAGCTAAAGAATTTGACAAGTTCATAATTTATGAGCATGAATAATTTATTTGCACTAATGCAATTAAATATCCATTTCCTCTAATCTTGATTGAATCAATTTTTTTCTAGAACATTCATAATGAAATGCCAGTTGACTTTATCAAATCCTTTGGTCATATCTAATATAATTAACATATTTCCTTGGTTCTGGTGTTTGGAAGAGTAGATAGGATCACGTGCTATCACTATGGTATCAAATATTTATCTTCTAGCCAAGAAACCACCTTGCTTTAGTGAGATGATCTTGGGTAGGAGGTTTTTAAGTCTATTAGCAATAACTCTAGAAATGATCTTGTAGGATACATTGCAAAGAGACATGGGCATGTAGGAATCAAACAAACCAGAGTTCTCTGATCTGGCTATTAGAGTGATGAAAGTGAAATTAAGTTGTTTTAGAATATCCTTGGTGGAACTAGATTCTTGAACAACTTCCATGACATATTTACCAATGATATTCCAATAAATCTAGAAGAATTCAGTAGGGAAACCATCTGGGCTATGATCTTTGTCAGGTTTAAAAGAGAGATTTTTTTTAACTTCCTCTTGATATATAAATCCATTTAGAATTTCATTATACTCATGAGAAATGAGTGAGGGTATTTGAATAAAAATCCGGTTTTTGGCAATGTATTTCTTCTTATCAGAATCAGTTAGCAGGTCCTTGAAATATCTTTCAATGTTTTTACTAATTTTCTTGTTATCAGAGGTAGATTCACTAGAAGGTAGAGCAATTTTGGAGATCTTGTTGAAGTTTCTTCTCATTATAGAACTTTTATGAAAGAATTAAGTGTTTATATCACCTTCACGAAGACACTTGATTCAAGATTGTTGTTTCCAGTGGATTTCTTCTTGAAGAAGGACAAGGTTGAGATCATCAATCAAGAGGCACTCTTCTTATTTTTCTTCTTCAGTAAGACCATTCTCCTACATTATTTTTCAATTTGAAGGATCTATCCTTCTAACTCAATTTTAATTTCAAAGATATTTCCAAAGATTTACTTATTTCATTCCTTCAGTTTATTTTTTACCCTTTTGAGTTTTTCTGCCAATTTGTAATTTTTTGTCCATTATACACTTGTAATATTTTCAAAATTTTAGATAAATATGGTTACTTGGTCCACATCATCTAAAATTTAAAAGGAATCCTCACAAGAGGGGATGAAGGGGATATTATCAATAAAATAGGCCAGTGATATGAGCCAGCTGCCTAAGCAACTTTAGATTCAATTAATGATTGTTGTTGAATCCAAGCTTCACTAATTATGAATTTATCAAGCATTTCCACCACAAATGTTTTTCTCAAATCCTTCTGTTTTTCCATGTGAATTGACCATTTTTGATTGGGATGTCTACCAGGTCATTTTCTTCAATGAATTGGGTAAATTTTAAGGAAAATTTGGATTTTTTTTCACATCCACTAGATTTTTCCAAGGGAGAGATGATTGTGTTGAAATAACCTCCAAAGGTCTAGTTATCATATGGGTACATTAATTTTAAATTTTTTAATGAAATCCAACATAGTTATTTGCTAACATTGGTTCTTAGACCATACAAATTGGTGTAGATAAAATATTGAACTGTGTTGGTGATTTGAAATCCCACAACTTTCAAATTGATACAATCATAAATTAATATATCAAATATTTTGGTGGGGTTCCATATCATAACAAGCCCGCCTAAAGACCCTACAGTATATTTGATAAAGAAACTAGTATTTTCTAAACTTGATTGACAATTGAGGACAGTGATGAGAAATCCATTTTGGTTTCTTAAAGTAAAAGTATGTTTGGTTTTTCCTCAAGATCCACAACCTTACTTGATTGAGGATTCTCATGGTTGATCAGTTTAACATCCTCCCTCTTAGGAGGTTTTCCAACTACTTTAATGTTGTTCTCAATTCGCAGAGCAATGGTAAGGGTCTACCTCAAAGTCCCAGGGTTATTATCCCTCAAATAGTAAGAAAATTTCTTATCAAATGCATTTGAATACTTTATTATACATGATTCATCACATGGACTCAAATTAACATGCAATCTTCTCAATGTTTTGTTAATCTAGTATTGAAATCATGCACTGATTCATGAGGTTTCTTTTTTATATTTTCAAACTCTGATAAAAGAAACCTAGGGTCTATTTTATCACCATACTGCATTCTGAAAGCATTCTTCATCTCTATCTAGGAGTCAATGAAATTATCTGGCAGAGATTTATACAAGTCTCTTGCATCTTCTTCTAGAGCATGAATAAATAATTTAATGTATACATCCTCAAATTCTATTTTGAAGTCCTCCATCATATTGACAAAGAGATTCAAATGCCGATCACCAGTGATTGCATTATTTCCATGAAACTTAGACAATCTGTTTCTTACATCTTGTGGTACAACATTTGGATAGCCAACCATACCTCTAAAACTGATGGGACCAAAAGTATTAACAAAAAATGGAGGTCTGGGTGGAGGTTGAGCCTTATTATTATGAGGAGGTGATCTTATAGGAGAAATCAAATGATGACGAGTGAGGGGTCTATGTGGTACAGGGATGCAATTTCCAGAATGAATGCCCTCTAAAGGCTCTGTTTCTTGGAAAACTCTATCAGATTTGGAAAATACTGGGGCAGATTGAGAATAAAATGTTTCAAATACAAAAGAAGGGACCCTCTCCAAATGGAGAATTCAATTCATCAAAAAGACTACCTAATTCAAAAGCACTTGAGGAAGTATTGCAATCTTCGATCACAGGATGATCAGTTTCACCAATGGAGATCTCTTTTCTTGATGTTTGATCTCCAACAACCTTCCAAATTATTCTTCCTTCTAAATTAGAATTTCCATACTCTTGCAACAACCTTCCACTAGCATCCTTGGTGAAGAAAGATCTTGTTCCTTCTAGCTTTGCATATATTAGTGACAAATTTTACTTGATATATGTTAAGGACACTGGTATTTATAAATAATTTAAAGAGCATGGAGTCACCACTAAGGATTTTCACCTTAGTTTATGCAAATACACTATGGAAGATCTATCAAATGTCTATTAATACCAAATTCATGCAAAGCTTACAAGATATGCTCTTCTTCTACCCAAATTTATCAACGATGATACAAAATTTAGTGCAATAACTATATAAGCTGGAAATATTGCACTTGGAACTTACAACTTTGAACAATTCTTACAGATCTGAACATATAATGATGTTTTCAACAATGTATTTACACTTTAAAATCTATAAAAAGCATTACCAAGGTCTGTACGTGTATACCTTTGTTCAAATACTTCAAAGAGCCCCTAGAAAAGGTTCCACAAGTGTTGTTGATGGGCCAAATGGATATGAAATAGCAATAAATCAACAAATCATCCTCATGTATGCAAATAAGGTCCCTGGCAACGCAAATTAGTCCCCAAAAGTGGCATCACTAGTGTTGGTATCCAAATTTTTTCTCCCTTTCAAGCCGAGCAGAAACACAGATTGGACATGGAGCTTAGAGATAGATAGACCATAGTGTGTGTCATTTTGTAGTCAGGGATGAGATCTAACTGACCCTTTCTTACTCAGATTTGTGGAGAGATGGATAACACCATCAAGAGGATTTGACCTATCCTCACTACTTTTGGCCGTGCCTTTCAACCAGGGTGAGAGGACCCTTAGTGTAACCTTTGTTTGATGAAGGAGATGAAGATCTCTTTCTTTTGCAAAAAATTTATGAAGAAATCCTTGGGAAAATACGGTCAATACTCCATAATTTAACTCTTAAGAGTTGTCACTTCTAAAATATGGAGATACTTTCAATAGAAGGCTAAGGTTACTGAAGACATTAAGAAATCTTGATTGTTCTACATATTTTAGTGAATAGATTTTATTCCTTTGTTGATATATAGGGAAATAGGGGTAGTTCAAGATGGATTCATGGTTTTTGAATGATTTTGGTGGGAGATGAAACAAGATAAATTTGATTATACCTAATCTCTATGAAAATTCAAAAACATTAGACAAATCAACAACAAAAAAGCTTCAGAACAGTTAAGACGTTCCTTCAAGAAGAAGGTGTGATTAAATGGAGGCCCAGATCAGCACATTTTCATATAATCTTTGAGACTCTAAAACAAAGGCTCAAGTTAAAAGACTCAATGAAACATCACATTCTATGATCAATCACACCTAAGGTACATCCAAAGACTTACAAACAATCTTTATCAACAAATGACAATGAATTGATTTTAAATTTGTTTATCTCATCACAAGATAAAGGCTCTTCTTGAAATGAAATTGCAAATACTAGTAAACTGTCACAAGGATGAGATCCTATGTGATTTCACAAAAAATTAATGTAAGATTGCAATAGGAATAAAAGAAACCATTTTCAGACATTCTGAAACAAAGAAAACACAAATTGCTAGAGATTGGACACAAATTAATTTCAAAATTGCTTAGATTTATCAGTAGGGGAAAGCTTCCCGAGAAATCTCAGTGCTCGTCAATGGCTATACATCTACAACTAACTTGACATGATAGAAAATATAACAAAGAAATAATTAATAGGTTATCTTGGCTTGGTCTCTCAGGAAGATGAATTTCTCAAATTTTCTCTTAAGAATTCAACCCTCGAACATTTGCAAGAGTATTCTCATTGCATTTATACATTTTTCTCACTCAATTTCCCCCTAAAAGAGAAGAATATTCAAGGGACCTTTTCTTGTTACCATTTTTCCTCAAAGAGTGACATTTAACAAATTCACATCCGAAAGCTGCCAGGTGGACCAATTATGAACTGATTACATTTCTTGGGCCCTCGACTAATGACTAGGATTCCATCCCACAAATTTTTGGGAGTCCTTATAATCATTTTGATTCTGTCATGCAAGAAATCCCCCTTTTAATCATTTTTCGGAGGCTCTGCATAGCTGGATCTGATAGGTAATCCTTTTTTCTCTCGAGGAAACACCTTTTTCATCTTTTGCACCTGCACTTTCATCATTTTATCCTTTTTACCTCTCTTTTCTCTACAATTCTGCCCCGCATCCATCTCCTCTAGTAATTCCCATTTTTGCAAGTTCCTGATCAATTCCAACTTCAAAATATTGACCTTAACAATCCTTGGACTCACAAATTAAGTTTCAAATCCATCAAATGGTACTTTACAGATAGAGACGACAAGGAATTTCATCAAACAACAAGGGAAAAAAAGTGTGTATTCACATCTCCAGGAGTCTTAGAGAAAAAAATGGCAAAAAAATAGACTCAATACACATCAACCATTGATTATGACCCTTTTCTACTTTATATCATAGCCGTTCACATGTTTCCCTAACGTGATTGCAAAGGTGAGGCACAATGGAAAGTCTCCAAACAATTGTGGGCCTTCCACGTGCCCTGGGCCCAATAAAATCAGTTTTTGTCCTTTGAAAAAATCTCAACAAAAAAGGAGCTAGCGGGAGCCTCCACGTATCTCAATGGCACACTTTGAGATGGTCCCCAAAAGCAAAGACCCCAAATAAGCGTAGGCTCACCACGTGTCTCAGTCTAGCAGAGTTGTTAAAAACGTTAAAGGATTAGTGGAAGGCACCATGTGTCTAGGGTCCAAGATAGTTTTCCTTGGCCGTTGAAAAGTCTAGGCAATGGCAGAGTGAGTGGAAGCCTCCAAGTGTCCTCTTGGCACTTCTTCAAAATTAAACTTAGGGGCTAGTCCCCAAATAGACATGGTACCTCCACGTGTCCCAAGCCTTTCAAAATTGCTTTGAAAATTTTAAGTATAAAGCGGAGCCGGTGGAATCCTCCGCATGTCTCTCTGTCATAATTGTTAAGGTGGGACCCTGAGGTAGATCTTGAAATGAGTGCCAGCCCTCCATGTGTGCATGGTATGCCAAAACTATACCATCCTCATGAAAAATTTGTCTAAGTCTGGGTAAGGCAGTGGAAACCTCCATGTGTCTCCTCATCGCAACTCCAAGGCCAAACCAAAAGGTGAATTTTCAAATGAGCATCGT
Organism: Taxus chinensis; assembly: GCA_019776745.2. NCBI lineage: Eukaryota > Viridiplantae > Streptophyta > Pinopsida > Cupressales > Taxaceae > Taxus > Taxus chinensis. The sequence continues at coordinate 541,574,331 of CM034152.1, read as the reverse complement.
TCCTCCACGGGGATGAGTTTTGAGTCTGAAGTAATCCTTAGAGTTTTCAAAGTGCCCCACCAAGCCACATCCAAATAGAAAGGGCCAAGTTTCCATTGATGCTGAGAAGTAGAGTTGACCGGGAAAAATACACTCGTCAAACTGTAAAATGTAGGAAAATCACCATTTGAGCTTGAAAATGAATATTTCTTCAAGGACAAAGAATTTAGAAATGTTATAAGGCTCAAATATGATCCTCAGAGATACATCCAATCACATTTCCATAGGTATTTGGGACAAAAATTATAGGGACAACAAAACGTGACTATGGAAATGGAAGGAAAGGAAAAACCTGAGTTTTACGCCCAAGTTACAGACTCTTTTACACGGATAGAGGAACAAAAAAAAAATTCTATATTTTTAAGTGATCCTTGACTAAGGAAGGGACTGATCATGAAAACCAAATGGAGGACAGAGTCTTCAAGCACCAATATAGGGAGATAGAAAACATGACAGAGGTTGCAAACGTAGGAATTTTAATGACAAATAAGGCAAGACTAATTTTATCACCAACATGATCAACTATTTTTTTAGTGTGCACCACCTTATTCCACAATTGCTTCATAGAGGGCTTCTCTTTCTTTTTAGGTTTGACAAATCCCTCCTCATCTTGATCATCATATTTTTAGATCCAGGGACTACTAAACAAAATGCCCATACTTGTGACATTTTTGACACTAAAATGGGACATTCTTATAGTTTAGATCATGTGACCTTTCCCTGGTTCTAGATAGGGTAAATTTTAGTGGATAATATTCACTAATTCACTAATATTTACATTTCTGAAATTTGTAATTGGAAATTTTGAAGATTCATATAGAGTAGCATTTCACCCAAAATATCTGGGTATAAGTTAATTTTTCAAGTCAACTCACCTAATGTTTAAAATAAATTTCATACTTATACATGTATATCGCCACTACCTCAAAACACCAATCAGGTACATTAACCAATATATACTAATAAAAATATAAACATCTACGAAATTTAAAGGCTCTTACATAAAATACAAGTCCAGAAGCTTAATGGATGAGATCGACCACATAGTCCAAACACCTGACTGCATACTCTAGATACATGAAAACATAGTCTAGATGCCCGAATGCAAATTTTATTAGGGTTTGAGTAGTAAAATAAAAATTTCTCATTCATTTTTTAAGTGGGAAGGCAAGGGAAGTTACTCTATTATAGTGTAACACATTCAAGAGAAGAATTACAGATTCTGAAGCATAATGGTTAGCATTTTTTCTTCATCCATGAAAACACTTTATCTCAGTTGTGTTGTCTTCATTATAGTCTAAAATTAATGTAATGTCAGATCTATCATGTATAGTTTAGATTCATGTTTATTTTCTTTGTGAAGTCTTATGTCATTTGATATGGTGACTAGATGTTACCCCATTTCATATTTGGGAAGTTTTAATTACATATTTATGTGTTTACTATCAGCCGATAGTATATGCAGTCACTGATAGTATATAAAGACATGTGTCTACATGCACACCTGTCCGGCTACATATATAGACATGATTCTATACATTGTAGACACTGCTTACTAGAATTTCACACAGTTGATGCATTTGTGTGATTGCTCCCCTGTAACCATCCATGTCATGCCTTTTCATGGATAAATTATTCACCTACATCACTATACAAAATTTAGTCATATTCGTCATCAACAGGATATCTATTTGTACAAATTCTCCAAAAAAATCCAAGTTGGATTTTGGTAAGGGGTCTTAAAATTTTCCCTAGTTTCAAATTTGAAGAAAATAGAACTGGGTAGTGGTTATGAAATATCAAGGTTGATGAAAAACTTGGCATATACATCAAGCACCCATGATTCTGTAGGTTTTTCCATGTAAATGTAATCTTCAATAGAGTTTTACACTTGAATAAAGGTGTTTTCATTCTAGGGTTCCATGTGGATCCCATAGAACCTTGTCCAAACCAAAAATTTATTCATGTTTTCAAGGTTTGATTTAAATTTTTCCACTTAAGGCTTCATGAACAGGACAATCCATCCCGTGAACCAGGGGCACGAGTGAAAAGCATCATCACGTGACAAGGAACTATTAAAATTAACCTAGAAAAAACCTTGCAGAAGAAGTTTTAACCTAATTAAAAGAGGAGATTTGCTAGTTTTTTTAGCTAGTTAAGAAGATCTTGAGCTTTGGGCCAAAATCCAACAAATCTATAGATTAGGGCATATGTATATATGTATATATATATATATATATATATATATATATATGTATATATGTATATATATATATGTATGTAATGTATTATATATATATATATATATATCTACATTTATGTAATATATATATATATATGTATTATATATGTATATATACATAATGTACATATATTATATATGTATATATACATATATGTACATATAATACTGTATACACACACACACAACACACACACACACTATATATATATATATGTACATATACATATATATAATAACATATACAGTATAACATATACATATATATACATATACTATATACGAATATATATATATGATATATATATCTATATATATATTATATATATATATATATATATATATATCTGTATGTATGTATGTATGTATATATATACGTATGTATATATATGTATATATATGTATATATATATATATATGTATATATCTATGTATATATGTGTAGATATATATGTGTATATATGTATATATATCTATGTATATATGTGTATATATATATATATAATGAAAAAATGTATTTGAATCTAGTAATGTTTTTTTGAAATAAATAGAAGAAATAAAAAACTAAATTAAAATTAAGATACACTATCAAATAAGTATATTACATTATTTAAATTAAAACTATAATTTGTAATGAATATGATAAATTCATAATAGGCTATTCACAATATTATGTATATATGTAATTATAAATTTGTAAAATAATTGTACATTATATATATATCCAAACCTAAATGCTTACAGAAATGTTATTGGAATTCCATATATAAATTGGGATTTTTAAAAACATATAATTTAGTCTAATTTTAGAGGTAGACATTAAAAACACATCACACAATGTATGTTTAAGTAGAAAAATAAAGAAGATTCAAAATAATTAGCATGAATAAATAACCCTAAGTAAATTTCTATTATTTACCAAAAGAATATTATTCCTTTGAATTATATATTTTTGATAGATATGATAAAATATAAATTTCACTTGATGACCCTATTCTCTTGCTCTTTATATCCAAAAACCTTGCTTTGTTATTTTTTATGGATATTTGGAAAATTAGTTTTAGAATTTTTAATTGTTAATTTATTTAATATAAATACACTTATACATAATGTAAAAACTCAACAACTTTTTCATGTAAATATTCACTCAGTATTCACTCCAAACAATATTATTTCCTCAAACATACTTAGTTTGATTGTCTTCGAAGGGTTTGAATCTAACCTAAAAATAAAACTAGCAATCACACTCGAGCAATTGATGTGAATTCCAAAAGGGAAGGAGGAATTACAAGAAGGGTAGATGTGAGAAAGAAATTATTTGGAAGTCAGGACCATTGAGGAAGAGGCAACAACTGAAAGAGAAAAATATGATGAAACATTATATATTACAATATAAGATATTTACAAAGTAGCACCCTTCATTACATAAACGAGGATAGAGAAGAAGTGGAAGGTGAATGGGTATAAAAAAATGAAGTAAAGGGAAGGGATATATTAAGGGAAATATGAGAGAGGGAATGGAGTAAGTGACCAAAGGCATGACTCATGTTTTAAATGAGACCAAAGAAGATAAGTATTTGACATCTTAGAGTAACATTCGAATGATAAAGGTGGAAAAATTGAAATGTCACTCAAGAAGGGGACTCTAGAAATAGAGGAAAATGTGAGTCCCTTCCGTTCAGTGTCTCCAATGTCAAAAGCTACTTTATGAAGAGTTGAAATTCTTGAGACTTGGGATAGACAATTCCTAAGCCATTTTGAGGGGAAATTGTCTACGACTACCTCTGGAAATTGGTGGGACTGGAACATTGGAAGGATTATTTGAATCCCATGATGGGTCAATATATATATCAAAATTGGTGATGAAAAATAAAGGAAACTGAGGTGGAGAAAAGGAATTTTCATAGACAATGTTCACAATAATGCCACATGCACAATTAACTAGGCCTATTTGAACCCATAAGTTTGTAGAAAGAATGATTTTTTGGTTTTTGCAAAGAAGAAATTTGTGCTATAGTTGATTGTTATCAGAATCAATGCAGTCATTACATCTTATATTTTGAGAAATGGATATGGTAACTGGATAACTCAGATCCTTCAACATTTAGAGGTTGTGGTTTTCAACCTATTCATTTTTTGCAAGCAAATGGGTGGCATTGTGGAAGTCAAGGATTTCTCTCTCTGTGTAGGACATCAATAGCTCCCAGTCTTCAGAAGTAGGATCTCCATTGCAAATATTGAGAAGCATGTGGTGAAAATAAATTTGTGTTAGAATGGAACTCTATTTCCTAAAGATGGATCTCAAGGAGATTGAAAAAGGAAATTATCTCTAGAGTTTTTCTCCATAATAATTGCTTGCATATAAAGGAATTTCCATAACAGGCGATAATTGACCAAGATCTCCAATAAGCATGATGTATTTTTCACCAAAATGAAATATTTTGAAATGGGGGAAAAGCCTCATGAAGACAATATTCAATTTTTGTGAGTAATTTTGGGCCAATAAAACTCATTTCATCAATTAGAATATATTCAACATGTTTCAGGGAGTCTTGTAAAGATGTTAAGGATTAGCCTTCTAGGGGTTTTATTTATTTTATTAGAATACAAAAGGAGGCATGAATTATGGAAGAAGAATGTTTTAACTCATCTACCCCAGTATGGGGCTAATAAAAGGAGCAGGGAGACAACAATGCTTGATACAGAGTAGAAAACAAATTTGAGAGAATTAATAAGGTAGAACTTTTCTATTCTTACAGTACCCTGAACAATTAACATCAGTGGTGGAAGTTTTTTTTTTGCAATAAAAGTGATGTAGGATAGAGTTTTAATCCAATTTTTAGTCTCCATTCAATTGGAATGGGGGGTTGTGGCACATCCTTGTAAATGTGGAAGATAATATTGTGGCTTATTCATTTCGATAAAAGTATAGCCGATGTCCTGTAACTGAAGGGGAAAATTATGGTTTACCTAATCGTATTGGGTGTAAAAATCTTGATACCCCAACATATTAATACTATCAAGACTTGTTTTTTATCCGAGACAGAGTTGAGACAAAAATTTCCACTCATGAATTTTCTCATGTGACTATAGGGCCTCGTTCTCATGTTCAGATGATCTTGATGAAATATTTACATGTACTAGTGTAGTATGTATTACATGTCATGGAGTCCAGTAATTTTTAAAAAAATTCTAATTGGAAATGATGTGTTCAGGAGTACAACCAATATCCACCTAAATATTACGGAAAGGATTGTAAAGGTGGAGTTCAGGCCAACAAAAATTTTTAAAAGAAGGTGAATCTTCTGAAGGAATATTGGGAAATCTTGGATATGCACAAACAACTACTGGGAAATTTAGAATTATCCATTTATTTACTTTTCAGAAATCAATATAACTCCATTTCCAAGAAATTTCCATAACTGAAGGCCACACAAGATATGCATTGCAAATATTTTGTTTCTGCAATTCACCTCAAGATTTTTTTACCAACATTTAATGAAAGAAATGTTTGACTACACATAACAAGTGGTAGTTTTAGAAGCATGTGAAAAGTCTCTTATGCACATATTTCATTCTCAAAAACATTCTTTGAAAGCATATTTCATAAGGTGGAAGAAGCGGGGAAATATGGGTTGTCATTTGTTGATATCATGGAAAGCATTTGGTGGTATGTATTTGATCATTGCTGTGTTTTAGAAGCATACTTGGCAATGTATTTGAGAACAACATGATGTGATAGCACATGATAGAAATAAATATTGGCTCTCCATATAGCTAGTATGATTCAATTTTGAATGTTCAATCTATCATCATTCCTTGAAGGAAGGTTTTTAATTATACCTTTGTTTTCGATAAACAAGGAAGAGGTGGCCTAAACGGGCCACGATGCATTGTATCAGCATGTGAGACGAGAATTTTTTTTCCTTAGACATGTTTATTTAGAACACTTTGTATGTCCTTAGACATGGTTAGTAATCTCTTCTAGGTCTTGCAATGGTTGTGCACCTAGAACCTGAATTAAATATAGCAAACATAGATCATATTGAAGCAATATTTGTACAAAGTCTACTCAGGAACTCTATGCTCGGGGGTTCCAAGATGACACAAACATATCAAAGTATTATCTTTCCTTGTTAATAGAAGAATAATTTTCCCATTCGATTTCATCGACATCAGAAGTGTCTTCAAGCCATAAGAAACCATGGACATGTGTTGAGCCTCTATGTTGACATTCATACCTGTAAGTAACAAAAAGGTAAATAAAGGAGATTTTAAAGATTATTTAAGTAGTAACAAGTGATATGTGATACATGTATCAATAATCCTTAACACCTAGGTGTTTTTGCAGCACTTCCTCATGAAATATTATGAATCTTTGATGCATGAGTGTGGTCACCCAGTGAGGGAGGTTAATAATATTGAGTGTTATGAAGTGTTGTGCGCAGTGAGTATCAGATGGAGAAACATCAAGCATAAAGTTATGGAGATCTGGCCATTTCGTGTCTTATGCACTTAAAGTGAAGAATAATGTCGGTGCCCCTAATTTTTGAACATGTATAAGATCTCACCTCTACTTTTTGAACAATAGGAACGTGTCTCTCGAAGGTTATTTCCAAAGCACACCAATTTTTTTGGCAAGCAATATTTGGAAAAGTCGTGAAGTCTTTTATGAAGCTCTCATATTATTGGAGGGATACCATTGTCAATGTTTTGTTTCATAAAGATATCAGTTATAGAATTACTTGTATGGTGCATAATAAGGTTAAGTAAAAAAGTATCAAAACACAGGATGGGAACCAAATTGGTCATCATGGTAGCACATCAAGTGAAGGGCATATTTGTGCATATGAATTTCTTTCATGTGTGGTTGTTTAAACATTGTTTTACCTATTGGAAACAAAGTTGGGAAAGTTGTGGAGGAAAATACCCTCGATGGTGTATTCATTTATGGGTGAAAGACCAATGTCTGGACAAGGAAATGTGTAAGGTATGTTTTTTCAATGCAAAATTAGGAATTGTTCAATACCTTCATTTTCGGTTCTTTTTTATGGACGAAAGGTACAAACGACAAAATTTTGTGTGATTGTTTCACCAGAGAAAAAAGGTGAATCATTGATTTCTTGTGATAGAAGGTATTTAAAATGAGGAAGGTCTACTACAATAGTGTTAAGAGAGGAGACAATGTTTGTTGATTTTAAAGGTAAGGAATGGAAGGCATCATTGTCTACTAAAACATATTTTTAGTAAGGAACGTGGGAAATTTTGTATTGGATGGCTTCCCAAACATGGGTTGTGCTAACATAGAATTCATATTTTGTTATTTGGAAATTGTTCTTTTGTACTAGTATAAGATCTAAATCTCATAGGCAGTGGGGCAAGTACTTTCCTATGGAGGAAATATTTTGTGGGAATATTATAGTGTGTTTGGAGTATTTGTATTGCCCACCATAGGCTTGGGTTACTTGAATAATTGAATTTACTTGTGTTATTAACATTTCTTCAACTTGGGTCAAATAATTAAGGAAAAAAGGTTGTTGTCTTGTGTCCATATTTTTCCAGGATGAGAAGTGATGACCTTGTTTTTATGACTTACATATGGTGCAAATGTGTATCCCTTCATGGAATTTTGTCTGTATGTTAGGGTAGCTTTCAAAAAACGTAGAACAAGTGTTGATATCAGATAGAAAATCAACCCGTTTACGATAGTTTAATTTTGTTTCCAAAAAGGAAAGCAACGTTGGAAAATAGGGTTCATACATAAAAGTGGAATTAAAACCATATCCACCCAAAACTAAATTTTCATGGAAAGAAGGATTATCCTACGTTGTAGAATCAGTAGGGACAAATTACCATTGAAGAGCAAATCTGAAAGCATAAGGTTGATCGTAATAGAGGGTTGGAGTGGATGTTTGGGAAGAAGAGGGGTCTAGTGGAATGTGGGGCTCGATTACCTGAGGATTAAGGTTGTTTAAAGGATAGGTGGGAGCATATTTCATTATTGAATGGTTATGAAGACTGGATTGAAAATATGTGGTGAATGGAGTTCTTTCTTGTAAGTGTTCACCAGAAGAATTTGAAGTCATAGAAGACAATTCTAAAGAGCATAAAGTAGCTTGTGCGTGCTTTCATGCATGGTATATACAAAAAATTGTAAATTTTATCTTAATTTTGTTCAGGGAACAAATTTACTTTCGTTGGTATCTTTTTTGAGAATTTGGCATCAAGGTAAACACAATTTCATGTGAAAGCAAGCAAATATGAAGTGACATAAGAAAGAAAACATTATTAAATAATCCATGTAAATGGTGATTGGGAAAGAACTACATATATATTGTCCTAAAAATGAATTAATATATCTATCCTTATTGTTAAGTTTAGAAAAAATATCATAAAAAACATTATTATATATTACTTAACTACAAAATAGTACAATTCAAAGGGAGACAAAATTTTATGAAAATAAAAGGTTACATAAAATCACAAAATGCTTATATAGTACTGACGATTGTGCCAATTATTGTATGTTTTAGGAAAATGACATACAAGTGAAATGTATGAAAATGCATATGAACATCATTTAAAAACTAATATTTACAAATCTGTAAGTTATATGTAATCCTTTCCATTTTGTTTAGAAAATTGTATACAAAATGCTTTGTAAGAGCAAGGAAATATTAGGAAAACTATCTTAAGTTTTCACTAACATAAGTTAAGGAGGAAAAACCATAGTTTCCATTTTTTTATCATATTAAGAATGCCTCTTTCAATTATTTTCATCCATGATATGTTTCTTTTTTATGGAGAGTGTGAATTTGAATTTGTGACCTATAATGTGGTTTGCAATCTCAGTTCTTGTGTCATCATCTATGTATAGAAAGTGTAGGTGTTTATCTATGATGCCCATGATGTTTTTGACAACATCGTCAAATGTTGTTACTTATTTTAGTTCCTCTATGGTGTCCTTTAGATTGAGCTGGAGGGCATACCTATAATCACATTATTCAACAAATGCATTACATTTATTACAAAAACACTAATGGGGGTTGGAACGGTTACACTTGAAAGATAATTTTTTTTTTCTCTGATGTGGTGTTTGGGGGAGAAAAACATTATCTGACCTGAGAGTTAGCTCTAAAATTGTTTTCTTGGCCCGGAAAATATGAGAAGGAACCTGTGTAGGAACGTCTATCACTAGTTGTGCTTCAGCCACAAATTCCATGTCACTAATAAAAATGTCCTACACCAAAGAAGAAGGGAAATTAGAAAACATTATACATATTACGTAGGGAACAAAAGTTTTTAGTAATAGAAACATGGTTAAAACATACATTTCATGTTTTACCATCCTGCAAATCGTTCTTTACAAAAAAACAATGGTGCCTTCACTTAACATTTTTTTTGGAAACCAAATTTGTAAATTTAGTTGGTAGTAATGTTGTTTGCAAGTGCACTTTGTCTAAAAGGTCCACATGATGTTGAGAGTCAGTTCTTAATGTAGAGGGAAGAAGAAAAAAGTTCAAAAGCTGAAACATTGTCTTTGAATCAAGATGGCCTTACAATATATGCGTTATGCCTCCCGAGATCAAGGAATTTTCCATTGCAAGAACAACACACCCAACAAAAAAGGAATTTATGTACATTAATTACCATGCTTTAAAAAAATTAAATGTAAAATAGATGATGAACATGAATGTTCATGTTATGTTAACTCATGCGTTAATGGGAGGTGGGGGGGAGAACCTACAATGGATATCAAATTGTAGTCTTATTTTCTCACTCAAAAACCTAGATGTGTTGGCACATCACTCAGATAGATATGAGTACTCACGTGAAGCACACAAATGTACCAGTTTCCTCTTAGTTACTATCTTAATAGGGGTGTTAGCATGCATATTCATAATAACCAAGTCTCAAAGTGCATATCCCATTCTAAAAAGTAGATCCATGATCTCAAATTGGAAACACACATAATAAGTCAACATACAATCACATAGAGATTAATAACAGATTCACCATACAATAACCATGGGAAGTAACATCTACAATCAATATCCAACCATAATGTTCCATTGTATTAAGTCATCACAAAACACAATAGCTGAATACATCATAAGTACCATCACAAAGTCATGTGCGCAAAATCATACGAGCAACATAATAATGTTTCTCCGTCTCTCAAAAACATGCAAATAAACACACACACACACACACACACACACACAGCAGTGGCAACTTTCCCTTCAATGCTAATGCACTCTCAAATATGTTGCATGTTTATAATATCCATGCGTCACTACTAAAGCAAATAAGGAAGCATGAAAGCTTCACCTAATAATAGAATATCTATTAATAACATTAGATCTACATCCTATTATTGGTTCATCTTTGCATGATGCTTGAAATTATTCTTGTTCCCAAAATAGATTTTCGTATCCTCCAATTCTTCATTCCTCGTTCCAATTCATGCTTAGTACTCGATCCTATTTTCAGCCCACAACATGCAAAAACGGCCAAGTCCTGAACTTTCTCCTTCTAGGCGTAAAACTACATGGTGCAAACATGTCACACACTCACGCTTACTTATGTGCCCTCTACTTCTGCACCACTATCATCTGTGCCTTCAACACCTAGGAAATATTTTATCAGCCCAACATTACCCCACACTAAAATCATTACCGCCCTCGGAAATGAGGTTTCTCTAATTTATACCTCAAAAAAAAAAGAATAAAGAATGACTTATGAAAGAATGTCAATACTAAAATAGTGATCAAATAATTATTACACTTCTTCTTCTACAGGTAGAAAAAAGATTTGGGTAATCATTTTTGATGTCTTATTCTAATTCTTCCTAGTCGTTGAGTCCCTTATTCACACTTATAGGAACATCTCCAAACACAGTATCTATTTCATCTAAAGTCATGTCTTCTCCCGTATGCTTCAACACCCTTAACACATTTGATATACCTAAGATCATGTCATCCATAATATCCATTCTTTGCGCCATCAACTTCCCCAATACCTTAATTCTATCACCATGAGGATTCTGGAATGCTTTGAGTGTGTCGTGCTTTTCTGATAACATCACCAACCTATCCTTATGCCCCAAAGTATCATTAGTCTTTAATCTAAGGACTGCATCCTCCTCTTCTAATGTCTTTGTCTTAATAATGTTCTCAGGATCCTCACACATTTGCAATGAAAAAAATTCCATTTTTAAATTATCCCTCAATGTATCAAGGATGACATCATACTCAACTATATTTTGTGCTATCTTCTTCTTTACTCTGTCTTTTCCCACCAAAACCTCTTTTTCCTTTTCTGTAGTTATTTCTTCTGTACTTGGACCATGTGCATTGGTTCCTTCATTTAATAGTAAATGCACTAAGGTCCGTAAATAATGTAGGGATGAGTGAAACCTACCACTTACATGTTTCTCATATTGTGGCCATGCTTTCAGAATCTCCTCCCCAATATCCTTGGTTATCTCAAGGAAATTCTCCACTCTATTCTCTACCATATATTTCACTTCTTTTAGGCTTGTAGTTTGTTTTTCTTACTTAAACCCTAGATATGTTGTCCTATCACTCAAAAAATATCTAAGAACTCACTTGAAGTGCGTAAAGGTACTAGGTCCCTCTTTTTTATACCAGTTTTATTAAGATGTTAGCATGATCATTCATATATTCCAAATCCATAAGTAATTATAGGTAAAACATACAAAGATTCAACTCACAAACACAGTAGATAGAGAATCAAACAAGGATCAAGACCAGATTTACCATACAATAGTAATGAGAAATAACATAAACAATCAATATCCATCCATAAAGATCCATTATATTACTTCACCATCAAACATAGTAGCTGATCATACCAAAAAAAACCATACAAAGTCATGCACGTAAACATACCAGCAACATAACTCTGTTATAATTTTCAGCTATGTGTGTTTCAAACCATAAAAATCAACACACACACACACACACACACACACACACACACACACACACACACACACACACACACACACACACACACACACACACACACACACACACGCACACACAAAACATTAGGTACTTTCCCTTCACTACCTATGCACTCTCAAAATATGTTGCATGCTCAAAATAGCCACGTGCCACTATAAAAACAACTAAGGAAGAATGTAAGCTTTGCCTAATAATAGATTAACTATAAATAACTCTAGATATAATCCTATTATTAGCTCGAACTATGCATGACACTTCAGGCTTCCCTTTGTTCCCAAAATAGCTTTTTGTAGCCTCCAAGTTTTTTTATCTCTATCTAATGCATGCTCTGAAATCAATCCATGTTTATTTTTAGCTCATAACATGCGAAACGATTACATCCCAAATTCTATCTTTCTGGGCGAAAATCTATAGGGTGCAACTTGGTAAAAATTCCATGTGTACTTCCTTCACGCCACTATAAAATGTTCTCTTAATACTTAGTAATAATTTATCTAGTCAAAATTACCCCACACTAGCTTCATTACTACCCCCAGAAATGGGTAATCATGTCTTATCTCTCTAAAGAATAAACAATGAAATACAACACCAAATTTAGAGAAAGAATGAAAGGATAATAAACTAACTCAAATGCGCTAATATTTTTTAGCTATCAATAAATTAGGGTACTCATTATTGATGTCTACTTCCAACTCCTCCCAATCACTGAGTCCCTTTTTGGCTTTAGTAGGGATGTCACCAAGTACAACATCCATTTCATCTAAAGTCATGTATTCTCCCTTGTTCTATAACAACCTAACTACATTCGCCAACCCTGACACCATGCCATCCATAACATCCATTCATCATGCCATTAACTTCCCTAATTATTTGATCCTATCATCATGAGGTTCCCTGGATGCTTTAAGTATGTTGCGCTTCTCTGCTAGTAACGCTAGCCTCTCCTCATGCCCAAAAGTATCATTGTTCTTTACTACAAGGATTGCATTTTCTTCTTCCAACGTACTTGTATTAATGATGTTTTCAAGATCTTCACGCACTTTAAATTCCAAATTCACCAGTTTCAATTTATCCCTTAAAGTATCAAGTATGGCGTCATATTCAACTATCCGATGTGTAATCTGTTTCATAGCCCTTTCCTTCTATACTACAACATCATTCTCACATGACGCCTATATTGTATCCTCATCTAATATCAAATGAACTAATGTCCACAAGTAATGCAGTGCAAATGGGAATCTCTCAGACACCTTTTTTTCATATTGCGAGCTTGCCTACAAAATTTCATCACCAATCTACTCTTCCATATCAAGAACTGTATGCGCCTTCACCGCAGATCTCTCTCTTTCCTCTATTAATCATATAATTTCCTCCTCTTTATCCTTCTTATCATCTAACAGGATCTGAATAGTATCCACTTTATCTATACTCCTACACGCAACCTCTGTAGATATCTTCGTTAAAGAATTATTTTTCTTGCTCATCTGAGAGCTAAGTCAGATTGATAGCCACATGTCTGGAATGTGGTGCTTTGTTCATTCTCCTAGAGACGCATGACTCTTCACATACAGAAAAATTCGGCTCATCTATGTGAGTCTACATACTCCATGATAACTACTTTTTGGTGCATGTTTTCACCATCTCAAGATCCATTATCTCTCATCCATATAATTGTGTCATGGAAAAAATGCTTTAGAACCTAGTGCTTATAATATTTGTTGGGTCATTGATATACCCAAGGTATGTTGTCTACATCATTTCTTCTTTCTTTTTCTCACTAGCACACTCACCTATATTTCCCTATGTTTCAATTCCCTCCTTCTTTTCTTCTCCAACTTCACCCTTAGGTCCCTTGGTCGGGTGCACAACATTGTCTTCAATATATATATCTCCACCAACGTAGCTTTCCTCTTCAGGCCCATGCACACTTACACTAGGGGCATCTACATCAAACAATGGTTGCTTTCCACCTATCTCTTCATATTCTTTCACCTCCAGGATAAGTGTGGCAACATCATCGTGTGTAATTCCATTTGTTGGGGTGATAATGTCAAGTGGGATCAGCCACTTCGGCATGCCCCAACATTATTAAAGTTTTTTAAATCAAAATTTAATGTGTGAAGTCTTTCACACTCAAAGAGTGAAGCGGTCTGACTGATTCACCCACCCACATTCATTGGGCGATCCCTCTTAAGATTGAGCTTTGAGAAACGAATAGATAGTATAGAATGCCAGATGTGTTTAGACTAGATCTAACTTAAGATTAACACAGAGAAATCTATTAAAGAGAAGAGAAGATGTCAAAAGAAATAGGACCGAGATGAAAGAGTATTGCATTATATTGTATCAAATGAACAAGAAACAAAGATTTGCAATTGTTGTGAGAAAAATATGGAGCTAAGTGGAAGTGTTGAGTTAAACTCTTGTATTAATTTGTTAATTAAAAGACATTGCTTTTACACTAGAGTTTTTTCCTTCGGGTTTCTCCACTTAAATATGGTGTTATCTGTATCTACTCTTGTTCATTATTTGATTTCATATCTTGCTCATTTAACTATGTTATTCAATATCTATTTCAAGTTATGTCTTTGTCTTAATTGACTGCATTTCATAATCTATAGTCTTCGGATTTAATGGTGGATCTATAATCTGTGGATTATATTTCCCTAGCTAAATCTAACATGGTATCAGAGCTAGGTGATTGTCCGTGTGCAGGATTAATCTAGAAGTATTTAACTTGAAGAGGTGAAGAAACTTTAAGTTTATTGACGGATCTGTGAGACCCAAAAATTCCACAGTCATGTTCATACTAACCAACTTTAAACTTCCAGTTCCCACCTAATATTGTTTAAAATATTGGTTAAAAATGGGCTTAATGGCTAGTTAGATCATGTTTAAGATTTTTCTTGCTTAGATATTTGCTTCTGCTTTTGTTTCAACCATTTATGGCTTAAATCCGTTGTTTTTGAGCTATTTTTCTTGTTTTCCCGTTGTAAATAGTCGTTATTGTCATTTTTTGAATGTGGATCCGAAATATTTAGTTAGATCCAGTTTATTTAGGAATTTTAAGTCCATACTGGCTGTAAAAAAAAAATTCACCATTTTTGTCTTTGTGAAGCTTTAGCCAATTGTTTTTGTGCCATCTAGCTTTAATTTTTAAGGCATTTTCAATTTTGTAAAGTTTGGACCAATAATATTGCTCCACGTAGCTTCCTTGTTGTTCTTTTCATATTTACAAAACCATACCCACTCTTAGAGTTTCCAAGTGACTTTGATTTGACATCTTTCTATCTTTTCAAATCTTGGGCCAATCATTTTTTGCCATCTGGATTCACCTTGACAGAATTATTTGAATTCTTTTGACAGCGAAGCCTGAGATAATCATATTTCTCCATCTAGCGTCACATTTGTCAGTTTTTATGAAGCCCAAGCTAATAAAAAAACTCCATATTGCTTCAAGGTTTCTATTTTTTATTTTATTTTCAGTTGAAATCTGCAAGCCAATAAGGGATTTACACGTGTCTTTGTGTTTCAGGATTGAACTACCTATTTATGACATTTTGCGAAACTTGAGCCATAAATATTACTCTGCGTGGCGTTGTATTTTGCTTTGTCAGTCTTCTTTTAACTTGTTTATGAAATTCGAGAGGGGAAGACCAATAAAATTTTTCCAAGTGTCTTTTCCATCGTATTTGTCAGATTTAAGAAATGAGATTCAACTAAAATTTAGCCACCTTGTCACATTTGTCAGATTTGTGAAATCTGAGCTAATAGAATTACTCCACATTTTGCACTTGTCAGTCTTTTATTTGTGGTAGTTGTCATCTAATTAAAATTTTCCACCTTTTCACATTTGTTATTTTTTTTTTGTCAGTCTTTCAAAAACTGAGCCATTTAAAAGGCTCCATGTGTATTCAGTTTAATTTAATTTTTTTGGGTGCACTATGAAGTGCAATCTAATAGCATTTGGACACATATATATCTGTCAGAATTTGGCAGACTTGCAAAGTGCGAGCTGATAGAAAAATGACATGTATATTCATTTTTTTTGCGGGTGTCAAACTTTAGTTCTTTGTTTCACGGGTTTATTAAATTTTCTTTATACCACAACTTCTAACAATTTTCTTCATTCAGCGGGATTTTTTAATGTCTATGAACTGCAAAGTCTAAGCTAATTAAAAATTGACACGTAGTCTTTCTTTTCACACTTGTCAAAGTTTTTCAGACTTATGAAATGCGATCTAATTATTTTTTGACATGTATTCTAATTATGTCATAATTTGACTCTGCTAATAAAACTGTGACACCTGTCTTATTTTTTCCGGATCCAAACTTTATTTCAAGTTTGGTTTATAAATTGTTTAAAGCCATTAATTTTTCGATAAGTGGCTTGTTTGACTTTGACTTTACTTTTGCAATATGTTAAATTGTGAAATGCAATGCAATTAATTTAAGACACGTGTATATGGCTGTGTATTTTAATTAATTAGCATTCTGTCTTATTAAGTTGCATCCACAAAATGCAAGCTAATTAAAAGGTGACACATGTATTTTCTTTTATTTTAAAGCTACGCGTATTGATGCGTGTTTTTTTTGTCATTTGTCATGGTTTTTTGAATTGGTTTCAGACCCGACGGGGATTTAACTTTAATTTTTAAAGCATTTTTAAAGCTGATACATTCCTTTCTTGGTATTATTGATATGTGCCACGTGTCGACCCCCGTTTGTTTTATTTTTTAACTTATTTTATTTGATAATGTAGCTCATTTTGAGATAATTTTTGAGCTCTCCCTGTCGAGTTGATAAATAACTCATTGAGCTTTCTTTGTCTCGCATATTCCAAATTAGATAGCTCATCCTTTAGCTTGTTGAGTTGAGTTGCTAAAGAACTCACCGAGCTTCTATAACTCAACCCCGAATCTGTTTTGTTAATTTAATCTTATATCGATCAATTTAAGCTAAATTTAAACCAAATCAAGCTATTTTTAAAGATTTGATGAACTGTGCTATGATATTAAGCTCATAATTAATTAATTAATTAGCTAATTTTCCTATTAAAATGGTCTGTAGCTGAAACATGACCTAGCTTTGTTAAATTGAACCAGAACTTGACCAATTAAATTTATTTATTTTTATCAAATTTGAATTGTTTGTTGTCATATAACAACTTAAAAGATCTATCGTTAGTTCTTTGTCTTTATTTAGCTTCTTTGAGTTGTTTTTTAGCTATATTTATCTTTATTTACCGCATGAGCATCTAAAATGGCTAGTTCTACTATTTTTTTAATGGATAAATCTCATCTCTTGAATTCAACTAACTATAGCATCTCAAAAGTGCATTTGAAAGCTTTTTTTATGGCTATAAAGCTTTGGGATCTTGTGACTGGTGTTGAAAATCATCCCACAGGGAGATAAGCTACCCCTGAAAATCTTATCTCCTTTTCTCAGAGGTCTCAAGAAGCTTTGTCCATCCTATTGCAAATCATTAGAGATGAGTTCTTGATGCATATAGGTCATTAATACCCACCTTCAGCTACATTGAATCAATTAGAAGCCATGCATGAAGGTGGTAGGTTGTCTAAGATAATAAAACTAGTTTTAGATATTTTCACAACTCCCATGAAAGGGGATGAGAAAATTGTGGACTATTTAGCTAAAAATTAAGAACATAAAAGCTAAATTAGATGGTTGTTAACTGTGATCTATTTTTCAAGATAAGCTACTATACTTCATTATAAAGATCAATATACATGAAAATTTTAGACATTTTATCTCCATTCTCAATTCCAAGTATTAGAATGAGAATTATATGCCTGATTTAGACACTTTATCCTGTTTTTTGATTTAAGAAGAGAGAGTCATGTAGAAATTTGATTCAAAAGAGACTGCTTCTCAAGCTCTTTTCTCTCAAAATCATAAGCCTTATCATACTAGATTTTTTAATCCAAATCAAAATTCTAGTATTAATTTCATATTTAAATCTAATCCTAAGACTAACACTATTAAAATAAATTAGCCATTCAAATTCAAATTTAATGGAACTTGTAATAAATTTGGGAAATTTGGACACAAAGAAGCTGATTTTAGAGTAAAAAATAATAATGTTAGGAAATAAGGGATAAAATATACAGAATAATCCCTCACAGAATCACAACAGTAGAAACTAATATGCAGAAAAATATTACAGATCTTAAATAAAAGTGCAGGATAAAATAACACAACACAAAGAGACAGTATTTAACGTGGTTCACCCAATTTGGGCTACGTCCACCAAGAATCACTTGCTCAGATTTTATTACAAGCCACCACTCTCTCAATACAATACCCAGATCTATTTGGAGCTATGCTCAACAAACTCTACAAAATTCACACCCAAATTCAAAACACATCTGTAATGTTACATAATACCTATCATATGCACAAAACCATATAAATAAACAACTACTTAAGCAGTTTTACAAAACCATGGGTATTAAAACCATTGGCCAAAAACTATTGAGACAACTATGGAAAGTGTACCCAGTACTCTTAGTGTATAGTCTTCAACACTTTCTCCCATGAAAATAGGCTCCACAACCTAACAATCTCCCACTTGGAGACTAGTTTTCCTCTAAGCAAGCTTCTCAACCCTTCACTAGTTTCTGTGAAGACCAACCAAAGCTGAACACAACTTCAGTTTTTTCCCTTGTGACCACCTTGGTCATCATGTTTGTAGGATTCTGACTGGTTTGAATCTTCTCTAGCTTCAACTTCTCTTCCTCCAAAGTTGTCCTGATGAAATGGTACCTTAACTGTATATGCTTTGTCCTAGAGTGGAAAGCAGATTTCTTAGCTAGGTGTCTAGCACTCTGACTATCACTATGTAGCTTTCCTTCCTCTTGCTTATGCCCCAACTCCTCAAGTAATTTCTATAACCAAATCATTTCCTTACTTTCCTATGTGGCAGAAACATACTCAGCCTCTATGGTTGATAAAGCCACCAACTTCTGTAGTCGTGAAATCTATTTTATTGTTATCCCACGTACAGTGTAAACATAACCTGTTGTGCTCCTCCTACTGTCTACATCTCCAGCCATATCTGAATCTACATAACAACACAAAATGGTGTATGATCCACTGTAGCACAAAACTATCCCCATGGTCCCTCTCAAATACCGAAGGATCCACTTTACTGACTGTTAGTGATCTCTACTTGGATCACTCATAAATCTACTCACTGCTCCCATTACATGGGCAATATCAGGGCTGGTGCACACCATGGCATACATCAAACTTCTAACCACTAATGAGTAGGGTACCTTGGACATCTGGTTTCTCTCCTGCTCTGTCTTGAGACATTGCTCCTTTGATAACTTGAAATCGCCTACTGAAGGAGTCCCAACTGGTTTAACATCCTGCATATTAAACCTCTCCAATACCTTCTTAATGTACTCTTCCTAAGATAAAGTCAGCTTCCGTTCCTTCCTATCCTGAGATATCCTCACACCAAGGATTTTTTTTGGCTGCCCCCAAATCCTTCATAGTAAAGGATTCACTTAGCTGCTTCTTGAATACTTTTATTTCCTGCATGTTTTTACCGGCAAACCAACATGTCATCCACATACAGACACAAGATAATATAACTATCATCCTCAAATTTCTTTGTATACACGCAATAGTCAAAATGACATCTAATATAACCTTGCTCCATCATGAAGCTATCAAATTTCTTATACCATTGACGTGGAACTTGTTTCAAGCCATCTCCTCTTTACCTTTGACCTCATAACCCTCTGGTTACTGCATATATAGTTCCTCCTTGAAATCACCATGGAGAAATGTAGTCTTTACATCAAGTTGTTCTAAGTGTAAGTCTTATGCTGTAACTATTCCTAGAACAGTTCTAATAGAAGTCATTTTTACTACAGGACAAAAAATCTCATCAAAATCTATACCTTTTTTTCTGTGTAAACCCCTTGACCACAAACCGAGCCTTGTATCTTTTCTTTCCTAATTCTTCCTCTTTGACTCTGAACACCCACTTGTTCTATAATTCTCTTTTTCCTTTGGGTAGCTTCACAAAATCCCATGTTTGGTTCTCCATGAGAGCCTGATGCTCCTCATCCATGGCTTACTCCAACTTCTTCCTGGCATCTACCTGCATTGCTTCATTAAAGCTCTCTGGATCTCCACTATCAGTGAGTAATAAATAATAAAGAGAAGGAGAAAAATGTTCAGGTTCTCTTCTTACCCTAGAAGACCTCCTCAATATAGGAGTTTGGGGTTCCTGTTGAGGAGGTTCCTGAAATGATTCATGTGTCACTTTCCCATCCAGAAGATCCTCTACCACTACACATTATTTTTTTGGATTCTTCACTATTTTCTTACAACTATTGCTTATACATGACTTTCTCATTAAACAACACATCCCTAGATTGAATTATTTTCTTGTCCTTAATACTCCAACATTTATATCCAAATTCATCACCACCATAAACCAATGAAACTACATTTTTTCTGATTTAGCCTCTAGCTTGGTCCTATCATCCTTGTCTATAGGGACAAACACCTCACATCCAAAGACTCTAAGAAATGAATAATCAAATTTCTTACCATACCAAGCCTCCTTAGGTATGCCTCCATTTAAGGTACTTGAGGGTCCTCTATTTATCAAGTACACAGCTGTGCTCACCGCTTTTTCCCAAAAAGAAAGAGGCAGTCTTGCATGTAATTTCATGCTCCTAGCACGTTCCATTATTGTTATGTTCATCCTTTTTGACATCCCATTCTGTTTTAGAGTTCCTAGAACCATATTTTTCCTATGGCTTCCATTCTTAGAACAGTAATCATGAAATTCATTGCTGCAATACTCTCCTCCATTATCTGACTTGAGACATTTTAGCTTAAGACTTGTTTCATTCTCTACCAAGGATTTCCATTTAACAAAAGTATCAAATACATTAGATTTGTTTCTAATATAATAAACCTAAAATTTCCTTGTTGCATCATCAATAAAAGTAACATAATAACTTGAACCCCCCAAGAGATGATACCTGAGCCAACCCCCACACATTAGAATGCACCAAGTCTAACTTACTCTCTTTCTTTGTAGGTCCAACCTTGAGATACCTTACTCACTTTTGTTTCCCATATATGCAGTCCTCACAGAACTCCAAACCGAGCTATGTATATCTAGGAAAATCCTTCTTTATGATCTCCATGCCCTTATGACTCATATGACTGAGCCTATAGTGCCACAATGTTGTATCTACTTCTGAAGCCACAAGATTACAAACATTAGTGTTATAAGTGGTTAAATACAAGGTTCCAACCTTCTTACCTCTTGCCACCACAAGAGCACCCTTGGTAACTGTACGTACCCAAAATTATAGGGTACTGCACCACCGTAAAAAGGTTACACATACCCCAATAATGATACATGTATCCTCATAAGGTGTTTAGAATCTAGAAAAGCTCACAAATTATATGTTTTCATCCCATGTGCCTCGTCTGGCCTCCGCATGCTTTGTTCTGCACTCTCCCCCCTTCTTCCTTGCATTTTTGTCTTAAGTGACGAAACCGACGCCCTGCTTGGGCGACAGTCTCATGACCGCCATCCAGGACAGGGCGGTGGTTCTGTAAACCGCCACCTTGCATAGGGTGGCGGTCCTGTGTGTGTTTTCCAGAATGTTCTGACGATTTCGTCAAACGTAAAATTCAAATTTCTACCGGCATTCTTCAACCACTTTTCTTTGCATTTATGTTTTTGGCCGCCTAGTAAATAGTGTTTTCTCTTTGTTTAATGGTAAAAAGAGTCTAATTCAAACTTACCTTCTAGTGAATGTAATTGCTATAAATAGCCAGCTTTTTTTTAACCAAGAGGCCCCTCTCCTTCTCTTTTTAAATCATTCAGTTCATTTGAAGTTCTTTCTTAGAGTTCCAATAGTTTCAAGTTTTGCATCCATTATTAGGTTTTCCTTTGTTTTTTAAGATCACTTGATCTTCTTGTTTCCATCTTACTTCATCAATGTTCCACACAGTCAGCTTAGGATAAGGTAGTTTTATTCTTAGATTAGGAATCCATTTAGAGTTGCAGGTTTCGTTTTGTCACAAGAGATAGTTTCTAGGATTCTCGGCGTATTTTTTGTTGTATTCCCCGCAATAAATCCTGCTAGGAATTGCATAGTCAAGCTTTGTTCACTTGCACTATCCCTTTCTTACTTGCATTATATTCGGTCTATATCCAAAAAACTGCCATTGTTTGACTATCTTCTTTTGATGACACTATCATATACATGCTTTTCTAGATTCACAAGAACACAAAGGAACAAGGAGGTCACACTGAGGGTATGAAGTCACAAAAAAACTAGATTTACCACTGTTCTGTAAACTCTAGGTTTGAGCTATCAAAGGTTCTAGTTAGAATATATCAAATAGAGTAGTAAATTATTTCATTTTAGTTAAAGTTCGCTTTCAATATTTTCAAGGAAGCTGTGGGGAATGATAGTTTTTGAGAAGCTATGATTCATTCCTCACTTCTCAAGTAGGATTGAGAGTTTTTCGATTAAACTAGTTGGTTAAATAGATATTTAGGATAAACTCACAAATGCACAAGTAAATATCTACATCAAGATACTTTTCTTGTTTTGATTATGTCATTAGATTAATTGTCCATTTTTTTGAATAAATTAGAATAACCGCTCTTTTAATTTTGTTAAAATACTTCATCAAAAATACAAATATAAAAGAACATATGCATAGTGTAGATACATCTTTCATAATCAATTTATTCATTTTAGTTAAAATTGAATCATCTTTGCATGACAATCACGGGACCTAGAGAGCCCAGAGAATACATATTTGAACCGATAGTGCCTCAACCAAATCTCCCCACAACACTAGCTGATATAGATCAAGACCTTAGGATCTAGGTCTCTCAAACAAAAGTAAACCTACGAGCAATTAGTGAACAATTGAGAGAGTTAAATATTGAATACGACAAGGCATACACATTTTGGTCAAATCATCCTAACTATAGACTACCTTGATAGGGTATCTGTATGACTGCACAAGGACTCGAAAGAGAAAAAATATTTGGTTGTGATCCTTTAGTTCCACAACCCAATGTAGGAGACCTCCTCATCAACATAGACACTAGCTTATGCATTCAAGTTACTAGAACACCTGTAAGGTATTCTGAGAAAATTACACAACTCCTAGTTCTAAACATAGAGGCTGAAAAGGCATATGATTATTGGATAGTCAGAAGGAGAGATTAACTCCTCATATGACCATGTGAGGTCCGCCACAAACCACGAACTTATGGCTATGATCCATAGGTCCCACAACCCAACGACTCTATTGATCAATTAGAAATTTATGCTAGTTTACGAACACTAATATTTAGGTCCTCACCACTTCCACCAGACATCATTACACAATTCTTTGTATTAAATGTAGCAGCTAATCAGGCTAGGGATTTCTAGACTAGACCAGAGAATCATCCATAAAACTCTAGAGGATCTACTACACCTCTCATCACCATTCTCATGACCTTGTCTGGAAATATACATGAAGCGCCTATAGGTCACTTTCCACATATCCAACCAATAAATAGGATATTGACAGAGCTCGACATTGATTGGAGCTGAAAAAATATTAAATCTGAATGATCCATTACACCAATTCATGTTAGGAGGGACTTCTTCACCTTAGATTCATAGATTCCATTATTACGTATTGAGGATATAAGATTACCAAACTATTTTGTGTGTTTCCATATAAATTCCATTCTCACCGACTGTCTCGGCATGACCTCGAGAGGTCAGGTATGAAGAAAAGTTTCTTGTAGATTCTCATGCTTGCATGTCACTTTTCCATCGTACAGAATTGGTGAACCCGACATGAAACAAACAATTGTTCCCCTTTTATTTTCATTTCTTTCTTTCATTCACCTTCGCTCTTTCCCATTATTATGTGGGTATTCATATACCCCCCCCCCGAATATGTTAGGATACGATGCATATTGTAGACCTCTCTCAGAGCTTGAAGAAAATTATGGGAAAACAAATAGACAACCGTCACCCTCACTTTTTGCATGGGATGACAACTATTCAAGTAATTAATTGTCATCTCAAACTCCCCCTCAAAGAACTAGCTCTAGTTCTTCATTCCAAATTGAGGAGTTAGATAATCTTGCACAAACACAACAACCAGAGCCATCAAGCTCTAACAATATGACATTTACTGGAGAATCTATTTCATCTCCTTAGGTTTTATTCAGAACCAAAAATTAGTAGATAGTTAGATCCACTCCCATTTTTAGACGAGGAGTATTTAGCACGCTACGCTAGAAGTGAATAATGCTTCCAAAACATGTACCACCTATAGGGAGTTTGCAAACACAAACCAATACCCTACTCCAAGAAAAACACTCCCATTCCACCACCTATGGGAAATACTCTCGGTGAAGCTTGGCAATGTAATGATCAATTCATAGTAGGGTATCATACCCATTTACAACCTTAAAGTGTACAATAAATGCCATTAAGGCAAAGCACCATGTCTTCACCAATCAAGGTAATTTCAGCCTTACTTGAGAAAGTTAGAGGATTGGAACTTTTCTCAAGAAAATAAAAATTCATATTTCGGGCAAGCAGGAATCCCCAACCCTCCGCATCATCCCATCCAGGTTGACCACCTTACAGGAATAGGTACATTAGGCTTGCCTCCTCAACATTCGTATAACTATCCATAGCAAACACCAACTAGAACCGCGTTTTCAAACACCACTCTAGTTGAAAATATGACACTTCCTGGCTTAGCACCAAACACAAAATACCAGAACAATTATCCTCCCTACTTAAACATTTATTCAAAATTACCACAGGGAGACATGTTCTCCTCTCTCGAGATGTTTGCTCAACCACATGGATTCCCTTATGCCCTTGTAAATACATATGCTATGCCATATCAATAACCCATTCCACCCCCACCCCCTCAGCAAACACCGTCAATGGTCGAAGCCTATGTGGTAGGGACTTACTCAGAATATTTAAAAGAGCCCCTAGACTTCACCATACAAATTGTCTTACTTCCAAGACCTCTTCCTAATTTACCCAAATACAAAGGGGAGGAAGATCCAAATACACACATCAAAGCCTATGCCACGACCATACGGGAATTACTCCCTTGGGATGGGGTTGTTGCTAAGATATTCCCTAAAACTTGGGAGGGCATTGCCCTTGATTGGTACTACAGAATAATTGAAGCCTCGATACACTCATTTAAACAACTCATGTCAGAGTTCATCAAGGCTTTTGATATGAATAAATTATTGAGAACAGGAATAAGGGAATTCTTACATATTAAACAAGAGCATAATGAATCCGCTACTCATTTTATTCAAAGATGGCATACGGTTCTCTACTCATCATCAAGTGCTCTAAACATGGATCAGATGGAACTATGTGATTTATTCCTTCATTCCCTCAATAGAGAGATAAATGAAGAATTCCATAAGTTCCCACTAAGAACTTATGATGAAGTACTTGAGAGTGTTCTCATAATTGACCAAGCGGCAATAGATAGTGGTTAAAAGACATATGGAACAAATGGGAAATTAATCACTCCCAATCAGAACACTACGACCTATCCTAGTACCGGGAATAACAATCAAGGACCTAAAATCCTTAACAAAAACCACATGGTTACAATAGATGGAGTAACAGACCAAGTTAGAAGAGAAAACGTTGTGAACATTTCGCCACCTATTAATAATCAGTGAAATAACAATTTTACACCAACAATCGACATGGTGGATTTTAATCGTCTACCACAACAACAACAACAACAACAACAAAGACAAATCCAAACATAAGGTCCAAATCGAAACCCAATTGGATATCAGAGTCAAAACCAAAGGCAACAGCCTCAAAATTTTAACTCTAATAACCATCAACCTTATCAGAATTTTGGGGCACAACAGGTTTCAAATCAACAACCTCGAAATTACAATGCCAATTTATATTGTGGTTTCCACAAGATTTAAGGCCATGATACTAGGACTTTTCATGACTACAATAAATTCATGCAACATTTTCTAGAAGACCAAAGATAACTCTTTATAGATATGTTCTTAGAAAATTCTATAGTTCCCGCACCAAACACTTACATAGGGGCAGTTTCCCCTCAAAATGAACCCCTCAAGATCTTTAATGATCCACTCCCAAATCATACTAACAATAATAGGTTAGATCCAAGTGGAATGAATAAGGGTGTTATAATAGGAAATAATGATCATGAAGCTTCAACTTCATTAAATCCACCGATCGCACCCCTAATTAGGAACTTGACCGCAAACCAAGATAGTTGGTCTGGTAGAGTTAGATATCAAGCTACCCATAGAAACCATAACAAGAACACGGGATTATTCTTCTTAAACCAGTTCCAAGCTATCCATTAGAACTATACAACATTCAACAAACATTGGTAAAAACCCATAGGCACTTATGATTTAATTAATGACTTAACAAAGACCTTCTCTCACATATCCTTTTTGGATTTGTTAAAGAAACTCTCCCACCCATAGGGTTGCTTTCTTAGAAGCATTAGGCCTTGGTCATTTAATTAATATTACCCCTCCTCCAGAAATGCAAGTAAACCATGTAGACTTTGATGTATACCCTCCAGGGAAGCCAAATAGGGATACTGAGTTTATATTTGATATAAGAGAAAAATGCCAACGGACCACTAAAATTACACGTAGAGGTGACCCAACTTTACATTTACAAGTATGGGTTTTAAAATAATTCTGTTAAACATGTAATGATTGACGATGGGGGCAACAGTTATAACATAGTCCCCTTCACTTTTGCTTCAAAAGTTAGGATATGGAGAAACAAACTGTTCCACAAAACACGAAATACGCTAAGAGGTTATGATAACCTCAAGGCCACTTCAATTGGAACCATAGTTTTACTAGTCACCTTAGGACCCAAGACGGTTCTCACCGGAATTTTATATTATAGATCAGGAAACCAACTACAATATGATCCTTGATCAACCATGGATACACCGTAAGGAAGGAAATCCCTTCCACATTATTCCAAGAAATAAGATTTTTACACTTAGGGAAAATATTTGTGGCACAAGGTGACCCAAAACCCTTTGATATACACCTAGCTGATTTGAAGAAAAGACCAGGAGTTCACTTCAAGTTCTAACTCCCAATGAATCAACTTAGCAAACCAATTAATTCAAAACCAGAAGAGAAGTTGATACCTACCACAAAATTGGAAATTACAAATCTAGTCGAGGGCATTCCAACACTCCAAAACGAGACTAACATCATAGAAATGGTGTCACTAGGGACTACTACAAATATTGTAGAATTACTAGAGAAATATCTACCCATTCTCCTACCATTTTATTCTATGGGTATGGGATACACCCTAGGAATTGGTTCCCTTCCATCAGACGAAGTTTTTATGGTAGAAGTAACTGAGGCAGAAGAAATAGATACGATGAATATCCCAAAATCCATTTTCCCAAGAAAATATTGGACTCTCCACTTTGATGGAGCTAGATGTCACTTTGGAGCTGGGGCAGGAGTGATCTTTACTTCTCCTAAGGGAAAGATCCTACCTTTTTCCTTTAAATTAAACTTGAGTGTACAAATAATGGGGCAGAATACGAAGCCCTCCTCCTTGGCCTCATCCTAGCTAAAAGAATGGGTGTTGATAACATAAGAGTACTAGGAGACTCACAACTGATTGAAAACCAAGTCTCTAAGGTATATGAGACTAGAGCTGAACATTACAACTCTACAAAACAACAGTGCTAGATCTGAGCAAAGGATTCAACTTCATATCAATCAAAGTAATCCCATGAGAGCAGAACCTTATCACAGATTCAATAGCAACCTCAACTTCCTGTTTCACTCCAAACAATGAGTTGGAAGATACAAGTTTCACAATATCACTTCATACTAAACCATTAGTGTGTAAAATACCAACAAACCCAATCCTGACTCATAGAGAAGCTGAAAATGATTTTTCTATCCTAGATCACTTTGACAATGATAAAGTCACCCTTGAATATCTAAATGCCTATGTAGAGTTACATTGTGCTCACCACATAATAGATCTTTCCTTGATACAACATTCCTCTTCCTATTTTGGAAATCCCATGGTAGAGTCTCCCCCACAAAAGGATCTCAATATCTACAAGGTAGAGAATGGAGAAATTTTGAAACTACCTCTAGCCCCACCTGAATTTGAAGAAGGAAACACTACTTTAATCAAAGAAAAAATTGACATAAACATCGGAATGGAGGAAGAACCAAAAGTTTTGAAGTTGGGATCCTCGTTAACTCTAGATGAGATAGAAATACATACCCAAATCCTCAAAGAGCATCAAAAGGCTTTTGTGTTTAATTATAAAGAAATGACAGGAATTGCACCACATATCGCAGTACATAATCTTGTCACTAAACTAGATGTAAAACCTATTAAACAAAAGTCAAGACCAATGAAGCCAAAAGTGGCTCTCATGGTAAAAGAAGAAGTAATGAAAATTCTCCAAGTAGGATTCATCAAACCCATTGATTATTCACAATGGGTATCTAATATCATCCCTATTCTAAAAAAGAATGGGAAGATACACATTTGCATAGATTTTCGGGATATTAATGAAGCATGTCCCAAAGACGA
The DNA here is from genome assembly GCA_019776745.2 of Taxus chinensis. NCBI lineage: Eukaryota > Viridiplantae > Streptophyta > Pinopsida > Cupressales > Taxaceae > Taxus > Taxus chinensis. Next base: position 541,545,367 of record CM034152.1, on the reverse strand, counting down.
CTTCCCGTTACCATCCATTGATGTCATTGTTAATGAAACAGCTAGATTTGAATTGCTATCCCTCATGGATGGGTTCTCAAGGTATAATCAGATTAAAATATCTAAATAGGATCAAGCCAAAACCATGTTCATAACTCCTTGGGAAACTTATTGTTACGTTGCCATGCTGTTCAGTCTTAAGAATTCCGGTGCTACATACCAGTGGGAAATGAAATACATATTCCATGACCTTATTCATAAAATTGTGGAATCCTATGTGGATGAATTTTTGGCCAAGGCCAAGAAGCATTGTGATCACCCAGAAGTACTCTGTATCATCCTCTCACGATTAATTGAATATGGTGTCACATTAAACCTAGAGAAGTGAGTATTTGGGGTGAGAAGAGGCAAACTTTTGGGTTACATTATATCTTCTTGATGGATTGATGTAGATCCAACCAAAATCTAGGTTGTTCTTGAGATGATTCCACCATCAGATGCAAGTCTAGAATGAGATCATTTCTTGGGAAACTCGATGCAATCCAAAGGTTCATCCCAAATTTAAGTTTTTCTATTCATCCAATCAAACAATCTATTAAGGAAATATTAAAGCATTGATTGGATAGAAGAATGCAACTGAGGCCTTCGAATTAATTAAACGCTTCTTTTTGTATCCACCCATGTTAATGCCTCCCAGACAAAATCATCCTTTGATCCTCTACTCACTGGATACTGATGTCTCACTAGCCTACATGCTAGCTCAATAGGACAACGATAAATGAGAACAGTGCAGTCTATTTGATTATTCGAATGTTACTTGATTATGAAACACATTATACATAGGCAGAGAAAGGAATGCCTTTCCATAGTCTTTGCAACAAAATGTTTAAGACATTACATGTTAAATCAAGAAACACGGTTCATTGTAAAGATAGATCATTTACGAACATTCCTCACACAAGGTTCTTTATCTAAAAGGGATGGATGTTTCATAACCTTAATAGGTGAATTTGAATTAACGTTTGTAAACTAGAAATCTATTAAGGGTCAAATCATTACAGACTAGTTCGCTGACAGTCCATTAGATGGAGAGTGATCTAGTAAATCTGGACTTTCTCGATAAGTGCATATAATTTGTCAATACCAAACCCCCCCATCTCTACATGCCCTTGGTACACTAATATTGTCAATTTTATCATGGACCATACGTACCTAGAATAGTGCCACATCGCAACAAAGAAGGCGGTTATGCATTATCGCTACTAAATATGTTATTTTAGAACAAGTACTCTATCGTAAAGTCTTCGATGGCATGCTTTTAATATGCGTCAACACAGAAGAATCCAAGAAGCATTATTTATGAATCCCACAGTGGGATATGTGGAGGCCACTTTGGTGGTCACGCCACTGACTCACAAAATACATCGGATGGGATACTTTTTGCCCACTCTTGAACATGATGCAGTAGAGTTTGTACGTAAGTGCCACAAATGCCAAGAGTTCTCTCACGAGATTCACATGCCAGCACAATCCCTGCAACCAATAGCAACCACATGGCCTTTCTCCACATGGGATCTAGATTTGATAGGGAAATTCTCTCCCTCATCAACAGATGGCCATAATTTTATAATTATGGCCACATAATATTTTACCAAATGGGTAGAGGCCATGCCTCTCACCACCGTACCAGGTTCGGTAATCACCAAGTTCATTCTGAACCAAATCATTTATAGGTACGGTGTCCCACAAGTCATTATCTCAGATAACGACACATCCTTTAAAAATGATGAGGTCTGTGAGCTATGTAGTAAATTCAAAATAAACCATCATACAGCCTCTCTTTACTATCCTCAAGCCAATGGACAAGCCAAAGCAACGAACAAAAAATTAAAGGCTATTCTCCTCAAAACAGTTGAAGGAAAACAAATGAGATTGGCATCTAAAATTATATCCGGCCTTGTGGGCCCATCGAACCTTAATAAGAACACTAGACGGGATGAAACCCCTTTCTCATTAGTATTTTGGGTAAGAGGCAGTTCTCCCGCTTGAGGTCGAAATACCTAGTCTCCACATCTCATTACAAGGGATTTTTGATGAAGATGCCTAGAGAGAGGCACACCTCTCTCAACTAGAAATCCTTGATGAGGCCATGGCTAAACATCAGAACAACGACACATGAGCCTATACTGACCAAATGTGTTGGCAATATAACCAAAATAGTTCTATGAGCAGAGAAATATATGAGGGAGATCTAGTTCTAAGACTAGAGAACCAGATTGATAAAGAAAAATTGGCGAAGGAAGGAAATTGCTGGCCCAAGTGGTTGGGCCCATACCAAGTCATGAAGGACTATGAAAATGGTGCGTATCTCTTGTGTACACTAGATGGTGAGGAATTCAATGAAACTGTCAATTCCTTACATCTTAAACGGGTTTACGCATTAGACATCAGAATCACCACTTGTACATTATATTTACCTACATTGCATTAGTCATGTTAGTTGATTTCATTTTTTCCACTTATTTCATAAAAATTGTAGTCAAGGAACTTACTCTTAAGACAATCTATTACAAATTTCTGAAAATATTGGCAAAAAAATTCAGATCACATCTCCTCATACATCATCAAGTAATTTCAAAATCTTTTTCATCAAGTTTCACAGAAAAATGTTAATGAAAAACCATACCAAGGCCTGCATACTTGGTTTTTCTCTCTCTTTCTACTAAGTGAAGTTTTTCTTACCTACGGTCTGTTCTAGAAGCTTCTTTGATGTCACATCTATCCCTCTTATGTCTCTTTGAAACAAGGATATTCCTAAATCGCATAGTTCAAAAGTGTCAAAATAAAATAGAATAAAATATACCAAGCAAACAAAATATTTTATTTTACACACTTCTTTTCCCCACTAACCTTTGGTGGTAAGCCCGCATCTCTTACTGGTGGTGCAAGATTGGAAAAGGAAAGAAGTGCCCTTACTCGCCTATATCTTGCCTTTGGTGGCAAATCCATGTTTCTTACTAGTGGCATGGGGCAGGGTTGTTGGGGGGGTCCATTCATACAAATTAACAAATCTTGGTATTTTAAAAATACAAATCAAATTATATTAAGTGAAAATAAAGTGCACAAATTCTAAAGATATCAAATCCTCAAAACAAGACTTTTGTCAACCAGGTTTCCATCTATACATATAAGTCTAGATAAACTAAAAATTAAGTTGCCTTTTGAGCTTGTTGGTAGTTCTGAGTAGAGAAAGTGTGTAGGCCTAAGTTTGTTTTATGTCACTGGTTTGTTTATCTCTCATCGTTCCATTCCGTCAAAATCATACAATTTGTGCCATTCCCAACTCTTGGTGTTGAGCCCTCACATCTTACTAGTTGCGTGGAGTTTGGGAATGGGGAAAGTTAATCTCTTTATTTCTTATACATTCATCACATTTTTCCAGTATAAGAAGAAATAACAGACATTTCTCCAAAGAGGCCAAAAGTTCAGTACTACAAAATGTTCTACATCATCGCATATCAGCATGTTACAAAAACAAATAAAAGTAAAACATTTTGTTCAGTATTTGTTATCATTTGTCATCCATTGCATAGATTCTGAAAAGACATATAAGCACAAGTACTCTAAAAAAATCTAGCGTACACATGAGAAGTGAATCACCAAATTCTGGACACAAGATGTCTAGATCCATCTAAAGATATATATATATAATATATATATATATATATACTATGGTGTTTTATGTACAATGCCATCATGCACTAAGGCATGATCAAAATGCTCAATGATCCCGGCGAAAATAAAAAAATAATCGTATAAGTATCTGACCAAATATCACTATAAAAAGGCACCATGATCTCTTAATCCCTATGAGATCCATCAGAAGCTGTACGACCTTGTATAGGACTCCTACTGTGATGACGCTCTGAATGAACTAGAGGGCTCACGGTCATGATCCAAAATCTATGGTCTCACTATGCAAAGTGACTCCTCCTTATCACAGTGCTCAGTGGTCCTATGTCTAGCAACCTCGGCATGTGAAGTGGAGGTTGTGATCTTTTCCACCTACCAGATAGGGGCAAAGACGTCGGTATGTCTACCAGCCGTTGAGGGCTCTCCCACATCCGTCAGTCAAACTTCGGCCTATGTTTTCTCTGAGGGGAGCAGTAGAGTGTCCACACACACCTAGTGAATCAAGTCTCGCCATCCCACAGCAGTAGCCTACAAAATAAACGAGGAGAAATAAACAAAGTCCAGAACAGTTATCCAAAAACAAGTGAAATAACTAAAGGGACACATCAAATAAACATTTCTAACTAAAAAAAAAGTCGAGAAAAGAGTAATAACTCACTTGGATCTCCAAAGCATCTAAGGTACGATCTCTAGGATATGTGCACCTACTACTGGATGTTGCCACTAACTGGTCATGCCTCTCCCACATCTAGAAAAAAGTGACAGCCTACCACGGACTCGTCAGTCTCCGCCCCTAAATCCTGAGAAGGCAACTCCTCTGAAATCAGGGTCACCTTCTCTGCACTCTACTCTGCCCTCTCAGCCCAGCAAGATATCCTAAGTGTCATGCCACTCAGAATCATTGTAATCCTCCTCGCTTTTCCCACCAACTTCTGGTCTTTCCCTCCTCTATCTCCTCCTCTATCTCCGCCTTAGTGAACTCCTCAGACTCAGAGTCCATGTTAATGGGCTCATCTCCACTATGAGCAGGACTGACCACCAATCTGAAGTAAAGGTGCTCGAGGATAACTAGCCACCCCTCAGGCACGAACCACCCTCCTAACTATAATAGAGAATGCCATGACGTGATCGTTGTCCAACCTCAGCCTCTAAGAACCTCCCCTAGCCTCACGAATGGATCTGCATACTGGCCCCGTTGGAGGAAACATATCAATATAATGGAGGTCAAATTGCTGTGGTACTCTATCAAAGGTGTGGGTCTCTAGCTTCCCCGTCCTCTCTACTAGCTAACCTGTGGAAGAGTAAGCAATCAATGTAAGTGTCTCCTCCCCCCCATAGCCCTGCCATGTCCTGATAAGGAGTGGCCTCCATGTATGCAATAGTTAGAGAAGCCACTTGCTAGTGTGGCATCCTAAATAGGGTCATCCCTGTCTACCTCTATTGCCTTGACATCCCTTAGATCCTCCACCTGTATACCTCTTCCATAAGGAATGATCCGCTCATAAACCCAACTCATAACTAGAGTGGGAGTGGCTCAGTGACTATCCCTATGCAGTCTGACCACCCCTGTATAAATCATGGTAGGTGGTCCCGAGGATGTCTGCTCCCCAAGCGTAAATATGGCCATGGGCCTCAATCTGTGCAATGATGGGAGCCAAGACAATATAGAAGAGTATACCCCTCCCTTTTCCCCAATCAACCACATGAGGCAAGGATACCCATAATGGCCTTGTGGATCATAGGGATAGGAGAAGCAGAAATATAATGGACCTTCACTCCCTTCTTTGACCTCATGGAAACAAAGACATCTCCCATATATGTGGCCCACTAAACCAACTGAGATTTGGATAATGTCTATCTTGAGAGATATTCATCTCCCAAGAATCGAAACCCACTAATATATCGGTAAATGTCCTCTAGGGTGATGGTCCACTCACCACTAACTCCTGGAAATCAGAAAGTGTTTCGATCTACATCTCAATATAAAAATCAGTCACATAGTATGTGACTAGAAGCAGCAACATGAGCAACCTGAGAGATCTGCAGAATCCCACCCCTCTACAAAGTGTCCCTCTCATCCTGGGGACACTTGCATCTAATACTACTGTCGGGATCCAATCACACTCCCTCTCTCTTGACTCCATCTGATATACTCCTCCTTCTTCTTCATCCACCAAAAAACACAAAAAAAAGAGCAAGTTAGGAACATAATATGACTAGAAAAATTATCAAGAATATATAGAAACTGTCAAAAATACAAAGACAATTAAAAAATACATCCTTTTTTACATTCTGTTACAAAACTGCCACCCTATATAAAGTGGCAGTTTCCCCAACCGCCATGCCTCTATATGGCGGTGATCCCATGTAACCACTACCTTCATAGGAGAAGTAGTCCCGGTAAGCCACTACCATTCATAGAGGCGGTCGGTCTCATGACCACCACCCTGTGGAGGGCGGCGGTCCTATCTTGAAATAGCCAAATGGATGGAAAGCCCTAAAAACACTTTAAAAATTAAAATAAAACATCATTTTATATGACATAAAGACCTACCCTATGGGCGCCCCCCCCTAGAGACTCATTTAAGACTAGCATATTTGAAAAATAATCCCCCCATGACAAAGATTTCAACATTTCTATATTTTGGGTTTTAAAATTGATAAATTCGAGAAGAACTAACCTGAGACTTGATAGGTCTGATGTCCTACTCTCAGAGGAATGATCACAATCTCGTAACGGACATTTTGACTATACTCTTGTCAAAAAATGGTCACCATGGGTCCCAAAGCTCAAAAATCATCAAGTCAACATGGTGGAAATGAATAGCTAAAATGAGGTATCCATTTTAACATATATATAGTATGATCTATATATAGAGTTTTGAATTGTTTTTTCGAAACAAAAAGGTTCAAATAGGAGTGCATCGACGGAGTTCTAAGTTCTAAATCCCACACATTTAATGAAGAATGGTGATGCGTACCTCACTCTTCATCCCATGTCAAATTGACCATGAGAGGAATGAAATTTCATCCAGGGCATGCTCCAATTGTTTTTGTATCTATCTACATTTTCATCAAAGCCATTTGGCTCTCCATTTCAGTGAGTAGATAAATAATAAAGGATGGTGACATTCCGACACTATGGGTTGTCAGGTTCTCTTCTTTCCCATTTTTAGATAGACCGCCTCAATATAGGAGTTTGGGGTCTCACTGTTGTATGAGGTTCCTGGACTGACTTCATGAATGTAAGACGCTTCTCCATGCCGGCAAGATTCCTACTCTAAGCTTCTTCTTGGAGTTAAAACCTCACTATTTGGTTTCTATGACTGCTACTTATTATGACTTTTATTAAACACCAATCTCCTACCTCAAATTACTTTCATGAGGTAATACTCCAATCTGGTTTATTTATAGATTCATCTACCATCACTAACCAATGATTAAATTTCATTCTTTCCTTCTATTACTAGCATGGTGGTTGTGATCATACATTTCTCATAGGGACTAACACCTAGCATCCAAAGACTCCTAAGTGAGCTAATCAAATTTCTGTACCATACCAAGCCTCCTCAGGTATGCCTCCATCTAGGGTACTTGAGGGTCCTCTATTTATCAAGTACACAGCTGTGCTCACCGCTTTTTCCCAAAAGTGAAAGAGGCAGTTCCTGCATGTAACTTCATGCTCCTAGGCACGTTCCATTATTGTTATGTTCATCCTTTATGACAACCCCTAGTTACTATTTTGAAGTTCCTAGAACCATCTTTTTCCTATGGATGCCATTATTAGAACAAGAATCATCAAATTCATTGTTGCAATACTCTCCTCCATTATCTAGACCTAAGACATTTTAGCTTAAGACATGTTTCATTCTCTACCAAGGCTTTCCATTTAACAAAAGTGTCAAATACATTAGATTTGTTTCTAATACAATAAACCCAAAATTTCCTTGTTGCATCATCAATAAAAGTAACAAAATAACTTGAACCCCCAAGAGATGATACCTAATCCGACCCCCCACACATCAAAATGCACCATGACTCTAACTTACTCTCTTTCTTTGTAGGTCCAACCTTGAGAAACCTTACTCACTTCTATTTCCCATATATGCAGTCCTCACAGAACTCCAAACCTAGCTCTGTATATCTAGGCAAATCCTTCTTTATGATTTCCATGCCCTTATGGCTCAGATGAAGAGCACAACCTATAGTGCCATAATGTTTGTATTATACTTCTGAAGCCACATGATTACATGAACATTAGTGTTATAAGTGGTTAAATACAAGGTTCCAACCTTCTTACCTATTGCCACCACAAGAGCACCCTTGGTAAGGATTAGTACGTACCAAAAATTATAGGGTATTGCACTACCGTAAAGAGGTTACACATACCCTAATGATGATACATGTCTCCTCCTAAGGTGTTCAGAATCTAGGAAAAGCTCGCCAAGTATACGTTTGCATCCCATGTGCCTCATCTGGCCTCCTGTGTGCTTTGTTTTTCCCTCTCCCCCAATTCTTCCTTGCATTTTTGTCTTAAGTGACAAAATCGCCACCCTGCTTGGGCAGCAGTCCTTTGACTGCCACCCAGGATTAGGGTGGCGGTCCTGTAACTATCGCCCTGCACAGGGCAGTGGTCATGTGTGTATCTTCCAGAATGTTCTGATGATTTCATCAAACGTAAAATTCAAATTGTATACCTACATTATTCTACCACTTTTCTTTGTATTTATGTTTTGGCCGCCCAGTAAATAGTTTTTTCTCTTTGTTTAATGGTAAAAGAGTCTAATTCTAAGTGACCTTCTAGTGAATATAATTGCTATAAATAGTCAGCTTGTTTTCAAACAAAAGGCCCCTCTCCTTCTCTTTTTAAATCATTCAGTTCATTTGAAATTCTTGCTTAGAGTTCGAATAGTTTCATGTTTTGCATATGTTATTAGAAATTTTTCTTTGTTTTTGAAAGATCACTTGATCTTCTTGTTTCCATCTTAATTCATCGATATTCCATACAATCAGTTTAGGATAAGGTAGTTTAATTCTTAGATTAGGAATACCATTTAGAGTTGCAGGTTTTGTTTTGTCACAAAATACAGTTTCTAGGATTCTCGGTGTATTTGTGTTGTATTCCTGCAATAAAGTCCTGCTAGGAATTACATAGTCAAGCTCTGTTCACTTGCACTATCCCTCTCTTACTTGCATTATATTCGGTCTATATCCAAAACTACCATTGTTTGACTATCTTCTTTTGCTGATGCTATCATATACATGCTTTTATGGATTCACGAGAACATGAAGGAAATAAGAGGTCACACTAGAGGGGACAAAGTCACACACAAATAGATTTACCACTTGTTCTGTAAACTCAAGGTTTGAGCTATCAAAGTTCTAGTTACAACATATCAAATAGAGTAGTAAATTATTTCATTTATTTTTTTTATTATTGGAAAATAGTTTTTTGAAAGGGACTATACCCTTGAGAACAAAAGAGGGCCTCAAATCCAAAATAGCAATGAGAACTAGAACAAAAAGGATCAAAATCCAAATATGACAATGAATTCCAATGTAGCCAGAGAGCAACTATGCCAACAAAACAAATACCAATACAAACTCAACAGAAAAGTAGCTAAAGGACAACAAAAAAACAACAATATATACAAAGAAAAGCAGCAGAAGCACCCACAATTACTTCTTGGCAGCTTTGTCAATGTTGGCGATTTGATATTCTGCCAAGATTTGAACATCCCCAAAGTCATCATGTGGGTAGAGTCAGTTATATCGAGCTACTCAATGGTCCTTTTGCTTTCCTTATTAGTGCCCCAAAGTGATGCCAGAACCCCGCTGAGATTGGAAACACTACGGACATGCTGTTCAATGAACTCTTCAATTGTACTAAAAATGGCCATATTATAGTCATGGTGAGTTTTGGCCTTCCCTAAACGGGAGCTCTAAAGAGTTCAGTTTCTTGTATATTTCTTCCATCTGGCTATTATCCATAGCCCCTCCTCCTCCTCCTTCCCCTTGCCTTTCTATTTTTCCAAGTTTTCAATCTCCTCCTTCAACAGCTTCATGTCAGCTTCTAAGGCTTCCAGCCTTTTTGCAGAGCTTTCCATTCTTAGTGCATCCTGAGAACTAGCACTGCTGATATGCAAGAGGGTTGTGGGAAATTTCAAGCTCTTGAGGACCCTTCTCCACAACAGGGGTATCAAGGTTCAGTCTCCTAGAGGAACTGGTAACAGGTCTGGTCGAAATGGAAGTGAAGGGGGTGGGAGCAGTGGTGGTGGGAATGGAAGATGGAGCCCAGAAGACTGGGAAAAGGGGTAAAAGCAATAGTGGCGGGGATAGGATGTGGAGAAATGGGGCTAGTGGCCACTAAACCGAGAAGAGGGGGGAAAAGATCCAGGGGAGGAAGGAAGACCAAGAGAGTGAAGGAGACAAAGCTTATTTCATTTTAGTTAAAGTTCACTTTCAATATTACCAAGGAAGCTATGGGGAATGATAGTTTTTGAGAAGATATGATTCATTCCTCACTTCTGAGGTAGGATTGAGAGTTTTTTTATTAAACTATTTGGTTATTTAGATATTTAGGATAAACTTACAACTACATAGATAAATAGCTACATTGGGCTAATTTTCTTGTTTTGATTCTGTCATTAGATTAATTGTCCATTTTTTTGAATATATTAGAATAGTTGTTCTTTTAATTTTGTTAAAATACTTCATAGAAAATACAAAAATAAAAGAACATATGCATAGTGTAGATAATCTTTGATAATCAGTTTATTCATTTCAGTTAAAATTGAATCATCTTTTTATGACAATCACAGGACCTAGAGAGCCCAGAGAATACATATTTGAACTGATAGTGCCTCAACCAAATCTCCCCACAACACTAGCTGATATAGATCAAGACCTTAGGATCTAGGTCTTTCAAACAAAATTAAACCTATGAGTAATTAGTGAACAATTGAGAGGGTTAAATATTGAATACGACAAGGCATACAAATTTTGGTCAAATCATCCTAACTATAGACTACCTTGATAGGGTATCTGTATGACTACACAAGAATCGAAAGAGAAAAAGTATTTGGTTGTGATCCTTTAGTTCCACAACCCAATGCAGGAGACCTCCTCATTGACATAGACACTAGCTTACGCATTCAAGTTGCTAGAACACATGTAAGGTATTCTGAGAAAATTACACAACTCCTAGTTCTAAACATAGAGGTTGAAAAGGCATATGATTATTAGATAGTCAGAAGGAGAGATTAACTCCTCATATGACCATAGGAGGTCCGCCACAACCACGAACTTACGGTTGTGATCCACAGGTCCCATAACCCAACGGGGCTATTGATCAATTAGACATTGATGTTGGTTTATGAACACTAATATTTAGGTCCTCACCACTTCCACCAGACATCATTACAAAATTCTCTGTATTAAACATAGCAGCCAATCAGGCTAGGGATTTTTGGATAAGACCATAGAATCACCCATATAACTCCAGAGGATCTACTACACCTCTCATCACCATTCTCATGACATTTTCTGGAAATATACATGAAGCACCTATAAGTCACTTTCCACGTATCCAACAACCAATAAATAGGATCTCGACAGAGCTCGACATTGATTGGAGCCTCTGAACAACTATTCTATCCAAACAATCCATTAGACCAATTCAGGTTAGGAGGGCCCTTCTTTGCCTTAGATTCATAGATTCCATTATTATGTATTGAGGATATAATATTACCCAGCTAGTTTTTCTGTATCCGTATAAATTCCATTCTCACCAGTTGTCTTGGCATGACTTTGAGAGGTCGGGTATGAAGAAAATTTGCTTGTAGATTCTCATGCTCGCATGTCACTTTTTTGTCCTACATTAAGCTTTCAAGATTCCACTATAAATATTCACATTACAACCATCACTTCCCAACTGCCCTACCAATATCAAATTTCATCTTAATGTAGGCACATGTTTGACATCCTTTAATAGCCAAGTATTCCCATTCTACATCTTAACTCTGAACATAACCTTTTCTAACTATGCTATAAGGCTCATCATCACCAAGAAAAACATGCCCAAAATCTCCTTGAAAATAATAAAAAAATAATGCTTATGTGGAGTAGCATGGAAAAAAGCCCCCGAATCTAAAACCCAAGATTCAGTAATATTATGAAAAGAAAGAATCAAAGAATCCTGACATACATTACCCGTTGCCACATTTGCCTCCTTGTTTTCTTCCTATTGTTTCTTCTTATCCCAAATCTCCCAATAGTCCTTCTTTACATGCCCAAACTTTCCACAGTCCCAACATACTATTTTTCTTTTGGATTTTGACCTTTCCCGATCCTTTAATTTTCCACAGCTTTTGCTATTCTTCTGTCTCCCTCTAGTTTCCACTGTCAAAGAATTCCCTGAAGTAGAAGATTCACCAGATATTTTTATTCTCATTTCCTCACTTAGAATCACCCCTACAACATCCTCAAACTTCAACTTTGAGTTATCTGGAACTAAGTTTCTTACCGTCATTACCAGGCTATTCCAACTCCCAGGTAAAGAGCACAAAACTAATAAATCCCTAACTTCTTCATCAAATTCTATTGTAACTGAAGCTAGCATATTTACAACCGTATAAAAATCATTTAAATGATCTGCTACTGAACCATTCTCATACATCTTCATATTAAACAAATTTTTCAGTAAAAATAGTCTTATTAGATGGCAGAGGGTTTTTCATACAACTTCCCTAATGCATCCATCAGTTATTTTTTAGTCTGTTACTTTGAAACATTAAATAATACCGAAGATGCAAGACACAACTGGAATGTCCCGAGTGCCTTCTCTATCTAGCAAATCCCATTCCACACCTGTCATGCTTGAGGGTTTGTTCACCTTCTCAGACAATGGAATATAAAGATCCTTCTAATAAAGGTAATCTTCCATCTACATCTTCTAAAGACTGAAATTCTTCCTGTTTGAATTTATCAACCCTAGATCTTCCATCATCTGCCATAGCTCCCACTCAAGATAAAACTTTCCCTGCAATTCAACACTTCAACGAGACAACTATGGAAAGTGTACAGTAATCTTAGTGTACAGTCTTCAACACTTTCTCACATGAAAACAAGCTCCACAACCTAACAAATAAAGTAGTCAAGAACTCTAAAAACAACAAGCCTATTATTAAAGTAAGAAAAATCAAAAGACAAAAAGCAAGAAAATGTATTTGAGGAAGAATATATCATATTTGTAATGCATCAAGTGCATTTATACATCATGAAAGTTGTACCTAGAAGGATACAAAGAACATGTGCATATTTTTGGGAAAATTTATTGTAAATATGCCTCTCTATCCTCTTCTAAGTTTCCTAAAAACTAAAACTGTCCTACAAATATTTTTTCAATTGTTTTTTAATATAATGGATCTAGACATTCAGGGTGAGATTTTTCAATCCTTGACTCTGATTAGGATTCCTGTGTTAGGTGCTTTCATGAGAATTGGTTTCTCTAACTATCTTTTCTGTTAATGATTCTCTTGTCAAAACAACCATGATCTCTTAATAGTAACAAGAATATAATTCTTAGATTCAACAGAAGTTAGACAATGTTTTTTGAGTATTAAATCATGTTTTTTGACATAAAAACTAATGATCATATATGACATGTCTAATCTTAGAGTTTTCTTACATGGTCTTTTCTTGCAACATGAATGATTTGACTATCTGATCAAGTCTTATCTATTGTATGAAATCTCTTGGAATAATATGTAAGTTTGTTGATAAAACATATATGTTAATTGTTAAGCATATGTGATATGTTGAGTTGTTATACAACTAATGTTTAAACTTTATACTTGGGTAAAAAGTGAAAATCTATATGATTTTTATGCTTACTTTGATATTTTGTTTGATGTTGTGTTTAAACTTTAATGTGTAGCTAGATTTTTTATGAAGCCGGATATAACACCATCACTTGGAGCAGACAAAAGAGTCCATGAGGTTAAAGAGGCTATTGTTAGTGAAGGTTGATTTCTCTTGATAAATAATCCAGTTCAACATCAGATATCTTATTCAACCCATGGTGTGTTGTGAAGTTTTACAAGTCTTATGCCTTGTTAAGCCTATCAGAGTTTCCCTTGAGGGGGGAGTGTGTATGGAAATGCCAACTCTTGATGTCTTAAGAGTGGATCATTACCACCCACTTTGTATGTAACAAAGTGATCCAATAGGGATTGGTTACACATGGTTGTAACAATGTAAAATTCCAATACTTTGCTCCACTTTGTAATAAGTAAATGTGTCACTCTATGTGAATTTAATTGTAAATTCCAGTGAATATTTAGTTACTTGGGATGAATTTTTTTATAAAAGGCTCCATAATCTGATGTAAGTCTTCATATGTAAAGCACTGATGATAAAAAAATTTGTTTGGGAAGATCTGCAGATTTCCCTTGTTAGAATGCTTAGCCTGAATCACTATTGCTGATTCAAGGGTATGAAATCAGGCATGTCTGATTGTGTTCTCCCGCTTAACATTAAGGAAAGTGTTGGGGTGATAATGTCAAGTGGGATCAGCCACTTGGACATGCCCCAACATTATTAAAATTTGCTTAATAAAACTTTAATGTGTGAAATCTTTGACACTAAAAGAGTGAAGTGGTTTGAATGAGTTCACCTAGACCCACATGGGTGATCCCTCTTGGGATTGAGATTTGAGAAAATGAATAGATAGTATAGACTTCCAGACGTGGGTAGAGTGGATCTAGCTTAAGATCATTGTAGAGCAATCTATAAAAGAGAAGAGATGATGTCAAAAGAAATAGGAATGAGTTGAAAGAGTATTAAATTTGTATCATATCAAATGAATAAGAAACAGAGATCTGTAGTCGTTGTGAAAAATATATGGAGCTAAGTGGAAGTGTGGGGTTAAACTCTTGTATTTCTTAATAAAAAGATAGTGCTTTTATAATGGAGTTTTTTCCTTTAGGTTTCTCCACTTAAATCTGGTGTTATCTGTCTCTACTCTTGTTCATTATTTGCTTTCATCTCTTGCTCATTTAACTCAATTATTCTCTATCTATTTCAAGTTATGGCTTTTTTTTAATCAACTACATGCCATAATCCATAGTCTTCATCTTAAATGGTGGATCTATGATCTGTGGATTATATTTCCCCTGCTAAATCTAACACCATGTGATGAATTCTCCTTATCATTGTCATTACAAGGAACATACTTCAGCCTCTTCTTTCTCTCCTCTTCAGCCTTCTTTACAGGTGTGATGGGAAGTGATCATCTCGAAGGTTGGAAGGTTCTAGTGCCTACATCTACATTCTTCTACCCCACTACAAAGAATTCTCCTACCATGATCAAGGGCAATACTATCTTCTTTCTCTTCTTCTTCCCACTCAAGGATATTTTGTAAGCCCTCATGTTCCTACTCTTCCTTCCTAAGGGGTGTATTTTCAAGTGGAATCTTCATGCCCACCATCTATGTACCCTTAAGAGGACCCAAAAGTGACAAGCCCTCACCTACAATAATTTTTCCTTCTTTTAAACCTCAACCTAAGGTATACATACATGTGTGTGGGCTCAATTTTCCCTATGACCATAACCTCTGGAGTGATATCAATATTATCAAACTCCATTGTATCCACATATGCATATTTATTGGGTTAGACATATGTCTTACATAGAATATGAATGTCTGTGTCTAACTTATGAGCATAGAACTGTAACTTTCACATGCTATGTAACCTATTCACTAAATCCTTAAAATAACGGTTTGTAAAGGTGAAAGGAAACTCACACCATGGGCTTCTTCTCATCAGTTTTCATGAAAAAGTGGCCCAAGTAGAAGTGTTGGTATGCCATGAACTCTTCCTGTCCTTCTTGCACACCAAGAAACTCTCATGGTATGTGTCACTCTCCTTTAAATGAGCTACGCATATTTCTAAACCACCTCTCTTGGCATTGTTTGTAAGTCTTAGAAATTGAACATTGACTTGTGAATTTCATGAATTTCTTTCGATGAACGAATTATCTTCTAGTAGGTAAAGAAACATCTTATCTTTTGGCCGATTAGGAATGCCAATCTCACAAAACACAATCAATAGTATTATGGTGCCTAAAGTAATCTTTTTCACCCTTATCAGCTTGGGATGCGCACCTTCTCCACTATTCCTTCTACAACATAGGTTGTGATATTATAATATGTATTACTCACCATTTTATTGCACTATGTATATCGAATGCTTTTTCACCTCCTTCAACCTCTTTGAGGCACCCAACTTGTAGCTAACTAATCACGCTGCTACCCTAGTGGCTAGGTATTCTATCTTTTTAACATTAAAATACCGACCCCATTTTGATACTTAAAGGATGCAATTGTTGCTTCTAATGCATCATCATCTATCAAATCACCTGCAATACCTAGACCAAAGTCACACAAACTTGTAATTTTTTCCAATCAATTTCACTGTAATCCTCATTCTTTTCCTAGAAAATTAAAATAAGACTTCATCCACGCATGACATGAGCCACTAGTATAGGCGTTCAGCCTTGCCAAAATATGGCAATTCAAATAACTACATGACCCCAATGCTCTCAAGTAGTCTATGGATAAAATTTTCCATGACCCTCTATCCAATGTGCAGTCCTCCTGTTTTGTTCTTAAAATGGTCTCTACCTTTAAATCCTTCTTGGTATGCCCAGTTCAGTGGTTGAAGTCACTGATCTTGCATTTTACAAATTGGGAGGTCCACGACTGTCCCTTCTATCACTTCTGTCAGGGTACTACATTTTTGTGAACTACTCTTGTGGTTCCTCTTCTTCCATGGGATCCTTTATCATAGCTCTATTTGGTGCCATTTCTCTGGTACATGCTTTAAAAACTACAACTTTGTACTATCTTACCCTTACACTCCTCAATCTCCTCTAGTTCTTCAAATTCTCCCGTGCCCTAGATATGTAGATTTGTCTTTGAAACCATAACATCGTGAACCTTTTTCCTCACACACTCCACAATCTCAAACACTCTACCACACAGAGATCTGTCAGTGTTTTGTTGTGAATTCACCTAGTTTTCCATTCATCTAATCACTCTTTTCACTATGCTCTTCGTCACTCTTTGTAACTTGAAAAATCAAGGTATGTAAGGTAAGAATAGCTCCACATTGTATTCCTTTTATAAATATTACTTCCAAAATTTATTCATTTTTCTACTTTAATTGTTCCTCAACTACAATTGTATGTGGCATTAATTCTGCCCTTTCACTCTTTTGCACATCATGTCGTATTCTTCCACGCCCCAGTCTTAACCTTCTGGTGCGCCTAGTACTTCTCGAAAATAGACCTCTTTTCATGTGCTTCCTTGTGCCGAAGTACCTATCCAATGTGCCTCATACCAATTAGTTTCCCATGCTACTACCTACCTCATGTTACACTGTGCATCCATTCATCTACGTGTGGTCTTCAATATAAGAAATTTTACTTGAATAACTTCAATCTGAGCACTTGTAACCTTTTCTATGCATGCACCAGTCTACAATATAACACTAATAACTTATTATTTCTAATCCACCCCACACTATAAGTATGCGCTGACCTCTATGCATGAATTCAATAGATAGCAATCAGCTATGGGCATGCAAATGCACTTATTACAACAAAACACTAAACTAAAATTGAAAAAACATAACAATGATGAAAGGAAACACATCTAAAAAATTGCATTAAAGGGAAACCTAATCTAAATGGCACCACTACCTTATTACAAACACCAAGAAGACTTATTTATAGTAGGGTTTCAACCTAATCCTGTTGAAATAACCAGGAAACCATGTACTATCCAGTGCTTGTAACTGTTGAATCAAGTATATATGTCACCACATACAGTCCTAACTAATGCACCTTCAATTTCCCAGGTGACACGTAAAATTGGAGTCATAAAGAAGAAAAATCTATCCAACTTCAAACTTCTTATTCTTAATATGCCTATCATGCCATTCCTTTTACCTAGCCTTCTTTGTCTTATGGCTCCGACATACAATGGCACACCTCTCATCCAACTGCATCAGTTTGTCTATACAATATTCAAGTGATTTTTCATCATCCAATCCTCTTGTGCACACAATACGCAGGGAGGGTAACATAAATTCCACTAGTAAAACAACCTTCATGCCAAACACAAAATGAAAGGCTGTGGCTTTGTTCAATCTTTAGTAGGTTTTCTTGTATGCCCAAAATACAATAGAAACTTTATCATCCCAATATTTCATTCTAACATCACAGATATTTTTCAAAGTATGTCCTAATATCTTGTTGAAAAGCCTCAGGAGTCCCATTGGCCTGTGGGTGATAGGGTGTTGTCTTATGATGCACCATCATAAACTCAGCCAAAGATATTCTGATGGTCTCATTCAAAAAGTGGGTGCCCCTATCACTTGCTAAGCTTAATAGACATCCATACCTGCTGATAATGTTATCCCATAAGAACCTTGCTGATGTATTTTTCATGCAATCCCTGGCAGATTCTTAATCTTCCGACCTGGTTAGATAATCTGTACATGTAATAATATAACATGATCTATTCTTACGCGCAGGTGGGGAAATAGGACCCACAAAGTCTATTTCCCATTTCTCAAAAGTTTTTGCACTCGCTATCAGTCTCAATAAAATTTCATCCCTATGCCTAGACTTCCCAAGGTGCTGAAAATGATCACACACCCTAACATACTCTTTACAATACTTATATAGTGTTTCCCACTAGAGGCTAGCCAAAAAAAATATTGTGTGTGGTAGCATTACTTGCATAATTTCCTCTTGCAATTACACTATGAGCTTCCTCCATTATAGCTTTTCACTCATGTTCGTGTACACACTGGTGTAAAACCTCATCATGGCCTAACTTGTATAGATATCGACTAATTAACATTTAAGGCACGATGCATATGGAGAGTTGTTTGTCCTCTAAGCTCTTCATCCCTTGAGGCAGCACACCAGTATAAAAAAATACAAACAATATATTCTAAGTAAGAGGGCATGTAGTTCAATTTGAATAGTTGTGCTTCTAGCATTGTGTCCTCAATGCTCTATGCATCCTCGCATGAGTTAATTCTTGATAAATGGTCCAGTTTGTAATTTCTCTTAATTGGCTTTACCACCAATGTAAAGTCAAATTCAGTAAACAAGAGAATCCACTGGCATATGTTTCCACTGTAAAATGAGCTTATTAAACAAGTACTTAAATGCCATGCAATTTGTATAAAATATAAAGGGAGTTGCCAACAAGTATTGTCTAAAATTGTGCAATATGAAAATAATGGAAAATGATTCGCACTTTGTAGTTGTATAATTTTTATCAGCTGGTGTCAACTTCCTACTTACAAAATATATAGGATGATAAAAAATCCCATATCTAGGTTTTTCTAACATGATGCCAAAGGCCATGCCATAAGCATAAAAATGTACATGAAACACTTTGTCCCAAGAAGGAAAGTGTAGAATGGGTGCAAAAGTAAGTATTTCCTTCAATGTCTCAAACGCTAGCTATTGAGCCTCATTCCAATGGAACTTTCCTTTACTTTTCAACAATTCTCCCAAGGGCATGATAATCTTAGCATAATTCTTAACAAATTTCCTGTAATAGCCTATATGACCAATAAATCCACACACTTCACTTTGATTGTTAGGTTCTTCTAATCCCAAGTTCATAATGACCTTGGATGGATCTACCAACAAGTTGTCCTTACAAATAATATTCCCAAGAAAAGTGCCAAAAGGTGTCGCAAATATACATTTATTTATATTCAAAGAGATGCTTAAATGCCTGCATATTTCAAGCATAAGTTTCAAATTATCACAATGATCCTTGAGTAGAAAATACATTGTCCAATCATCAAGATACACCTGTAAAATTTTATTAATGAAGTCCTGAAACACTTGTAAAATAATACGAGAAAAGGTTGCAGGTGAATTCTTCAGTCCAAAGGGTATAACTGTGTATACAAAACTTCCACACTCAGTGGTGAAATTTGTCTTCTCTTGATCTTCCTTTTCTATGTGCACCTAATGATAACCACAAAATCCATCTATAAATGAGTGAATTTCACGCCTTCCAAGTTCTTCTCAATAAATGGGGTGGTTAAAGGATCTATAATACATGCAACATTCAAATCTTTGTAATCCACATAGATCCTTTTCCTACCATATTTATTGATGCTTATCACAATAGGGATAACCCACTCTCACTCCTCAATGGGCTCAATGATTCCAGATTTGAACATTTTATCAATCTCTTCCTTGATCTTAACACGCAGATTAGGATTCATCCTATAAGGCCTCTTCCTAACCAGGAACGCACCTTCCTTTAACTTTATCCCCATCTTTCCCAAATAGGGATACACTCCCTTCAAATTGTGATAGCCTCATGGAAATAGGTCCTAGAAGTCACATAGTAGTTTAATAATATTTGCTACCTCTCTTTGAGACCAATAGTCACCAATAATGGCTTCCTTAGGTTATGTATCTATCTCAATGTTGACCTTCTTCATTTTCATAGGCTCATGATAAATGTGTGTCTTCTCATCAACACTATCTAAGACCTTACAGATACCTATAGTGTGATCAACATCCAGATTATCTACTTCTTCATCATCAATCATGTAAACTATCTTACCCTTCTCTTTTTCTAGTCAGGTGCACCCAAGTTTCTCCTCATCTGTCTCCTCTTCTTCAAAAGCACACCTCCAAATCCAACTCAACAAACTATTGGTGAGAAACTTTGTCTTGTGGACAAATTGGTGGGTTTCAAAGCCAATGATATGGGAATCTAATTCCCTCTACTTGAACAGTGTAGCTTCTATAGGTGCTTGCATAAAAGGTGGATTTCAATGGTGTCCTTTTGGACCAGAGATCCAACAGGGACACTCCACTGACCCTGTGGCAAAGCTAGCAATGTCTCACTAGAGAAGAAAATTTGTCTTGGAAAGGGAAAGGGGGAGTGGAAATGGAGGTAGGAGAAAACAAATGTTGTGAGTAAAATATCAGATGCCCACACACATTAATTAGAAATTTCAGTTACATACATATACAGTTAGAAGAAAAAAATCCGTAGGAGAAGCTACAAGACCAAATGAAACTCATTGGTTGAAAAGTACCAATTAACTCCTAAATAAAAGAGTAAAAACTCCTTCTTTTATTATTGAAGCTTGAGTAAAGTTTTTACATATCTTGAGAATGAAATAAATTCAAGGAAGAAGAGAAAATAGAAGAAATGTGGTGTTTTCTCTCTTTTCCAGTATAAAGCACTCTGGTCTTTTTTGAAATAAATTGCCAACCCTTGGAATGGCTCTGAGGAGCTATTATATTCTTCACAAGAAACCGTTACAACTTCAAAAAATCCTCAACGCCTTTTCAAATTCCTCCATTGTGAAGAAAATGCTCATGGCGGGTTAAAAACTAGAATCTTGCAAAGCAACCGTTACATTCGATTTGCCAGTTTAAATATAGACCATTTGATTTGATCCTCTAACTCAGAAATTGGGTCATCCACTTGGCAGGAAGGGATTAGAGTAGTCACGGGGGAAGCCTTTCACATTTTGTGATTTTTTTTAAAGATTTGGCAATTTGGAACAAATTGGCCTGCAGTCCCACTTTGACTTTTCAACTTAAACACATGGCACGTTCTTATTGGAAATGGGATCATGGCCCTTTTCTCAACATTTTAACCTTTTTTGGAAAAAGGCTCAAGAGCTCAATTTCCTCCACCGGCCCGCTACTCCGATTTGACTAAGACACATGGCACATTCCGGTTGGAGACAGGGTCACGACTCTTTTCTAAAACATTTTAACCTTTTTTGGAAAAAGACTCAAAAACTTCAATTTCCTCCGATGACCCACTTCTCCGATTGAAATCTTGACATGTGGCATCCTCTGATTGGAAATGGGGTCACATCCCTTTTCTCAACATTTTAACCTTTTTGGAAAAAGGCTAAAAAATTCAAAGTTCTCCATCGTTCCGCTCCTCCACTTTGACTTTTCAACGGTAGGCCCGAGACCTTGGAAGAGCCGCAGAGCATTCTAGAACTTTTACTTCACTTTTGGGAATTTGATTAAATTTACAAAAGTGCCCCGATGTCCTGCTCGTCCACTTTGACTTTTCAATAGCAGGCTTCACCTTTGACTTTTTTCCCTGTGGGCTCAAAATTTGACTTTTCTCTACGGGCTCAAAATTTGAATTTTACCTTTATAGCCTAATCAGGGCTGCGGGGAAAATTTACCATTTTTTCCAAAAGTGACCAAAAGTGTTAAGTTCACCAAAAATCCCATTCCTCCCCATCCAATAGGATCTGACCACATACCTATATTCATTGGGGTCAAAATTTGATGAGGAAAATATGCCCGTCATCTTGATTGTGGAAAATACGTAGAGGAAGAAAACTTCATCGTTTTGAGTCCAATTTTCAAATTTCCTTCATGAACCAAAGGCATGGAGGTAAAACAATGATTTGATGACCCAATCCATAGAACAAGTGAACAATTTCTATCAAAAATGGAGGTCACAAAAAGGATATTACTTGCATAGACCAGGAAATGGAGGATTTCTAAACTTGAGCAAAATAGAGGTTTAAACAGCTCTAGGGAATGAATTTTTCTAATTTCTTGAATATCTAACTTCGATTAAACACCAAAAAAGAGCATGAGCTCAAAAAATTTGAATTTTTCCATGAAAAATTAGAGTAGTTTTTTTGGAGACAACAATTGGCTTAGCATGGGGACATGGCGTGAACTGGGCATGGCTAGGGCACGACATGAGAATCTAGAATCTCAAGTTTCAAAACATATTACGTTGACCAGTGCCTTATCCATTGGACCTTACAGAGTCATGAAAGAAAGAATGGAAGAAAGAGGAAACACACAAGCCAAACCACACACAACAAAAATTAAACAAAACAAAACCAAAACCACACAACAAGAAAGGGAAAAACACACCAGGAAATCACCTATGGTACAAGGTGGGGGACAACCCACTTTCATTGATGATACAGTTTCAAGTATTTCCCACTTCGAGGAAATTCCAATGGCGTTCCATCCAAGTATGAGAAGAGAAAAACATTGTCACCACAAGCTCCATGAATTTGGAATGGGTCTGAGCCATAATGAATTAAACTTTCCATGGCTTCCCTTTGGTTCTCTTCTCTTATCCCATAGCAGGAAAAAGTCTCCAACCTTGAATTCTCTTGCCTTATCCCTCTTGTCAAAGATCTTCTTCACTTTCAAGTTGGTGTTCTTTAATTCTATCCACCACTTGGCATCTTCTTTCCTCTAGCTTCTCCAAGGAAGAGGATCCTCTTGTCAATGGAATATCTGTATACTAACCATCTTCTATTTCTTACAACAACTTGAGATACTGGCATCTTAATTATGAGAGTAATATCTTCCTCAACTCCATACAACATCAGGAAAGGTGACATAACTATTGCCTTCTTAGGACTAATCCTATCGACCCACAATGCATTATATAACTTCTTGTGCCATTTCCTTTGATTCTCATCTACCAGCTTGTGAACAATGGTCATAATGTTCTTGTTGCTTGAATCAGATTGCCCATTTCCCTATGGATAATAGTCAGAAGAGTGAGATAAGGAGATTCCATAATTCATAACAAAACCTCTGTGAGATACTTGTGGAAGATAAATAGGTGGCATTGTCTACAACAATATTCTATGGTACTCCAAAATGGACAATGATATTCTCTTTGATGAAGTTGTAGACTATTTCAAAGCTGGCTTGCTTGGTTAGAATGGCTTCCACCCATTTAGTGAAGTAATCAGTTGTAGTGAGTACATAAGTATGCCTTGCACTAAAATGAGGATTCATAACAGCCGATAAAATCTAGCCCCCATTGTTGAAATGGTTCTTCAATCACCATAGGCCTGAGTGCCAATTCAGCTAGTTATGGATTTCTAACAAATTTTTGGCATACTTTGCATTTGGAAACCCAATATTGAGTGTTCTGCAAAGATGGATGGCCAATAATATGCTCCCTCTAAAGATCTTATGTGTGGTGACCATTGCTGAGAAATGTCCACCACAAGCCTGATCAAGATATGCCCTGAGCCCAAATTTTCCTATGGTGCTCCTTATCTACACACCTGAGGAAACAACCATTTAGGCCTCTCTTGTAGAGTGCATAATTCTAGATCACAAACTTGGATGCCTTTAGCTTGACTTTCCTTCTTTTTTTGTAGTCAAGATGAGGAGGGCATTCTCCATAAGTGAGGTAGTAAGCAATGTCAGTATATTACTCATCAGTAGTGGTGACAAAGAGTGCGTGTGGACTGTCTCCTGGACATAGGTTAAGCAAACACCATATTTTTCTTCTTGCTGATCCTTGAGAGCTTCATCTTCAGCAATCAACTAGCACAAACCATTTCCTCTTACCATATTAGAGGGTCTAATCTCCAATTCATACTCTTGGGTCTTTGCAATTCAACTTCCTCTCTTAGCTCTAGGATCTTGTTAAGTCAAAATAGACTTGATTACACTTCCAGGGACCATTACCACTAGTATGGGAATTGAGAATGTAGAATCTGAAACTTTTTAGCTAGCTTTTACCACTGCATATAGGCATGTTTCTTAAATTGGTTGTACTTTAGCTCATGATTCTTTCAGAGGACAGTTCATGAAAGCAATGGGTGCTTCCAATCCTTCTTCATTTTTTTAAACAAGTACAATAGAGAGGGTATGTTCTGATTCATAGCATTACATGATGAACTCCTTGTTGAAATCTAGAGATACAAGAGTTGGATCTTTGGTGATGGCTTTCTTGATCTCTTCAAATGTTGTTTTTTCCTTCCTTATTCCACTTGAAACTTGCTTGAGAAATTCATCATAGAAGTTATATGCTTATGTCAGTTTAGAAAACTCAGGAACAAAATGACGAAGGAAGTTTACCTTTTCAAAGAATGAATGAACTCCCTTCTTTCTGGTTGGTAAGGATAGTGCTTGCATAGCTCTGATCCTTTCATGATCAATGTGTGCTCCATGTTTGTTCACAATGTGTCCCATCAAACTTGCCTTCTGTGACTCCAAAAATGCACTTCTTTGGATTTAGAGAAATGTCATGTTTCCTACACCTTGAAAGGAATTGCTCCAAATGACAGATATGATCTCCCCTTCTCTTTGAAAAAATCATGAGGTCATCAAGGTAAATGAAAATGCAATATTTCAAATCTTTGAAGGCCAAGTCCATTGCTCTCTGCAAATTGACCCCCATCATTAATCAAGCCAAAAGGAATTTTGTTATAAGGAAAAAGTGCCCCAAGGTGTTGTGAAGGATGTTTTGTTACAATCCTCTTCTACCACTTTGATTTGGTTGTACCTTGAGAATCCATCAAGAAAATAGATCATTTCAGATCTAATGACTGCTTGAAAAATTTGATCCATGATTGGAAGAGGGTAGTTGTCCTTGAGAGATGCATGATTCAAATTTCAGAAATTCTACACAAATCCTTATTTCCCCATTCTTCTTCCTTACTAGCACAATGTTAGCCACCCATGTTGAATGGTGGATGGGGAAGATGATTCTATCATTGAACATCTTTTTCACCTCTTCTTTGATAACATCGGAAATATTTGGATTATAGGGCATTTGTTTTTTCCTGAAGGGCTTATCTCCTTCCTTCAAAGGAATGGAGTGATGCATTTCCTTTGGTTGAAAATATTTGAGTTCATCATAGCAATAAGACATTACATCTTAGTAATTTTTAGTAGAGCAACAAACTTTCTCTTCTCTTCTGGTGAGCAACATTTACCAATGTTAACCATCCTTAGATTCTCTAAAGTGCTAATGTTTTCTTGATCAAAATTATATGGACATCTGAGAAGACTATTTTTCTTTCTCTTGGATGAACTTGTCATGCTTGTCAAAGAGGTCTTCTAAAGAAACTAGGCCCTTAGGATATTTTGTTTCCTTTTAGTTTGATTACTCCCTCTTCATCAATTCCCTCAATTCCTTCCTTCTCTTCTTTCGGGATTGATTCACTGGTGTGGGTTTTCACTTCCTTCAAAGAAAATATTATTGAAGTTATCACTTTGTTATAAGAAGGCTAGGATCTAATTATCATCATTGAAGACCTGGTAGTGATTTACATTGTCTGGTATGCTGGGTTTGAACACCATCTCAATGGTCACTTTATCCTTGCCAAAAGAAGGATGAGATGTCACTAAGGAAGATGACACAACTAGAGAATCAGCCTTTTCATTCTTCTCCCTAGGGATAGCTTAAATGGATAATGCATCACAAGGATTCAATGTAGTCCCACACTCTATTTTTATAGTGCCTGAGTCTGGGATTTTTCACCTGGTATTGCTGGCGGACCTGCATTACCACAACCTCTGCATCACCTTTACATCTAAACTTCTTGATTCCCATGTCCTCTACTGCATTCATGCCTAAGATTAATGCTTCATACTCTGTTGTATTATTTGTATTACCAAATTGCAGCTTGTAGGCAAAAGGATGCATCTCATTGGAGGGAGAGTATAATACCATACACTAGCTCCTGAACCTACTTTGGAATGAATGCCATTAAACTCCATTTTCCATATTTGCTATTATTATTCCTCCATGAGAAGTGGCAAGTCCTCTTCCTTTTGTGATGTAAGGAGGTAATTTCCAAGCCGACAATCTTGAAAAAGGATATTAGCTCCTGGATCATCATACTTCCTTACTTTGAACTTCATTTTTTTGACTGGCAGTAGCTTCTTCATTTCTCCTTTCACTGGGATAGTTGTAGATGACCAATCCATTTTTATTTCTCCACCTAGATCTCTACAAAAACTTCTACTCAATAGCGTACCAAAAGATGTTGAGATGTCTACCACCAAAATGGTCAGGAGTATCTTCTTGTCAGGGTAATTAGCTAGTGCAACCTGGGCATCCTTAATCCTTCCTACCAATGGAACTTGTTTGGATCCCATTGAGTAGCATGTGCCATTTACCTAGGTCAAAGTGATGCCGAGAGCATTTGCAACTTTTTCTGACATCACATTATCTGAGGCTCCAGAATCTATAATGCAATTGTTCAGTTAGAAACCTTTGATGAGAAGTGACAGGTAAAAAGGCTCAACTCTATTGGTGGTGGAGGCACTGAGGGCTATCATGTTTTGAGAAGATGGTGTGGATGGTATGGGAAGTAATCCTTTAGACTTAGAGATTGGGGATGTAGAGTTACCCATCACCCAAACTACCTCGATGAATCTGTCAAATTGGGTAGGATGTGTTTGTAGGTATTCAATTTCAGAGAGCTAGACTCTGGTTTTACTAGCATGCTCTACAAAGTCAAATGAATTTATTGTAGATGAGGAATAGGTTCCAACAGTAGATGAGGACTTAAATGGCGGATGCGTCATTACTTTTGGTGGTGGGTTATCCTTTTCAAATGTAGAAATTGGCTTGAAAGGAGATGGAGGTGTAGCCTTTGATTGAAATTTAGATGTTCTTGTAGAACTAGCATTTAGAAGAGAATTGCTCTTAACAGTTTTTGAGGTGGGAGAAGAATCAGATAACTTATTTGGCACAACAGATGTGATCCTTGACAACTAGTGAATCTGATTTCTCTCTAGATGATTCCATGTAAGGTGGTAATGGTGATCCCCTATCTCACAATCTTGTTTAGTGGAGGATTTGAAGAGCTATCTTATTTTTTCTTCCTACTCTCAGTTGTAATTACCTGAGGCTGAAATACCATTCTTGGATTGTGCACAAGTAAAAACAGCACATGAAAAACTTGGAGCTTCTTCATCACCTTCCTCCTCATCATCAACGTATTCAATTAGGCCATTTTGCATACCAACCTCTTCAATTTCAAGATAGTATTCATAGTTATCCATGCTTTCTTCTTCAATTTCCTCAATATCTGACTTCTTCTTCTTGATTCCCTAGTGTCACAGATGGCATTGACTGGTGGTGCTTTAAGAGCAAGCCTATGAGGAAGTGGAGCAATTCTTGGTATATCAAGAGGATTTGGTCCCCTTGGAGCATTCCTCATTGTGATTTGTGACAATTGTTTCTTCAAAGAAACTAGGTCATTTGCCATTTTTTTGGAACATTGGATCAGTGGTGACTGAATTTGAACTCTAACCTTTTTGTTTCCCATTTGGTCCTTTAAATTTGCCAAAAATAATTAGATCATCATCAGTCTCAATTGTCAAATTCTTTAGCTTCCCTCAATGTTCTTAGGTTGGGCTCTTATGAGGAAGAAACCAACTTCTGATGGCAAAGCAATGATGAAGAATACTTTTCAAGTTGTTTTCAGAGGGTACCACATCTTCTGGGATCCTTCTTGTCAACCTATCACACATTACTACAAAATCTCACATTAATTCAGAGATCTCCTTCTTCATCTGAACCAATTGGACCAGACTGATCCTGACAATTTTATAGTGCTCTTGAACCTATGTTCAAATGAACTTCTTATATCTTCCTAACAAGTGACAGATCTTGGGGGCAACATGTAGAGCCATTCAACATACTTTTTCTTGGAGTGACTCCGCAAAGAGCCTAACTAAAACATCTTCATCTTCAACTCCCAACACTCTATAAGAAATGATGAATGCTACTACATGTTCTTCTGAGAGCTAAGAACCATCCCCCTTGAATTTTGGGAAGTACTTTATTGAGCCTCTTGGGAGCTCATGAAGTGGTTGTGGAAGAGCAAGTGGACCAGTATTTCTTCCCCATGGTACATTAGTCATGTGTAATTCATGCTCATGATCACCCATTTTATTCCTATTTCTAGCCTCTGGTATTGCTAAGGATGCTTTTGTTGCTGCTCTTTCTTCTGCGTCAATTTGGATTCTTTCAATTTCTTCAAGTTAAGCCCTTATCTCCTCTTTAGCTCTTGCCTCTCTTTCAAGCTCTTCAAATGTGGAATCAACTTGTCCTCTTTTCCTCAGTTGTCCAGGTGTATCTTCTATCATCCAACTTGAAAGTTTATGCTCTTCTCTAAGGTGTTGTAATTTGTATCTGCCTTTCCAATTCGACAACACATTCCTCTTCCAGATCTAAAATCCTTATGGCAATGAAGTATTGATTTACACTATTGTCTATTATGCCAAATAGCTTCTCTCATATCAGAAGCAATGTCTTCTTGGATGTGAAAGAGTAAACCAGGTCTCTCAACAGGAGGATTTCCCAGAATATCCATGATTCACATCCATATAATTTGTGTGATTATTCAATCTCCAGAAAATTCTCCTCTAGAATATTTTTTTGTATTTTATGACCCTGAGGTCAGTTTTTAGGTGCATATCCTGCCAAATCTGCCCCACGGTGGGTGCCAAAAAATATTGGTGAGAAATTTTTTCTTGTGTACAAATTTGGTGGGTTTCAAAGCCAACGCTATAGGAATATAAGTACCTCTACTTGAACGAGTGCATCTTCCATATGTGCATGTGTGAAAAAGTAGATTTCAATGGTGGCCCTTTCGACCAAAGATCCAACAAGGGCACTCCACTGACCATGTGGCAAAGCTAGCAATGTCTCACTAGAGAAGAAATTTTTTTTTGGAAAGGGGAAGGGGAGTGGAAATGGAGATAGGAGAAAACTAATGGTGTGAGTAGAATATTAGATGCCCACACATATTAATTAGAAATTTCATTTACATGCATTTATAGTTAGAAGAAAAACAAATCCGCAGGAGAAGTTACAAGACTAAATAAAAATCATTGGTCACAAAGTACCAATTAATTCCTCAATAAAAGAGGCAAAAATTCCTTATTTTATTATTGAAGCTCAAGCAGAGTTTATACATAGCTTGAGAATGGAAGAAATTTTTAGGAAGAAGAGGAAATAGAAGCACTGTGGTAGTTTTCTGTCTTTTCTAGGTACAGAGCACTCTGGTCTTTTTTGAAATCAATTGCGCTAGCCCCTAGAATGACGTCTGAGAAGCCATTATATTCTTCACAAGAAACCATCACAACTTCACAAAATCCGCAATGCCTTTTCAAATTCCTATGTTGTAAATAAAACACTCATAGCGTAGGGTTAAAAACAAGATCTTGCAAAGCAACCGTTACATTCAATTTTTCTAGTTTAAATACAGACCATTTGATTTGATCCTATAACTCTGAAATTGGTTTTTCCATGTGGTAGGAAGGGATTGGATTGGTTATAGGGGAAGCCTTTCACATTTTGTGATTTTTCGTGATATTTGGAAATTTGGAACAAATTGGCCCAGTAGCCCCCACTTTGAATTTTCAACTTAGACAAGTGGCACGTTCTTATTGGAAATGGGATCGTGAGCCCTTTTCTCAACATTTTAACCTTTTTTGGAAAAAGGCTAAAAAAAACTCAATTTCCTCCACTGGCCTGCTACTTTTATTTGACTAGGAAACGTGGCACGTTCTGGTTGGAGACAAGGTCGCGGCTCTTTTCTAAACATTTTAACCTTTTTTAGAAAAGGACTCAAAAACTCAAAGTTCCTCCGCTGGCTCACTACTTTGATTTGAAATCTAGGACACGAGGCATCATTCTGGTTAGAGATGGGGTCGTATGGCTCTTTTCTAAACATTTTAACCTGTTTTGGAAAAAGTCTCAAAAAACTCAAAGTCCTCCGTCGTTCTGCTCCTCCGCTTTGACTTTTCAACGCCGAGCCCGAGACCTTTGGCGGAGCCATAGAAGCATTCTAGAACATTTTACTTCACTTTTGGGAATTTGGTTAAATTTCCCAACAGTGCCCCAATGGCCCACTCATCCAGCTTTGACTTTTCAATAGTGGGCTTCACCTTTGACTATTTCCCTATGGGCTTCAAAATTTGACTTTTCTTTGCTGGCTCAAAATTTTACTTTTACCTTTATAGCCTGATCGAGGGCCACAGATCACTTTTTACCATTTTCACCTTTTTTGACAAAATAGTGCTTAAAGTTCACCAAATTTCTCGTGCCGACCCCACTTCCAATTAGGATGTGTCCATGTGCCCATGGATTCATTGGGACCAAAATTTTATGGGTAAGAAGACATTCTCATCAATCCTGACTGTGGGAAAAATACACAGAGGAAGAGAACTTCATCGTTTTGAGTCCAATTTTAGAATTTCCTTCATGAACCAGAGGCATGAAGGTAGAACAATGATTTGATGACCCAAGTCATAGAAAAAGTGAAAAATTTTGATCAAAAAATGGAGGTTGTAAAGAGGATATTACGTGCACAGACCGGGAAATGGAGGATTTCTAAAAATGAGCAAAACAAATGTTTAAATAGCTCTAGGGCACAAATTTTGCTAATTTCTTGAATCTCTAACTTGGCTTAAACACCAACAAAGGGCATGAGATCAAAAAATTTGAATTTGGCCATGAAAAAGTAGAGTATTTTTTAGGAGACAACATAAAAATATCTAACAAGAGTTCCTTAGCTTTTGCATTATCTCCTAAAATAAGGCACTTCACAATTTGTAATGCTTCATTCACTGGAGGTTTAGTAGAAGAATAGCCAAATGTTTGGATCATACATGAGGTCATCTCCTGCCAATTAATTATTTCTCTTGTTAGCTCTACATGAACATACCATGTGTGCGCACAACCACTTAGAGTGACATAGAGCTTATGTACCCAGAGTTATGGTGGAAAGGCCTTCCGCCCCTCCATTCAGAGTCTCTCACACTTCTAAATGTGGTGCAAAGAAAAATCCTTCCCATATAATTTGCATATCTGAGAAGGTACATTGTTCCTTAGAAACCTAGTAGAAAAGGCTATTCTCACCTCTCACCGTTCCAAAAGGTTGTTGTTATCCAAAAAAATATCCTAGTTATTTGGGTAACTTGTATACATATTCTGGCTCTTAGTTCCTCATTGAAGGTTACACGCGCTCAGGTTCAATTGGCACATTTCCTTGGATGTACCTTCCCCTTGGAACCCCTTCATTTTACTCAAGTGCACCTTTATGTTCTTTCTATTCTCTCCTTCCATTTTCCTTTTCCTCTTTATTCCACTCCTTCCCTTATGCCCACCTTCATGCACATTCACCTTCTTCCTAAGCATCTTCTTCACCCCACATGCACGTGTCTCACACTTGTCTTCAATTAGCTAAGTTTCTGTCAGTCTCACATGTCACTATTCCCATTACTTTGTAATAGTTACACCATGACCATACATTCTCTATTCACCCATTTTACCCCATTTCGCTGCACGCATTGTCGCATGCGCGTCCCTTCTGCACCTTCCTCTATTTTCTTCTACACACCCTTTCCTCGTGCCCTCCTTATGTACCCTTCTGTGCATTAGGTCATCTTATGACATGCTTGAGTGTGCCCTACGCAACTAGTCGCTATAGTGCACCAGCAGGGTGCCAAATCATTGTAACAAATCCTCAATTGATTGACATGTGGACAAAAATGACAAATATTTACACAGTTAGATCATCATTTCAGCCAATCTGTGTGTGCCACATGTTTTGCGTGTGCCAACAACTCTGACATATCTTTTGAAAACCGTATATTTTGCTACGGATCTCAAATCGGCATGTGCACTCCTATATTTGTCAGAGAGTTGCTGATATCAGCTATAGTGCTAGGAATTCAAATTCAAATTTTGGTGGATCTGGTAGGTGAGAAATGGGAAAATGTCTCTCTGAGCATTGATGAGCAGATCTGATTGCTCCAACCACTTGATTTGATATGATCTGCCTTCATCCTTCTTATTCAACATGCCAAACAAATTGGGGAAGTCATATTTCACATATCTCTAGGTGGATTTGCATAGACATTAAATGCTTCTTGTTGGTGGTTACATTTCAAATTTGAGTTTTTTCCCTCCTTCTCTTCTCCTTCTATAGATTCATCTATAAATGTAAGAGCTAGGATCATTTTTTATGTTGGACACTCTAGATCCTTACAGCATTTTTTCTGCTAAGGACTTCATATTTTCTATATTTTGAGTTGTAAACCTCTAGATCTGGCTCTCACATGTGGATATCATCCTCCTTCATCATTTTAACAGCATTGTGCATTTCTGGAAGTAATAGAAACATCATTTTGTGACTATTCTCTTGTCCTAACGTCTTTTAATTCTTTCTTCTTGCCTATTTATTTTACATTTGTATACTATTTGTGTCATTTCAAGTCCCTTGCATTTCCTTATTTAGTTGTGTTCCATGAGAATGATTTGGTTAAATACGTGTTTAGCTGTGACTACTCATGCCAAATCCTCCTTTCATGCATTTCCTTTCATTCTCACTCATAACAAATAGTGTTCATCCCTCTTTTCTGGTGCTATCACCTTTTAGTGTATTTTTCCTTTCATGTTATCCTTCTATCCATGGTCCCCTTGGCATTTATTATCTTAGTTTTCCCTTCTAGCACTAGATAGTAGCAGTAACATTAGAAATAGATAGAGGAACTAGACTTCTCTGGAGATCCATCCCAAGCACGTGCAAGGTCCCACAACTTGGGGAAGGTTCCATTATGGTCTCAAACACCTTGGCCCTTGCAAGAACTAAGATGCACGGGTGCATGTTTGAGCAACCAAAAGTTTCTAGCACGCACCTGGTGGGACAAGCATTGAAAGCTCAAATTTCATATCTCTAAGTTTTGGTGTGTGGACTTAGTATTTCAGCCTTTAGAGGCTCATTTCAACACATCTGGTGACTCCCAACATTTCTAAGATCTCTGTTTTAGTAGTTCCTGGGCACCTTTCATGAGAAGAGTGCACACAAGAAGAAGTTGTAGCAACTGAAGATTCTTTTGAGTACCTCTAGCTATCCCCAAGAAGAGTTCATTCTAGAAATTCTACGCGAGTGCATCTTTATTTCCTACGCACCGCACTCCCATTCAACTCCTCAAAAAAGACAACCTACGCACCCTGTAATGGCACATCAACAACCTCCTCCACTGAGAAACTTTGAAAATTCATGCTAGGAGGAAGTCCCTTTCTATCTGGTTGTGCAACATGATATGCCAAATGGCACACTCAAGAGTATTCCATACTTTACTAGTGAAAATCAAGTCACCCCTCAGGAGCATATCTAGGATATAATAAATGTGTGTTCACTCTATTTGATCACACATGATGATGTAGTATTTAGGTTGCTTGAAGCCTCTTTCAAAGATAAAGTGCTTCAATGGTACCAAGGCCTAAGACATTGGATCTATCACCACCTAGGATGATCTAGGAACAACTCTTTGTAATTAATTTGAAGATAAGTAGATCACCTATCTCTTGTGGAGAAACTGACTAACAACAAAGAGGGCACCCAATGAGCAGATGAATGATTTCAACATTAGATTTTAGAAGACTTGGGAAAGATTAATCCCTCTTGTGATAAGAACTATAGCCCAACATGATTTTCTATATTATTTGAAGGCACTCAATAACGATATTTCAGTTATGATCCAATCCATGGGAGGTAGGACTTTACTCAGCTACTTATAGTATTGTAGTAAGGGAAGAAAATAGTCTTATTCAGGTGGGAAAGATAGCTCCTAGACCACCTATGCCCTTCTTCACTTGAAATGTCACAAGTGCCCCCAGCCTTCTGTGGCCCCTATTCGGTGGCCCCCTACTATTCCTAGCAAAAGCGTGCAACCATTTGCCTCAACATCCTACTCTCCAGTGCAGCAAAAGGAAGATGAAGAATTGAAGGCCTCTGATTAGAAATTTATCAAAAAAATTCATATCATTAGAAAAGAAACAGGCGCAAGCCTATAGAGGCAATTATAATCAGGTGCATGGCCAAAGTAATCAACCTTAGATGAAATCAAGTATGGAAATCAAAGATACATGCCCAACCAACAAAATGATAGATGGCATCCCAATGCACATCTACCCCTGCAAGTTGTTCCTCCCGCAGCATTCTCTTTTAGCACCCAGTGCGATTCAGGGCACTTATTCCAGTTCAGAACAATTTGGTAGTAAGAGTCAGAATGGTGCTTCCCTTGTAGCATGCCTCATAGTCGATATCATTGTGCCAATGCTACACACTGCCCAAACGTTCATGATCCAAAATGCTTCATCTTGTGAGCCTTCAACAAGTACCCATGAAGCAAAAAACCAAGAGAGACCAAAATCTCATCTAGAGACAAATTTGATGTTCTTTGGCACTGAGGACTTCTATGCAATCAACCAAGATGTAGAAGATACAAATAGACCGCGTGCCTAAGTTGTAGACAACACAAGATACAAGAAGAGTGTGTTAGATTCATGTGCATAGGTCCCACTCCTAAAAGTGCTCAAGTCATAAGAGGTCCTGATTTAAAGCTCCTTTTGAAGCAGCACACACCCCTCCTTTGGTAGGTCAGGCCTCTTCTCTAGCAAAAGTCCATAGGCTTCCGCGCCCAAATAGTCAAGAAGGTATGTTGTTCCCCAAATGTAAAAGACATGTGGCCTTCCATTTAGCATTATGTACTAGATGAAGAGAAGAAACATAAATGTCACAATGTGGGATGCCATGACCATTCCATCTCAATGAGATCTGTTGCATGAAGCTTTGGTGTAACTCCCACGCGGTGACACAGTGATGTAGAGGCCATGCACTTACTATCAACATCTGCCAAGAAGAGAAGAATACAAGTAATTAGAGTCTGTTAAAAAACCCACCCTTATACATGTCCTTGATCATAGGAAAACACCTAGTGCATAATTACATGATTGACTTAGGTTCTAGTACTTCTTTTATGCCTAAGAATATTTTTGATGTCTTAGGTCTAAAATATAGCCCCTTGTCTAAAGGATTCCTGCAACTTGATGGTTCAAATGTCACCACCTTAGGATTCATCAAGGATCTTGAGTTAACCCTCCATGCATGTCCCAAGCCTAACCATAACTCAAGATGTGTTAATCATTGACCTACCTCCTTTGTTTTCCCTATGTCTATCAAGAGACTTTACTTCTAAAGTGGGTGGTTACTTGTCTTCTGATTGGTCTCATATGTTACTCAAGAAAAGGTATGGTACCCGGTTTACCATATAAGCTGAGCCTATATTTTCCTATCATGTAGAGTCATTTGTCCCATCCCCTCTCCAAGCCAACTATTTAATCCAAGAAGAACAAGCTTCAGTTCCTGAAGAGGAATCTCTTCCACCCTCTATTCCTGACCTAGTGCTTGATGAATGGGTAGAGAGGCACCATAAATTTGATCCATATGGTGAAGAACTAGAAGCTTATGAAATTGGGTTTGTTACTTACTACATTCTTGAAGAAGAAGTTTTGTTTCTGCTGCGGGCGCATAAAAAAGACAAAATTGAGTTGGGTCTATGGAAGTTGTAATTTGATGGATCTGGAAGAAGAAATGGCATGGGAGTAGGAGTGGTTCTCATTTACCCTAAGGATGAGAAATTTTTCTTCACGAACAGGTTGTAGTTTGTATGTTCTAAAAATGTGGCAGAGTATGAAGTGCTGGTGCATGGCTTGCTCATTGTTGAGAAGAAGAAAATTAAGGCACTGCAGATCTTTGTGGACACAGAATTGGTTATCCACCAGGTTACCAACAAATGCCAGTCAAAGAATAAGCTGCTCAAAGCTTATAAACATAGAGTTTGGGACCTCCTTGAGAGCTTTGATGCTCTAAATCTATAGGTGGTGCCACACAAAATGAACAAAGGAAGCTAACTAGATGGCCATGCTTGGTTCACAATTCTCTCCTGCTGAGGAATTTGTCAAAGGAAACACTCAACACATTAAGATGGTGATCAGACCATCCATTCCAGACAACAACACCAGCTGGCAAGTGTTTGACAGTGACGTGCACAGATTGTCTATTTTATCCAAAATGAAGCTGAATTTTCATCAAGTATGCAAGCTGACTTGCATGACAGCTATGGTGACCAAGTGATACAGTTAAAGACAAAAAAGTTTCCTAAAGGGCTGGTTACCTTAGAGAAAATTTTTAGCCCTGATGATGAGTTCAAGGGTGAAGAAAGGTACATGCGCATCCATGCAAGAATATTTTTCTCCAGTCATTATTGCACATGGAAAGGAGTTTTTGCTCAGTAAATCTTGTGCGCATGAAGAGAAACATGCCTTCATCTCTCTCTGTCAAAAATAAAGTGATATATTCTCATGGGAGTATGAAGACCTCAAAGGTTTTGATCCAAGTGTTGCTCAACACTCCATTGACCTTGATCCTAGTATCAAGCCCATCAGATAGAAGCAAGGGTCAGTCAATCCTAAGATAGAGCCCCTCATGAGAAAGGAATTATCTAAACTCATTGAGGAAAAAATCATTTTTCCCATCAAGTACTCTACTTGGGTCGCAAATCTAGTTCTAGTGCACAAGAAGAATGGTGAAATCAGACTCTGTGTTGATTTCAGAGATTTGAATAAGGCATCTCTAAAGGATCATTATCCTTTGCCTTCAATGGAGTATATTCTACAGACTATGGCCAGTGCGCAAAGATTCTCCATGCTAGATGGATATTCAGGTTTCAATCAGATCCTGATCAAGGAAGATGATCAATTCAAAATGGAGTTTACAACCAAGTGGGGAACATATGCATATCATAAAATGCCCTTTTGTCTATTCAAATGTGAGCACCACATTTCATCATGCCATGGATATTTCCTTCAAAGGTTACATCAATGAGTTCATCTTGATTTACCTTGATGACATAACATTCTTCTCAAAGAGAGCACATATCACATGACACACCTAGAAAAATTATTTGAGAGATGCAAAAAAATTTGGGGTGTCTCTTAACCCCAAGAAGTGCAATTTTGAGATGGCACAGGGAAAAATATTGGGCCATGTGGTTTCAAAGGATGGCATCACAATTGATCCTGAGCACATTTCAGCTATCTTGGCTCTTTCCCTATCTGGTGCACAAAAAGGCCCTACAGTCCTTCCTTGGAAAGATCAATTTTGTTAGGTGTTTTATCCCTAACTTTGCAGGACTGGTTCAACCCATCACCTTGATGCTCAAGAAGGACATATCCTTCAGATGGACAACAAAAGGAAAGAGAAAGCTTCAACAAAATCAAGTAAGAAATTGCTTGCGCACCAACACTCATTAATCTAGATTATTCAAAGGATTTCATCCTTTATGCTTATGGCATTGATGTGAGTGTTGCTGCTTATCCTAACACAAGAAAATGAACAAGGGCTGGAACAACCTAGTGGCCTTCTTCAGCTTGACACTGAAGGATTATGAACTAAAATATAGTCACATAGAGAAGTAGGTGTTCACCATCATGCGTGTGCACTCAAGAAATTCAAGAGTATGCTCACCACCAATCATATCAAGGTGTTAGTCTCCCACTCTTCTATTAGAGACTTCATCATGGGAGTAGAAATTAGTGAGAAAAGAGCATGATGGGTGACCAAAATCATGGAGTATGATGTGACTATCAAGGAAAAAAATTGGTAAGAGGTAGCACCCTTTGTAGGCAGATTTCTGAGGATGCACATTTTGAATCTGATACTTCATTATTTACTAGATGAAGACCTCCCACATGTGCAGAACTTGAGTAGAATACAAATCCTGGCACATGACTGGATGAAGGACATGATCACATTCCTTTCTGAGGGCGCATACCCTCTAGGTTTAAACAAATCAAAGAGAAGACATTTGAGGTTAAAATCTATCCCTTATGTTTTGATTGATGGACTTATCTTCAAAAGGAATCTTGATGGCATGCTGTTAAGGTGTATCAATGGCGCATGGACTGAAAAAGTGTTAGCAGAATTTCAATATGGATTCTCTGGTGGACACTTCTCTACCAAAACTACAATAATGAAAATCATAATGGTAGGTATCTTTTAGCCTACCCTGTTTGTAGATGCACATAGGTGGGTCACAAAATTTCAAGGAATGTGATTTCTTTGTAGGAAAGAAAATATTGGCATGCTTCCCCTTCTGACCAATCCAAGAAAATCAACCTTTTGCACAATGGGGTCTCAACTTCATAGGCATGATCAATCCACCTTCAAGTGTTGGACACAAGTGGGTGTTGACAGCTACATATTACTTCACCAGATGGATAGAAGTTATTGCGCTCAAGGAATCAACCGAGTCAGTCATCCTTGACTTTCTCGAAGGTATAGTCACAAGGTTTGGCATTCCTCAAACCATTATCTCTGATAATGTGAAAGCCTTCCTTGGTACTAAAATCACTGATTGGGCTGCTAAATCTGAGAATCTACCTGAAAGACTTCTTCCAACTATTACCCTCAGGGAAATGGTTTGGCAGAGTCAACAAATAAGAACCTGATTAGAATCATGAAGTGCACAATGAACATTAACCAAAGACAGTGGCATACAAAGGTCTCGCACATGCTCTAGGAAGATAAATCACAGTAAAAAAGGTAATAGGAACTTTTCCTTACAAGCTTGTCTATGGTAAGGAGGATACCCTTCCTTTGACACTAGAGTTGAATTCATTAGCACTTTCCCAGTAGCTGGAATTTGAAGGTGCAGACCAGAGAGAAATCAGAATGGCAAGAGCTAGTTGATCTTGAAGAATCTAAGGAACTCTGCCATGATCAAGCTAGAAAAGTCATCAGCAAGCAACAAAGAAATGGTTTTGACAGAAAGGCTAAGCCTCAAGCTTTCAAGGTTGGGGACTTGGTTTTAAAATGGGATGTTGACAGAGCTAAACTAGGGTGCCATTCAAAGTTTGATGCACTTTAGAGTGGCCCATACATCATCAGTTCCTGCAAAGAGGCTAACTCTTTCGAGTTGACTCATCTTGATGGAGGCGCACTGACAAATCCCAGTAAATGGGATCTATCTCAAACCCTTCCATTGAGTATGTTACATCATGTTGTATATATTAGAATAGTTTTAATTCCTCTAAGTGCACTGTGCATGCACATTGTTTATTTGTACATAGTTCTTTCTTCTCATGTGCTTCCTTGTGCATACTCTTCCATTGCTTCTAAAATGCAGAGCTTCTCTCAGTAGTTGCAAGATTCAGAATAGAGTCAAGAAATGATCTTCAAGTGACTACAGGGGACAGTTTCATGATTGCATAAGTAGACTCCATGCCCAATGGATGCTCCAGGCTACTGATCTTCTTCATCTAGTAGGAAGATGGCCCCGAAAGTCACCAAAACTATTATCCAAATAACTCTCCTAGTTATTTGGGTAACTTGTATATACATTCTGGCTCTCAATTCCTCATTGAAGGTTGTGCGCACTTAGGTTTCAATTGGCACATTTCCTTGGTTGTAATTTCCCCTTGGCACCCCTTATTTTTCCTCAAGCACCCTTGTGCACTTTCTGTTCTCTCCTTCCATTTTCCTTTTCCTCATTTTTTCCACTCCTCCCTCATGCACCACACCTTCTACGCATTCTCTTTCTTCCTAAGTGGATTCCTTCACCTATGCGTGCATTCTCACACTTACTTCAATTAGATAAGTCCATCGGAACCTCTCACGTGTCACACCCATTACTTGTAATAGTTATCACCTTGACCATGTGTTCTCTGACTCACCCAGTTTGCCTCATTTTCCCCATGCATGTTGTGCATGACATCCCTTCTGTCTCCTTCCTGTATTTTCTTCACGCATGCCCTTTCCTCGTACCCTCCTTTGTGCCCTTCTATGTGCTAGGTCATCTTTTTACATGCTTAAGTGTGCCACATACAACCAGTCAAAGTGTGCCAACAGGGCACCAAATCCTTACAACAAATCAATGACTGATACGTGGTAGAAACATGACAAATATTTTACATAGTTGGCCATCATTTCAACCAATCCGTGCACGCCACATGTTTTATACGTGTGCACTGACAGACTCTGAAAACTTCTGATAGTTATATATTTTGCTACAGAGCTCAGATCAGCACATGCCTGGACTTTTTGAGAGATGCTAGCTGACATTGCAGCTACATTGCTAGAATTCAAATTCAAATTTTGGTAGATCTAGTAGGTGAGAAATGGGAAAACTGTCTCTCTGAGCATTGATGAGTAGATCTGATTACTCCAACCACCCAATTTGATATAATCCACCCTCCTTCCTTCTTCAACATGCCAAACAGGGCTTGGGGAAGCGTATTTCATAGATCTCCAGGTGGATTTGTAGGCATTGAATGCTTCTTGTTGGTGGTTGCATTCAAATTTTAGTTTTTCCCTCCTCTTCTCCTTCTAAATTCATCTATAAATGTAAGAGCTAGGCTCATTTTTTATGTTGGACACTCTGGATCCTTACGCATTTTCTACTAAGGACTTCATATTTTTCTGTATTTTGAGTTGCAAACCTCTAGATCTGGCTCTTGCATGTGAATATCATCCTCCTTCATCATTATAACAGCACTGTGCATTTCTGGAAGTAATAAAAACATCAGTTTTGTGACTATTCTTTATCCTAACAGTGTTTGCATTCCTTCTTCTTACCTTTTCTTTTTTCTTTGTGTGATGGTTGTGCCATTTCAGGTCCCTTGTAGTTCCTTATTTAGTTGTGTTCCATGAGAATGATCTCGTAATACGTGTTTAGTTGTGCTACTCATGCCTAGCCTCCTTTCACACATTTCCTTTCATTATCACTCAGAACAGATAGTGTTCATCCCTCTTTTCTGGTGTTATCACCTTTTAGTGTAGTTTTATTTCATGTTATCCTTCTATCCCTGGTCCTTGGACTTTCTTAGCTTAGTTTCCCCTTCCAACACTAGGATTAGCAGTAGCATTAGAAATAGATAGACGAACCATCCTTCTCCGTAGATCCATCCCAAGTGCACAATGTCCCATAACTTAGGGACGGTTACATTGTGGTCTCAAACACCTCAGACATTCCAAGATCTGAGATGCGGGCACATGTTTGAGCAACCAACAGTTGTCTCTATGTGTATTCCACCAACACATTGTTGTCCCGCATATGGTATAAGCTAACATATTTCTTCTATCATCCTCATCCTTTCACTAGGCTTCCATGGCATGCATAAATACATCAGGTTTTCCTTCACCAGTGTACCGATGTGGTTGGTTATGACTCAAGAAATGAACAATGCACAACCTGATCACATGATTAACTATAATCTTGATCTCTCACCCAACCATTTCATGCACCCAATTTTTATAAGAAACATTGGTTGTATAACTCATAGATTGAGCATCATCCCACTATATAACACCTTAATTGGATCAAGTAATTCAAGATTTGTAAATGTGTGTGCATATATCCTATTCAGATCCTCTTTAGTCAAGGGTTTTAGATAAGGTGTAACTTTCCCATCTGTTAAAGGAATAATTACATGCTCCTCTTTGTTCTCAAAAATGATATAAACTTTATTGAAGTGTAGATCGACATTATTTGCGTAACACCAAGGGCACCCAAGAAATGCTAGAAAACTATCTTCTTCTACAAGTGCCAAGACCTCAAAGTCCCCAATAAACTTGAACCCTTGTATAATAGTGGCATCCTTTAATACTCCAATGGGCATGGTTCTAGTTCAGTTCGCCATATATAGCACATTCAAAGAGGGTTGTAATGGTGGTCTCCCCATTTTGTTCCACGCATCCTAAGTGAGTATATTTACTTTTTCACCTGTATTAATCAATATGTTACTAAACAACCACCCATCAACGACTGCATTCAAAGTTATCTCTTTATCATAATCAAGACTATGAGGAGGTAAGTTCACATGTAATATTTTTCTCTTGCACTCAAATTCAACACGCGATATCTTCTCCCTCATCCATTCCCCCAAAAATGGAATGATATTATCTTGGCACAACATCTTACAAACCTCCTTCAAGTTATCAACATATTTATGAGGAATCTTAACTTTATTTTCCTACTCCAGCTTCTGCAACTACTCCTTTAAGCATTGTATTTCACCCTACAATTTTTTAATAACCTCCATAGTCTCTTGATAAAATTCCTTTTGATGGGAAGGATATGGATATTTCACATTTATCACATTTTCTTTGTAATAACAGTTTCTATTTTGGGATCTTACGAGCAAGCATAACCTTAGCTCATGTAGTCACTAACACAAGCATCATCTCAGGACCAATCACAATGTTAGGAATCCACTAGTATTCTATGAGACACTTCAATTTAATCATCCCCATGCCCTTATCATTCTTCTTATATTTCTTACTCATGTGCTCATATAGCTCATGAAATTATTTAAACTTATGGTGCTTCCCATACCATGAGCAGACTATGTACTAAGGGAATTCATGCCTATAATGATAAGGGGATCGACATGTAAAATAGGTTTGTCACAGAAAATCAGCTCGTCCACCTCCATAATCATGACCTTGGTATCCTCCAATAAACTCTACCTCTACCACCTCCATCAAAGCACCCTTCATGATGTTGTCCTTCCCACTCTTTTGAATTATTTGCAACCTTGTTTTGACACACACCAATTTTAATAGCTTCATGAATCTAATCAATTAGTCTATAATTCTCTATATCATGAGCATGAGACTTACAAATATTACAATAATAGGAAATGTTCTTCTAGATCATGCACTACAACAATAGGCACCTACCTGAATCATGATCCAAGTGACAGATCTCACAGTCCAACAAAATGGCATAGACTGACTTGTGGAGGAAGTTATCATTAGTGTGTCCTTCAACCTCACAATCTGTACACCAAATACCACTGCATGTCTCATGAGTTGAATTAGCCAAAATTTTCTCCTACTTATTTTCCATAGATGCAATCTACACCTCCAAGAATGGGCTAACTCCAATGTCTACACTCCCAACTACCTCAACATGAAGAGCTTCTTCTAAAGTCTCACACGGATATGTAAATGTCTTATGAGAGAGCACCCATCTAAAATGTGTGATAAAACCACCAAAAAACCACTGTACATACTGGCTTGGGTGAATATCATAAGATAAATTTGATATAATTTTTTTTAAATATTGCATCATACTCCCTTATGCTCTCATTCATGCCCTGCTTAATCTCATTCAATGTGCTAATGCTTTTCAGTTCAAACATAGGTATATGAAATTCAGCTAAGAAATCATCACGCAACGCATTGTAATATATAGTAGTATTATTTGGATAATACTTCCTATACCAAATTTTTGTGCACCCTTACAAAGTAGTAGAAAATTGGATTTCTTTATGCTCAAGAGTTGTGATTCCCTTAACGCACCATAGTATATCACGCATGTGCACATAATCCGTTGCATCCCCAATACCTTTGTAATATGGAAGGTGAAGAGACATTTCGTAATAGAATTTTTGTGGTTAGTGCAGACCATGCCCACCATATCCAGAACCTATATTACCTTCAGTATCCCATCCACCTCTAGAAATACTAGATCTACTAGATCACGAACCTCCTGATCCAAC
This sequence comes from Taxus chinensis, assembly GCA_019776745.2. Lineage (NCBI taxonomy): Eukaryota > Viridiplantae > Streptophyta > Pinopsida > Cupressales > Taxaceae > Taxus > Taxus chinensis. The sequence continues at coordinate 541,501,436 of CM034152.1, read as the reverse complement.
TCCTATAGTGGGCACCTAACCAGAGGATGAGCTACTATGTGTCCCCAGCTGTGGTACTAAATTAAACTCCCATAGTCTGTAAATTTCTTCTACTTCCAGATGTATTACCAAAATTCTATGTGCCTAAGATCTATCTTGATGATGCGTCAAAACATATACTACCAATCAGACCACCAAACAAAGAAGATGTTTGCACATCCATAGATTGAATTTTACATCTAATGAACTTATGTATTCAACGGAAAATTAAAACTGCATGTCGGTAATATATCACAAACACTAGCCTATTTCTCAATAAATATTTTAGGAACTAGAACACCAAGCACAAGGGCAAGGTTGCCAAGTGGTATTATACATCCACCTACGGTCCTTATTCTCTTCTCTTATGATGTGCTTTCATATGAAGATGAAGGGGATACTATTCTACACTTTCCTAAGTGGGGGAGATTTTAAAGCTCTGTCTCCATGTATTCCACGTGAGCTTTAAATCCTTCCCAAGAAATCATCCTCTGTAACTCCACAGATTCCTCAATATCGCGCTTCTTCACTAATTCCCTCTCCCGTGTTTCATTATACTTAAGTCATCTTTCCTCTATTCCCTTTTCTACTATAAGGTCCACCACCTTTCACCACACATGATCCTACCCTCATAGTCAGTGGAGGTTTAGCTAGCCATAGGTCGTTCTTTCCAAATCTAGAGTCACCAGCAAGATCTTAATGGATAAAGGGATAACATGCAAATAAAATCCTTTGGGATCGCGTAAAAACTAAAACTCAACAACCTATGGACATGAATAAGTAGAAACAACATACTCCAACATATAACTATAAAAAAACACCACTCCACCAATGATCTACACCACATGTCCAAGTTACATCAATATCATACATATCCTGGTAATCTTCTTGTGTCCAAACAATTATTCTATACATCCAATTCTACTTTGGTGCATATGTTACCATCCACTTGTAAAACTCTATAGGAAAACAAAAAATAACGTCTCATAGAATTCATGATACAAATTTTCTTCAACCCACATGTGAGCATCAAAATCAGGTCTAGTATTATATCTTTGAGCAAACTGGTCTTCCAAGTGCACAACCCAACTCTCAATGTTGTCCAAAGTTAACTGATATGTCTTCATCATGCAACATCCTTACAACAACCTGAAAAGAGGTCCCGACAAAGGAACCAAAATGTAGTATGTTTTTCTTACTCAAAACCTAGACACGTTATCCCATCACTCAGACACATCTGAACGCTCATCTGAAGCGATAAAAGGTACCAATTCCCTCTTTTTATACCAGCTTTATCAAGATGCTAGCATGATCATTCATATATTTCATATCCATAAGTAATTAAAGATAAATCATAACAATATTCATCTCACAACCATACTGTATAAAGAATCAAACAAGGATCAAGAACAAATTTACCATATAATAGTCATGAGAAGTAGCATAAAAAATCAATATCCATCCACAAATATCCATTATATTACTTCAACATCAAACATAATAGGTTTATCATACAAAAAAATAACCATACAAATTCATGCCCACAAACATACCAACAACATAAATATTTTACAATTCCAGTGGTGTGTGGTTCAAACCGTGCAAATCAATACATATATATAATAGTGGGGAATTTCCCTTCACCACCCATACATTCTAAAAATAGGTTACATGCTCAAAATATCCATGTGCCACTACAAAAGAAACTAAAGAAACATGCAAGATTTACGTAATAATAGAATACCTATAAATAACTGTAGATCTAATCCTATTATTAGCTCGAACTATGTCGGACTCTTAAGATTCCCTTTGTTCCCAAAATAGATTTGCATAGCCTCCAAATCTTCTATCTCTATCCTATGCATTCTCTGCACTCAATACATTTCTATTTTTAGCTCATAACATGAAAAAGGGTTAAGTCCTAAATTCTATCTTTCTTGGTGTGAGTCTACAGGGTGCAACTCTATCAAACTTCCACACCTACTTCCTTCATGCCACTATCAAATGCGATCTTGATACTTAGCAATAATTTATCTAGTCAACAAGGCTTTACATTTCCTGTCCCTTATCCTTCTTGTCCTCAAGCAAAGTTCTTAAGGTATCTGCCTTATCAAAATTTCAGAGTGTGACCTCTGTAGCTATCTTTTCTAACACATTGCTTGCTTGTGTTATGTGACAACTTCCCAGAAAAAAATATAGAATATTATGTAATTTGAAAAGAAAATAGTTATTCTAAAGTTGTTTAATCAAGAGACAAGATATAAAATTGTGTTTAAATTTATTTTACAAAGATTAATTCTAAGGAAAAATATAAAAGAAGACCTCCTTTAAAATAGTGTGGGGGATATGTACTTAGAAACCCCTTTAAAATGGGGTGGAATAATAAAAGAGTTATAAGATTTTTCCGAAATCCTTTTAAATGAGGGATTAAAAATAATAATAATATGAACCCCATTATGGGTAGATGAAATTAATTTATAAAGGTTATTTTGAATAGGTGTGTTGGTTGGAAAACCTACCTGATGAAAGTTATTTAAACTGGTGATGTGGGAATTTAAAGGAAGATACATAAAAATGTGTGCTTAAGGATTTAATATATGAATTATTTATTAATTATAATGAAGTAATATTAAATATGTAATGAAGAGGTGTGATTATTGGTAACTACCTCTTGAAAATTATAAACAAGAGGGTAGACTCTTGAATGATGAGAGCATGCATTATTTTATTTATTTGAATACCCAACATATAATATTGTGAAAGGCTTGGGAGTTAGTGGTGGACTTTTTGGGAAGGGGGTATACAAAATATATCCAACCAGGGGTACAAATTACACCTTGGAGTGTCCTGGCTAGGGCTACCAGTTTTTTTGATTGAAGGACCTCTAGAAGAGAGTTCCATGTGCCTCAATAGTCACCCTAGATAACCAAAGTCCTGACACAATTCTTTTTACTATGGAAATTCTAAGGACTTTACTTTGCATATTTAATTATTTATATGTATGTGTATTTAATTCTAATATATACATCAATTAGATATAACTTATTTATTATTCCTATATTATAAATTACTTAAATAAATAAGTTATGAAATGGGAAAATAACCATCACAATATTTATTTAATATTAATATTATTAAATGGAAAAAACAAACATGACAGCTTGTTCATATGAGAAATCCATCAGCTCTATGGTCAAATGTCTAAAATGCGGAGCCTTCTTCATTATTTTTGACACATGTGACTACTCACATACATCAAATACAATCTCATCCATGTGAGTCTGCATACTCCATGATAATTTATTCCTAGTATGCTTGTTTTCCATCTCTGGATCCATCAGCTCCCATCCATATAACTATTCCTTTGCAATAATTCTTTGGAACTTGTCGTGTATAATATTTGTAGGATCGTTGATGTACCCAAGGTTCTTTTTCTACACTATATCTTCATCTCTTTGTTCACTAGTGTGCTTGCCTGTACGTTCTTGTGTTCCAACACCTTTTTAAATCTCTTCTCCAGTTTCCTCCTCTGGTCCACCATTCAGGTGTGCAACACTGTCTTCTATCTTCGTATATCCACAAGCATATCTCTTTTCCTTGCACTCATGTACACTTGTGCTAGGATTCCCATCTCAAACTGTGGTTTCTCACCACTTACCCCCTCATCTCTGCTAACTTCAAGGCTAGGTGTAGAAACCTCATTGTGCATGCCCCCACCTGATGATGTCTCCTCATCACTATCCTTCACTAGGATGTACTTACCCTTTTCTTCCTCTCTTCCTCATTCTTCTTCACACATGGTGACCTTTTTATAAGCTTGAAGTCTCAACACCCACATCTTCATTTTATGCCCCGTGTATAATTGTTTTCTTCCATGATCTAGTGCAGTACTATCCTCATGTTCTTCTTCTTCATGCTCAAGGACATTCTCTAAGTCCTATTTTAATTTCCTAGGGGGTTTATCTTTGAGCATCCTATTAGTGCCCATAACCGATTTACCTTTTCGAGGACCTAGTAGTGAAAATTCCTCACCTACAATGATTTTTCCTTCCTTGAACGTTGGCCTTAAATACACATATACATGCATGGGCTCAATCTTCTTTACTTCCATGACCTCTAAAGTGATATCAATATAATCTGACTCCATGGTATCCACATACACCTCCTTATTAGGGTAGACATATTTTTTTCACATAATATGGATATTTGTATCTACCTTATTGGCAAAAACTTCAATTTTTGTGTGTTATGCAACCAATTCACTGAATATTTAAAATAATGTGCCATGAAAGAAAAAAGTAACTTATACTAAGGGATATTTTCACCTGTCTACATGTAAAAGTTTCCCAAGCATAAACATTGATAAGGCAAAAACTCTTCTTGCCCCTCCAATACACTAGGAAACTCTTATGGTACAAGCCATTCTCCTACAAGTTTTTGGTGCATCCTTCTGTATCATTTCTCTTTACACTACTTGTAGGTATTAGAAATTGAGTCGTGGCATGTATACTTCCAAAAAAAAATCATTGGGGACTTATTCTCCATGGGGTACTCCCATACTTTCTCCTTCAGCCCATCAGGCATACAAATCTCACAAAACACAATCAAGAATAAAATGGTGCCCTATGTTATCTTCTCACCTTTATCTACTTAGATGCGTGCTTATGTTACTAAGATCTTTGTAATGTACCTTGTAATAGTATAATACATTTTATTCACCATTTTTTGCGCTACATATATCTAGCACTTATTCACCTCCTTCCACCTCTCAGAGGCACCCAACTTACAACTGACCAGTCACATGCTACCCTTATAGATAGGTCTTCTATGTTTCCAACATTGAAAGCCCAAATTCCCTTTTGGTAATGGAATGTAGTGGCCATTGCCTCTACTCCCTCATCATCAGAAAAATATCTTGCAACCTCTGACCCATAGTTGCGCAAACCTATAAATTTTTAGACCAACTTCGTTGTAATTTGCATTTGTCTCCCCACAACATAAAATAAATCCTTATGGACTTATGACATCAACCACTAGTACAAATGGTCTAGCTTTCCGAAGAATTATAGCTCACACAATTGCATTACTCCAATACTTTCCAATAGTTTATATATTGAATCATCCATCACCCTTTTCCCATTAGCAGTCCTCAACTTCATCTTCAATATGGTCATTGTATTTATATCCTTCATGGCTTGTTCATTCCAGTGATTGAAATCACTAATCTTATATTTATACAGCTAGTATGCCTATGGCCTTCCTTAAATTACTTGTTATAGGTACTGCATCTCTATAAACCACTCATGTGGTGCTTCCTCAATCTCCCTCTCAACATCTAGAGCTCTCTTTGGTGCCATTTACTTTGCTAAAGTAATAATGTGCTTTGAAAACTACAATCTTTCCACTTCCTTTCCCTTGCACTCCTCGATCCCCTCTGGTTCTTCTGAATTCCTGTGCCCTAGCTATAAATCTAACTCCTTGAAACCCTAACCATGGAAAACTTCCTCACCCACCTAACAGCCTCAAACACACCTTCATGCAGAGCTATGTCAATGTTATGTCGTACATTCACCTAGTTCATCATTTAACATATCACTCTTTACTCTTCACACTTTGTCGTACTTCTCATATCGATAAATCAAAGGATGTAAGGCAAGAATAACGTTGCAAGAACAATATTTTATTGTTTTTTAAAAATTCCCCACATTTATTTGTTCTCAACTACCACCATACACAACATTAATTCCACTCCTTCTCTCTTCCACGTGTTGCGTCGTATTCTCCTGCACCTCAGTCATAACCTTTTGGCACACCCAATACTTGGCCACAAATCTCCTTACGCGTGCTTCCCTGTGCCAAAATAATTCACCACTGTTCCTCATACCAAGTAGTCACTTATGCTACTGTCTACCTCACATTACACTGGGTGCCCATCCATCTACACTTGGTCTTCAAAATGAGCACACTTCATTGGAATTCACTTTAAAACCATATTCACTTTGAACACTTGTAATTTCATAATGCACACCAATCTATACCAAGACACCAATCACTTCTTCTTTGTGATCCAACCAACACTAAAAGTATGTGTGGTCCTCTGCACATGAATTTAATAGATAATAATCAACTTCTTACGTGTAAGTGCACTTATTACAACACAAAACTGAACTAAATTGACAAGGCATAGCAACATCGAAAGGAAACAAATATTAAAAAATGCATTAAAGGGAAACCTAAGCTAAATGGAAATAATGCCTTATTACAAACACCAAGGAGAATGATTTATGTTAGGGCTTCATCCTACTCCCATTAAAGTATCTGGGCCAAAATTTTCCATCCAGTGCCTACAACTGAAAAATGCTTAAATCAAGTATCTTTGTTACAATAAAGGGTCCCAACCAATAAACTTTCAACTTCCTAAGGTGGGACGTAAACTTTGAATCATATAAAAGAACCATATTTCTAACCTCAAATTCCTTATGTTGAATATGTCTATCATGTCATGCTTTCTATCTTGATTTTTCTATCTTTTGGCTCTACCAAGAAATATCACGATGCTCATCCAATTGCATCAATTTTTCTATGTGCTCTTCAATAGCTTGTTCATGTTCCAATCCTCCTATGCCCGCAATACATAGGGATGATTACACGAATTCCACACGTAACACATCCTCCGTGCCAAACACTAATTGAAAGGGTGTGGCTCTGTTCAATCTCTTGTAAGTATTCTTGTATGCCCAAAGTACAATCAGATACCTTATCATCCTAGTCTTTCCTTCCAACATCATAGATTTTTATTAGCGTATGTCCCAATATCTTGTTGAAAGCCTCACCAGTACCATTGGGCTATGGGGGTGATATGGTGTTTTCTTATGGTGTGCCACCATAAACTCATCCAATAAGATTATGATAGTCTCATTAAGAAAATGATTGCCCCTATCACTTGTCAAGATCAATGTTGATGATATTTTTTCCCATAGAAACCTCACTATTGTAGTTGTCATATAATCATTTATGGGTGTTGCTTCATCCCAACTTGTAAGATAGTTTTTACAAGTTATAATATAGTGCGCACTAGTCTGATGCACGAGTGGGGAAATAGGACCCAAAAAGTCAATCACTCATTTTTCAAACAAATTAGCACTTGCAATAGGCCTTAGAGGCATCTCATCTCTAGATTTAGGCTTCCCAATGTGCTGAAAATTATCACAAGCCATGACATATTATTTAATATCCTTGTATAAGGTTTCCCACCAAAGGTCAGCCATCAGAATCTTGTGTGTGATGGCCTCTTCTAAATAATGACCTCCTTTAATTCCAACCATGAGCTTATTCTATTATTACCTTATGCTCATGCTCCAGTACACACCGGACCAAAACTTCATCATGACCTAACTTATACAAACATCCACCAATAAACTAGTAAGGTGCCATCATATTGCAAGTTGCTTCTTCAATAGGGTTTTCATTCCCTCAGGCACCTGGCCAATGTGCAAAAATAATGCAATATCCTCAAAATTGGTGAGAGTGTGATTCAATCTAAAAAAAATTTGCATCCAACATTGTGTCCTCAATACTCTACGCATCCTCTCTATAATTGATTCTCGAAAAATGATCAGGCCTTGAGTCTTTTTTTCCTAGTTTCACAACCAATGTAAACTAAAATCCCTAATATAGAAGTATCCACCCTGAAAATGTGCCCTTATAAAACATGCTTGTTGACCAAAAACTTAAGTGCCATATGATTAGTGAAGAAAATAAATGGTGTATCCAATAAGTATTGTTTGAACTTGTGCAGTGCGTAAATCATAGACAAAGTTTCACACTTGTATAGCTCTTTTCAGCTGGTGTCAACTTCCTGCTTGCAAAAAAATAGAGTGGTCTACAATTCCTTCACCTGGTTGTGCTAACACACCACCAATCACAATCCCATAAGTATTGACATGAACATGCAACAATTTTTCCCATAAAGGAAAGTGCAAAATGGTTCTAGTGGTCAGCCTTTCCTTCAGTATTTCAAACACTTGTTGTTGCACCTCGCCTTAATAGAATTTTCCCTTATCCTTCAAAATTTCCTCCATGGGCATGGAAATATTTTCATATCCCTTAATGAATTTCCTATAATACCCCTATATGAACAAGAAATCTGCACGCTTCACTTTTATTTTTATGTTCTTCCAATCCCAAGATCAAAATGACCTCTTAATATTCAGAAAGATACATTTCTTAATATTCAGAGAGATACTCATTTGCATGCACCTCTCAAACATAATCCTTAAATTGTCACAATGGTCCCTTAAATAATCCATACACGGTCCAATCATTAAGATATACCTATTAAAACTTATGAATATAGTCCTGAAATGCTTACACAATAACACAGGAAAAATACTGTAGGTGCATTATTCAATCCAAAGGGCATAATTGTGTATGCAAAACTTCCACACTCAGTAGTGAATGTTAACTTTTCCTAATCTTGCACACTTGATGATAGCCTAAAAATACATCAGTAAAAGAGTAAATTTCGCACCCTACAACCCCTTTCAGGATCTCCTTAGTAAATGGGGCAGCAAAGTGATCAATAAAACATGAAGCAGTTAATTCTCTATAGTCCACATCGATCCTTATCCTCCCATCCTTATTAATGATTATTACCATCGGGTTAACCCACTATAACTCCTCAATGGGCTCAATGATTCCATATTTCAACATCTGATTAATTTATTCTTTCACTTTGATGCACAGATTAGGATTCATCCTTTATGGCCTCTTCCTAACCAGGCACACACCTTTAATTATGATTCACATCTCTCTTAAAGAAGGGTGTACTCATTTTAACTCATGATAGCCTCACGAAAACAAGTCCTGAAAGTTATGTAGCAGCTCAATAATCTTAGCCACCTCCTGCTTAGACCAATAATCACCAATAATTGTCTATTTAGGTTCTACATTTGTCCCAATGTTAATCTTCTTTATTTTCATAGGCTCATGATATGTGTGTGTCTTCTCATCAGTTGTGTCCATCACCTCATGTGTACCTTTAGTGTGGTTAACATCCATGTTGTCATCATCATCATCACAATCATCATCATTATCATCATCATCTATTGTGCATACTAATTTACCCCTTTACTTTTCTTCTCAGGTGTGAACCATTTCTTTTTCTTTCGTCTCTTCAAGGTCAAGATGTGCCTCCAAATCCAACTCTCCAAACATGTCTAAATGAAGTTAATCATCCTTTGCACTATTTCCCAGAGTAAGGTACTTCATAATCTGCAATGCTTCATTAACATGTGGTTTAGTAGAAAAGTATGGATAATACCTGAGGTCATCTCCTACCAATTAACTATCTCCTATGTCAACTCTGCATAGACATACCATACATACATGCAACCACTTAGGATGGTGTAGAATTTATGTACCCAAAGTGATGGTGGTAAGAATTCATGCCCCTCCTTGTACATTCTCTCACACTTCTTAATGTTGTGTGAAGTAGAATACTTCCCATGGAATTCACATATCTTTGAAAGTACATTTCTCCTTAGAAACCTAGTAGAAAAGGAAATTCTCACCTCACGTCATTCTAATAGATTTTTCCTATGTGTAACCCACCAGTGTGGTGTTGTCCTGCACAGAGTATAAACCAACATATTTCTTTTGTTACCATCGTCCTTCCACTTGGCTTTTGTGGTGCATAAAAATATATCAGGGTTCCCTTCATTAGTATACTAAGGTACTTGGTTATGACTCAAACATCAAACAGTGCATGGCCTAATCAAGCAAGTAATAATATTCTTGATCTCTTTCCTGACTACTTCATACGTCCCTATGTGCCCAGTTGTCACAAGAAATACTTGTAGTGTCACTAACTGAATGGGCATCATCCCATTGTAGCACTCCTTCTTTAGATAGATCAACTACCTCAAGGTCTCTGATTGTACTTGTAGACACCTATAATTATGCCCAAGCAATTTAAATACTTAAATTGTGCTAATTATCTCCTTTTCCACAAATCGACGACATATCGTCAAAAGCGCTCATATTCCCTTTAATTGTCATCAATTAATTACAATACACTAATTGATTAAGTCACCTATCCAGAAAAATACCCTAATTAACGACCTTCCATTAATAAATCACCCCTTCTACCTAGATTAATTAATTATTATTAATTAATTAGTCTTCCCCTTCCATTTAACTAGTAAATCAATATTTAATTGATTTAATCCCTTTCTAATAGCCTAAATCATACTAATATTCCTCTAATTATGCTTCTATAAGCTTACATCTACCTATTAGTTAATCACCTTTGATTGGTTAAAACACCCCCCAACTCCCATGACTTGCTAAGCATAAATTAAACCCTTCTAAAGTAAGGTTACCTTTAATAAAGTAACCTTATCCATTCCTAATCATGTTTTACCTTTATCCCACATGCAAAGGGATGAAGTGTTTCCTTTATCCATTGGGCTATATAAAGAGCCCTCCACCTACCTTTTTACTTACACCTAAAACTTCTTAAGAGAGAAAATGCAAAGCATATAGCAAAGAGACTAAGAGCTTGCCTTTTGTTTTCTTGAGAGGTCACCATTGTTAAGAGCTAAAGCTTCCTATTCTTGCATTCTTTAAGGATCAAACAAAAAAATTTTTGATTGCCATTGGAGCTAAATAGGTCCATTCATTCTTGTTGGTAATCTAGGAGAGTAGAGATGTTAAAATAACATGCATAGTTTTGATCTCATGTTTTCAAAGTTATAATGTTAGTTTAGATCTTGCTTAGTTCTCTATCTTGATGGTGTTTATGCTTTGTTTTAGCTAAATTGTAGAACTATTTTAGGTGGTAGTTCTTGCTTCATTTGATTTAGCATTAAGAAAAGTATACATGCACACCATTTGGCATGCCCGGTGGGACTTACTCCATTGTCCTTTGCACTTAATTTCAAGTTTTTGTAGTTAAGTTTCATTTTTGGTTACTAACCCTCTTTTACACATGTTGATCTAACTTATTTTTCTTAACTTGTTTTGTTTAGTTTGCATGTGTTGAGTCTTCCTTGTAGGTATAAAGGAGGTGAAGTGCTGTCAAAATTGGAATTGATGGGAAAATTTCAAGATTTCTCCATGTTTTCATTTTTAGAGCTTACTTTTTCAACATTCTACATGCTAGTTTTGTCAATTTCTTGAAAATTTTAAATTCTTGAGCATGTAGGTTAGTGTTTAACAGTGTTGCATCTTCTATTTATATATTAAAGTGGTGGGATGCTATCAAAATTTAATCTTGGTGAGAAAATTTCAAGATTTCATTATGTTTTCATTTTTAGAGCTTACTTTTTCATCATTCTACATGCTAGTTTTGTCAATTTCTTGAAAATTTTAAACTCTTGAGCATATAGGTTAGTGTTTGATAGTACTGAGTCTTCTATACATATTAATGTGGTGGGTTGCTGTCAAAATTTAATCTTAGTGAGAAAATATCAAGATTTCATCATGTTTTCATTTTTAGAGCTTACTTTTTCATCATTCTACATGCTAATTTTGTCAATTTCTTGAAAATTTTAAATTTTTGAGCATGTATGTTAATGTTTGATAGCGTTGAGTTTTCTATTCATATATTGATGTGATGGGTTGTTGTCAAAATTGAATCTTGGTTGGAAAAATTGGCCCATTTTGCAGATTAAGAGACGTTTTTTTTGACATTTTTTGAGTGCATGTCAAGTGCATACCCATGAGCATAAGAGCATATGCATAACCCATCTTCCGAAGGCCATAACTTTTGCTCCCAAACTCGAAATGACTCCATTTTTTTGCATTGGAAAGGTATTGAAGTTAAATATGCAATGAAAACATAAATTTAGGATTTATACTTACAAAATTGTAGGTTTTTCTGTTAGTTTAAAACTAGTCATTTTCTAACATGTCTAATGTTTTGATGAATATTGTATTTCCATGCCTACTTGATTTAGACCAAAGCATGTGTATGCTCTTCTCTTGCACCTTTTGGTGATCTTGAGAATCAAAAACAACTTTGATCTCTATCTTGTTAACATTGGGATTAAACTTGAAAATTTGATTATTCATTTTGCTTAAGGGAATGAACCTTTTACAAAGTATTTTTCAATGGTCCTTTGATTTGAAGTTTTCCATTTCTATATAGTTGGGATAAAGTTTTTGTATGCTCTTCTCTTGCACCTTAGGGTGATCTTGAGAATCAAAAGCAACTTTAGTCTCCATTTTATAACATTTGGTAAATTGGAAACTTCATCTTTCACTTTTGGTTTAAGGGAATGAACAATTATCAAGATTTTTGTATGGTTCATTGATTGAAAAGATTTTCTTTACTTTTTAGTTGGATTATTTATTGTGTATGCTCTTCTCTTGCATCCTTGGATGATCTTGAGAATCAAAAGCAACTCTTAATCCTCTTTTAAATAATGTGATTTTCTTGGAGAACTACTAACACTTGAGTGCAGGACCTAAAAACGCTTGTCAAAGAAAGGAGGAATCAAAATAAAATCAAAAACTACTAATACAGTTGTTATACAGGTTGTCCAAAAGGTGTTCAAGCAAACCACACCTAATTAAACAAGATAAAAAGAACAACATATTCAAAACATTGTATTACAGGTTTCAGAAAAGGGTACATCCCTCTCCACTCAACTGGAACATAACCCCTTTGGCATAACGCCTTAAGCTACAACAATGGGGGTGGTTCCAGGAACCCCAAAGTAGTCCACGCAAGAGGGAACCTTGTGGATGAAATGGGAAGTGCTCTGCACTACCTACTTGACTAGTGATTCCTTTGTGAGATAGCGTTACAGGTTGTCCGTTGTGGTGACCCCAATGATAGTACACGTAGACGCACTAGTTGCCTACTATTCTTGAAGGGGGTAAAGTAAAGCCGAGATACTCCCAAACTAGATCAGTGTGACTTTTTGGGTAAATTGCGCTCACTCATGGCAACTTTGTAACACCTAGGGCAAGAGAACCACCTAGGAGAATATACTTTGGCCAGGAGCCCACTTTGACCATTCTAAAACAGTGTTGAGTTGTGAACCATATTTTCATTGAGAAACATGTGACGCGTTACTTTTGCCTAGTTTTTACTTGCCTTAGGGTGAGGTGAAACTCTGCCGAAGTGAAGCTAGCATTTTTCGTCATTCTTTTGATTTGTTTCCTTCACATTCTTTTGACACTTTGTTGATCAGAAGGAGAGTGACTACCTTTGTGTTACCAATCGATTGTCTCTGCCACTTTTTTGTCTCATTTACGCCCATCCATGTTTGCGGATGGGTAAGTTAAACATCTAAAGTGTGCGGAGGTGTATTTATATCATTGGTAGCCTTTGTGATCTTGATACCCACATCAAGATCATCATCATAGTTCAGATTAATTCATCATTTGATCTCCCTTTGACGTGTTACCTTGTGTGCATTGTCTCAACACAATTAAGATACTTATGTCATGTTTTTCATAAATGTGATCTAAGTATCTGCATTGTGGCGTTACGCTGTGCACATTTTAACACATCCTTAGTATACCTTGACTTGGTTTGGCTTCAAACATTGTCCAAAATCTTGAAGAGTGTCACTTACTTTGTTTGCATCATTTCGATACCACTTTGACACTAATATCTCGCTTCTTCATAAAGCTTGATTAACGTGTCCAATTGGTGTGGTTACGTGGCTTACATTTGTAATCCTCACCCTTTAACATTTAGGCCTTGTTGGTTGTTAAACTTGTCATGGTATCCTTTGATTGGGAGTCACATCTACCCTTTGTTAATATTTACGCCTTGTTCATTTTGAGCTTGATGTAAATATTGCCATTGTGTTGATCATTTTTGCATCAGACTATCACTTTGCACATGCATTTTACATAGGGAGTAGTTCCTTGTTGATTGGCTTTGTGTTTCACACTTTCGTGATTGTTCTTTATGATTATTCATTCAGAAAACTTGTTTTCTAGGACAATCCCTTTTGATCTCATCGAGATTGCATCATCACGATGTTTATTTTCCTTAGCCCTCCTTCGGAAAATCACACACACATCTCAATACATAATGAATGTCTAGTTGGCTGTCATTATGCTGCCCAAATCGACATGGAGCCTTCTTCACTTTGAAGAAGTTTGATCGCACTATCTAGGTCTAGACATTTGTGCTTAAATGACACAAGAGATGACTGATTATCGCATGGTTCCTCATGCTTATGATAATAAGGAATCCAACTTTCGGCGTTCACATCAAAGGATGCCCATCATGACCAAACCTCGATTGGTTCTTCGTGCTAGAGAACCCATCCAGGTAACTTGTTCCCCACCTTCATCTCATAGTCGGTGGTATGATTTGGACACTTCTGATCCAAATTATTATTCGAGTTCCCCCCACTCTTCTTCTAATTCTAATCCAAACATTTCCTCTTCTTCTAAGGATTCCAATCCAAATATTTCCTCTGACTCTTCTGAGGATTCAGATCCAAACTACTATTCAGATTCATCTAATTCGACTCCTAAGTCATCTAATGTGACACCTATGTCATGGTCCTCCCTATCCTTTTGCAGGAACCTCTTCATCATAAATTTAATATGACTCCTACGTCGTGGTCCTCCCTTTCTACACAGGACCCCTTTTATCAGTCACCTCAACGATGTCTTCTTCCTTTGAAGATACACGTGCGACTCCAAATCCCTCCAATCAGAAGTATAATACAATTCTTGAATCATGGTCCTCTCTTTCTTCACAGGACCCTTGTCATCATTCATCTAATGTGATTCTTGAATCACATTTCCTCCCCTTCTTTATAGGACCTTCTTCATCAATCACCCCCACAGAATCTTCCTTCTGTGAAGATTCGTGTGACTCAAAGTCCTTCGAGACAAACATCTGAATCAACCCATGCATTGTAATCTACAGACTTTGGACTTAATCCTACTATTTTACATATGACATACCATTGTATAGGTAGGTCCACACCACCTTCTTCTACTCCTGAGACATCTAGCTACACATATTCTTCATCCCCCACATCATCTTCTTCTATCAATAATCATCAAACATCTTCTAAGTCTTCCACACCAAGTGAACCTATTTCTTCCAATAAACCCCTAGGGATTGATCAACAACTCATACCGATTGATCTCTTTCAGAATGAAGAAACAATCAGGGCATTTATAGGGGCATATGAAGATATTCCTTTAGTAGATTACAAAAAAGGATTCTCTTTAGACTTTGATGCGTCTGCATATTGTGAGGAAAAGGTTGATTCCTTTGATCAAGAAATGGAGGAAGAGCCTCAGATCATGCAACTTGATCCTCCTCTTATTCTTCCATCTTCACATTCTTCATTATGTGATGAAACTCCTTGGTCTTGCATAGATCCATGGCCTATCTTCTCATCACCCAATAACTCTTCGTCTATCATAATTCCTCAATCACAATCTCTTGTGGGGTTAGTGCCAAGTAGCCCTTCATCTTCATCTAGGTGTGGGTCACCTTCTAGTAGCCCTCCCTCTTCTATTTGTGGGACATTTTTGAGTAGCCCACTATCTTTGATTATTGGGGCACGTCCAACTAGCCCCTTATCTTCTATGTATGGATCACCCCCGGGTAGTCCATCATCTTCTATTCTTGGCCACATCCTGGTAGTCCATCATCTTACATCTATGGGTCACGTCCTAGTAGCCCTTCTTCTTCTATTCTTGGGCCACATCCTAGTAGCCCTTCATCTTCTATTTATGGGTCATGTCCTAGTAGCCCTTCTTCTTCTATTCTTGGGCCACATCCTAGTAGCCTTTCACCTTCTATTTGTGGCTCACCTCCTGGTATCCCATCCTCTTCAATTCTTGGACCGTATCCTTTTCATCTATCACATATTTCTTCTATCAATGGTTGTGGCAAGCCCACTACCATTTCTATCATTCCTATCATCAATTGTAAATGTTCACATTCTTCTCCTTCTCGAGGTCAAAAAATTCAAGCGTCAGCTTATAAGAAACCCAAACAGGTTCATTATCAAGCTCAGGTCAAAACTTCCAAGAGCTCAAAATCCCCCAACAACTGGAACAATCTCAAAGTTGTAAATCAAGCACGATTCAAGAATGCACATCAACATAACCATCAAGTATGGCACAAAGTGCATAAACCTCTGGATAGGGAACTCAAGCTCCCACATACAAAATCCATGTTTCAGGATAAATCACAGTCCTTTGTTGAGTGTGAACTCACCACGATCATCGAGATTGGGGAAAACATGACTCTTGATAAACAAACATGCTTAGTCTCCCTTATCAAGGAAGTCACAAACATCATTGTTGGATCCTATCACACAGAGTGACTTTATTAGTAACAATGGTTCAAAAAAATATCAAAAATCTAAAAATAAAAAAACAATGCAAAAATACAAAAAAATAAAAAAATAAAAAACACAACAAAAATCAAAGGTACAAAGATCAAACATTGCAATCCGGTGTTGCATACATATGGATATTTCTTTCTTCCCTTCTTTTCTATTCTTCTGTAAGTCTTCCTACCATTTTCATCCCTTCGGTGATATTTTGGTTAGCTTATTCACACACATTTTGTGACATTTATCTCTATGGTATCTGTTTGCCCCTGGTCTTTTATCACCTTGGTAAATTAAAGAACGACTGACCTCATGGAGATCCTATCACATTCAAACATCTAATAAACTTGTTGCGAAGAAATTTTGGACATATTTGTTGACACTAGCCAATGTCATCATCACAATCACTTCCACCTCCTTCCATCAAGCCATCAGTGGTTCTTAACCCCTTGTCAAACAAGAGAGCTGAAATAAGTTTTCAGAAAGCAAAAGAATCAAAATCAATCAAAACTCAAAAGTTAAAAGCTACAAAGCAAAAGCAAATTAATATATAACTCTCTCTTGGGGTATTTCCAATAATCTCTATCAGGGCTATGGATGCCTGACTTCTAGTAGAGAAATGTTGTGATTAGAATCAAATACATCTCTTTCGGGGCTATGGACACTTGGCTGGCAGCGGAGCAATGTACGGCTATCCTTTCACCCTCCATTCACAAAATCACTTATCAAAATAAATCATTCCTACACATTGGCTAGGGTCTCTTCACTTGTTGTCTATTAAATCTTCACTTCAAGAGGTAATAAAATCCACGTGCACACACTGGATCTCTATGAGTAAACATGATTAGTATGTTACCAAGTGTCTTTTTTTGGACCTTGTTCAGACTCTTACTCTAGTCCATATCTCATCTCACGATTTATGCCTTTGGCTAATCACTTCTTCATCGCGAGGCTTCTAAGCTACATTCATATCATTCACATCATTCTTCTACTTCGTTCAGAACATCCATGTGTATAAGGTTACTTTTTTTCCATGTTTGCGGACACCTTTGTCCCCTTCCACAAAAATAATCTTCTCCTTCCTTTCTATCATGTGCTCTTAGGCCAACTTACGCTAGGGGCATCCTTGCTTCTTCCCAGCATTTCATTGGTTTATGTTCATCATCATGTTGAACCTATCCATAATGGCCTTGGGTCCCGCTTCTACCTGTGAAGAGTTTACCTTTGAATACTCCCACCTTATCATTGGGACATTTTTGCATCTTCACCTTTCTGGTACGCACGTGGCCTTATGCCCTTGTACATCCCATCTATCACTGGGGGCATCCATGCTTTCTCATCTTCCTGTACATAGTTTCATAAAACTTTTAAAATCAACCAAAACATTCAAATATGTTAGAGAAAAAAAACATCAAAAAACATTCAACTATGTTTAAGAAAACTTATAAAAATTGAAAATCATCCTACAAAATGTCACTCTTTGGTTCTCACTTGTTCATGTGTGCGACTTGCGGATCATCTTGATCTACCTCCATCAACAAAAGCTAGGCTGCTTACTTTGTCTGTACTCTGGGGCACAATGAGTTGCCTGGTACTATTTCATAGTGCACATTGCTTTTCCATCAGACCCAAGTGTCCTCCATTATTCCCCTCGCATGTATCCTTTCTTGGGGCACCATCATCAACCCTTGTCATTTAATTTGCATAGGTCGTAACTGAAGCTCGATAATAAAAACATTATATTATGTTTCTCTGTTAGTTTAGCTTGTTTACTTTCTCGTATTGCATTACATTTTGTATGTTGCATAGAGTTAGGCATCTTTCACTTTCTCGTATTGCATTGCATTTTTTATGTTGCATGGAGTTGGTGTTTTCAGCAATGGACAATCATTCGTAGTATGGCTTTTCATGTCGTTCTACCTTTGTCGTATGCTTATATTTTTTATAAGGACCGATGATGTAGCTCTTATGGCAATATGATGACACTGAAATTGTTCCAATACACAAGCAGCTAGAGGCTAAGCTCTTCTCTCCCCTCCTCCATATTCATTCTACATCACTTTCCTCTCACCCCTATTCTTCCATCTTACCGGGGCATCTTGCCTCTTCCCATTCTTCTATCTATCTCTCACCTTTTTCGATCGTCGATCATCTTCTTTCATCACCCCATCGACACTCGAGGGGGCATCTCTCCCTCCTACTAATTTTTCTTCTATCCCTTCAAAAATTTTTCTTCCATCTACTATCTTTGATGACGTCACTTATGTGTAGACACCTATAATTACGCCCAAGCAATTTAAATACTTAAATTGCACTAATTATCCCCTTTCTCAAAAAATCAACGACATATCGTTCAAAAGCACTCATATTCCCTCTTATTGTCATTAATTAATTACAATACGCTAATTAATTAAGTCGCTATCCAACTAAATACCCTAATTAATGACCTTCCGTTAATAAATCACCTCTTCTATCTAGATTAATTAATTATTATTAATTAATTAGTCTTCCCCTTCATTTAACTAGTAAATCAATATTTAATTGATTTAATCCCTTTTTAATAGCCTAAATCGCACTAATATTCTTCTAATTGGCTTCTATAAGCTTACACCTACCTATTAATTAATCACCTTTGATTAATTAAAGCACCCCCAACTCCCATGACTTGCTAAACATGTATTAAACCCTTCTAAAATAAGGTTACCTTTAATAAAGCAACCTTATCCATTCCTAATCATGTTTTACCTTTATCCCACATTCATGAGAATGTGTTGAATCCTTTATCCTTTGGGCTATATAAAGATCCCTCCACCTACCTTTTTACTTACACCTAAAACTTCTAAAACTTCTTAAGAGAGAAAATGTCAAAGCATATAGCAAAGAGACTAAGAGCTTGTTTTTTGTTTTCTTGAGAGGTCACCATTGTTAAGAGCTAAAGCTTCCTATTCTTGCATTCTTGTAAGGATCAAACAAAGCAAATTTTTGATTTCCATTGGAGCTAAATAGGTCCATTCATTCTTGTTGGTAATCTAGAAGAGTAGAGATGTTAAAAATAGCATGCATAGTTTTGATCTCATGTTTTCAAATTTATAATGTTAGTTTAGATCCATTGTCTTAGTTCTCTATCTTGATGGTGTTTATGCTTTATTTTAGCTAAATTGTAGAACTATTTTAGGTGGTAGTTCTTGCTTCATTTGATTTAGCATAAAGATCTAAAGCAGTAACTATCAAATGAAGTCACACCCTCATCACCTATGAACTTAATTATCCTCAGATTGAAAAGGCTTGCTTGGCCGTTGTTTTTACTTTTCAGAAACTTTGCCATTACCTGCTAAATACTAAGACCAAGCTCATATCCAAGGTCGACCCACTCAAGTATTTGTTGTCCAAACCCACCCTCACAGGTAGAATGGATAATTGGATCATTCTACTCAGTGAGTTTGATATAGAATTTGTCCATCAAAAATTAGTTAAAGGACAAGTACTTGCCGACCAGCTAGCGGAAGCACCTTTGCAAAGCACAGAACCTTTGAGTCTGGATCTGCCAGATGCATCTTTTCTCTACATTGAAGAATCTATCGTATGGCAGATACATTTTTATGGATCTTTTATGTTTCATGGTTCAGGTGCAGGAGTGGTCCTTATTACTCCTTCGGGTGATCCTATACCACAAGCTTTCCACCTGGCCTTCCCTTGCATGAACAACATTGTGGAATATGAAGCACTCATTGCAGGGATGAAGCTAGCCATCAAGTGGAATATTCAACATGTTAAGGTTGTAGGTGATTCGCAGCTAATCATCAAATAGGTTAATGATGAGTATAAAGTTAAGGATGACAAGCTCATACCTTACAAGAAGTTGGTGGAAAACTCTGAAGGAGTATTTTGTGTGCATTACCTTTGAGCAGATCCCAAGAGCGTAGAATAGATCAGCAGATGCTATGGCAACATGGTGGGATCTATGCTTCGTATTTCTACCAGGGAACAATGATATGCCATTTTTCATAGAAAATCTACACCAGCCCGCGTATGACATGTCAGAATCTTACCTGGCTTGTGAGGTTGTTGGTCCCTATTCCCCATGGTACGAACCCATTTTCACCTATCTTAAGGATAGTACTTTCCCTCCCAATATCTCCCATTTTGAAAAGTAAAGCCTGATTCGCCAGATATCCCATTACACCCTTTTAGGAGGTACACTTTATCATCGTGGCTACGATGGGAATCTGTTACGTTTTCTGGATGTGACAGAGTCAATCCAGAAATTAAAGAAGTACACGAAGGAGTATGCGGAGCACATACAAACGGAATGGTCTTGGCTAAGAAACTATTAAGAGTAGGTTACTATTGGCCCACCATGGAAACTGATTGTTGTAATTATGTTAGAAAATGTGTGCTTTGCCAAAAGTATGGAAATTTCATCCATACTCCATCACAACCATTACAACCAATCACTACCCCATGGCCATTCTCCAAGTGGGGACTTGATCTAATAGGGAAGCTTACTCCTACCTCATCTGATGGTCATACACATATCATCACAGCTACATAATACTTTACAAAATGGGTGGAGGCTGTCCCTTTAACCTATGTCACAGGAGCACAGATTTCTAAATTCATCATGAATCACATTATTTGCCGATATGGTATCCCTGCAGCCATTGTCATAGATAATGGGAAGTCATTTAAGAACAAAACTGTGAAAGGTCTTTGCCAACGGTTCCAAATCAGATTGAAATGGTCCACACCATATTACCCTCAGGGTAATGGATAAGCTGAGGCAACAAACAAGATTTTGGTAAGGATAATGGAGAAGATGGTTAGCAAAACCGGTCGAAACTGGCACCTACAAATCCACCCAGCCCTCTGGGCCTACCGAACATCAATTCACACTCCTACGGGTGTGATGCCATATTCCCTAGTGTTTGGGACATAATCTATCATCCCTTTAGAGATCGAACTCCCATCCCTGGGAATTTCTCTTCAGGACTATTTGGATAAGGATGAAGATTATCGAGTGGCAAGATTGGCTAAGTTAGAGCTCCTGGATGAGAGGTGCATTCGTGCTCTTAATCACCTAAAGGTATATCAACACAGAATCTCCCACAACTACAACAAGAGAATCATCCCTCATCTAGTTTGAGGTGGGTGATTTAGTTATGAAGGAGAACCAGTTCAACACCAGAGTAGAGCGAGAAAAGAAAGGGAAGTTTGAACCACACTGGTTAGGACCCTATGTCATAGTTGCCAAGTACGAGCACCGGGGCATACAAACTGGCTCACCCCAATGGTGATGAGCTCCGAGAGCCAATGAACGCCATGCATCTTAAGAAGTTATATGCTTGAACATGGCACAAAAATAAAAAAATATAAAAACATCAAAAAAAAAAAAATTAGAAAAAAGAAAAAGAGAAAACAGGTTGTCCACTAGTGAAAACCATGCAATTGTGGCACTTTGGACAAGTCCTTGGGTGAAAACCAGTTTTCGGTGCCTCGGGAGGATTCATTGTTCACAAGCATTATGTATTAGAAGGGTAGTTGTCTTTGGCCTGGACCTAGTTCTGCCTTCGAGTTTCCTTGTGCACACCATCTTGTCCAGCCTTGATCCAGCTTTGCCTTCTTCTATTCATTTGTAAGGGACGTGGTCTTTCATTATTTCCCATCTTACGCTAGGGGTAACTCAACGACTTCACCTTCTTGTTCATAAGCGTGTGGCTTCTACCCTTGTATATTCCCCACCTAACGTTGGGGGCATCCATGCTTTCTTGGTTACCTGCACATAGCTTTGGAAAACTGTTAAAAACATAAAAACAATAGAAAATTGTTTCAAGAAAAACACAAAAACAATAGAAAATTGTTTCGTTAAAAACACAAAAACAATATAAAATTGTTTCAAGAAAACACAAAAACAATAGAAAATTGTTTCGAGAAAAACATAAAAACAATATACAAAAACATTTAAACAATAGAACATTGTTTCGAGAAAAACACAAAAACAATATAAAATTGTTTCTTGAAAAACACAAAAACAATAGAACATTGTTTTGAGAAAACATAAAAACAATAGAACATTCTTTTGAGAAAACACAAAAACAAGAGAAAATTGTTTCACAAAACACAAAAACAATATAAAATTGTTTCATAAAAACCTAAACAATAGAAAATCAGTTTATGAAAACATATCTTTCAAAAACATTTACTTGCATTGTCTTGTTTTCTTGCTTTGCTTGTTGCTTGTATAGTGTTTTGCGTGCTTACTTTTGAGTTGTTTGTTGCTTGGGTGTACTTTGTCATAGTTTATCTTTTCTTGCTTAATAATAGATTCATTCTTGCTTGTGCATATTGTAGTGGGTTTCGACATGCTAGTGTGTTAATTCTTTATTTCTTTCTTAATGCATTTGGTTGTGTTTTGTTACTTGTTAATAAGGCATGGTGATTCATGGTGTATTGCATTAATTCCTGGTGTTCTTTGTAGCATTTGGTTGTGTTTCTTGCATGTGCTCTATTTTGTTATCATTCACATCACATTACCATCACTATCATCACATCTAACATCATCTATACATCATATATAAACAAAAATTCTAAGTTTTACATCATGCATGTATGCTAAGCTAATCATCACATATTGTATCATCAATGGGGCAAGAGAGGTTACGCATAATAAAAAATCTATCCCCCCCACACCAATATCATCATATCATCCCGTCCATATACATCAAAATAACACTTGAAAATAACATTTGATATTGTCTACAAATCTATCATGTGCAATCTACAGCATGCCTCAAATGATCACGTGCGATCACCATCTCTCCTGAGTGTCGGAGCCTCACGGTAAGTTTTCTAAACTGAGCGGTTAAAATGAACTGATTGCGATGTTTTTACCCCCCTCGGGGGGGGGGGGGGTATATTAACCTGTTTTTCATCGATCAGAACGGCCGGGACACCCGTTTAGCTCACCGTTTTCTCCTCTGTTCACTGTGGAATAATTATTTTTAATTAAATAATTATTTTTAATTAAATAATTATTTTTCTCTTATTTTTCACCGTATTGGGGCATTTTTTGTCCAATACCCCTTTCTTCTCCCCTGGACAATTTTATTGCTCCCTGGCGATTTTTAATCTTCTTCACACCCTCGTAAATAATTATTTTTCAAATAATTATTTTTTCTTAATTTTTCCACTAAACAAGGACATTATTTGTCGTTTGTTTCTCTTTTCTTCCACCTAGGGCACTTTATGTTGCCCCTAGGCCCTTCTTTTTCTTCTTCTCCTTTCTTCTATTGTTTATCATGGTTCAAAAAGCCAAAACAATACAAACATTTACTATTAAAAAAAAATCCAAAAACAAGGCAAAATTTTTCAAAAAATTCCTAAAAAGTAAAACACCCTACAAAATGGTAACTTGCTTACAATAATCTCAGATAATGCATTGGCATTCATTGGATCCAAGGTGACTGAGTGGGCTGTCAAGAATGGGATCTACCTAAGTACTTCATCAAACTATTACCCTCAATGTAATGGCCAGGCTGAGTCTACAAACAAGAACTTGTTGAGGATCATTAGGAGAACTCTTGATGAGAATCAGAGGTCTTGGCATACCAAAATGAAATCAGCCTTATGGGCTAATAGGATAACTCCCAAGAGATCCACAGGTAACTCTCCATTCAGGCTTTTTTATGGAAGAGAGGCAATTTTTCCCATGTCACTTGAGTTGCCAACATTGGAACTCATGAAACAGTTGGAGCTGTTGGAGTTTGAGCCCATGGAGGTGAGATATGCAGAGTTGATGGAGCTTCAAGAGATCAGAGATCAGGCATCCCAAGCAATGGAGAAGGATCAAGCTTTGATCAAGAAGACCTTTGACAAGAAGGCCAAGAGTAGATATTTCCAGGTTGGAGATCTAGTGTTAAAATGGGATGCAGATAGAGCAAAACCGGGAAGGCATTCAAAATTTGATGCCATTTGGAGTGGCCCATACATGGTCACGAAGTGCAAGAACAACAATTCTTTCCAATTGGCTTCATTGGATGGTGAAGAACTGTAGATTCCAGTCAATGGAATCTATCTCAAGCATTGCTTCTAAATGGAAATTCTCCACCTTGTAAATATTAGCTTAGGTTTCCATTCCTTCAAGTACTTGTGCACATTGTTTTGCTGTAGGTTAGTTTTGCTTTCCCTAAGTGCTTTGGCACAACTTGCTGTCCCTGGAGATGTTTTGCAGTCCTTGCTTCCATCAAGTGATATTCCATCTTCCTCCTTGCAACATTCTAAGTCAGTTGGGGTTACAAATAGAAAATTTGATAACTCCATGCCCAATGGACTACTTCAGGAAACTGGTATTTTCATCTAGCAGGTAGATGACCCCTCTGAGTCGCCAAAATTGTTATCCAAAATGTACCCCTTCTCATTTTTGTGGCTAACTCCTTGTGTTCTTACCTCTCTTGTGCCTTAGTCTCCATTTTTTTATTTTTAGGCACTCAAATCTTTCTAGAAATGGCACCATTGGATAGAGATCTCTCTCAGCTTTCCAGAAAGGTAATTTTTTTCTCCTAACTCCTCATATTTTTCAAGTTATGGCTCGGCGGAGTTTTTGTGGGAAATTTTCCCCTTGGAAGCCCGCAGCCAATAGAAAGCCGCCACATGTCCCAGGAGGGTGGCAGAGAGGAGAAAAAAACTTAGAATTTTTTTCAAGTTTTGGTCAAATTTTGCAAAAGGAAAATTCTTGCCCGTGGGCCCGCCGAGCCAATCAGGACATGACACGTGTCGGGAGAGGAGGCAAAGTGAAAAAATTGACTAAGTGTTTGGCGCAGGAAAATTTTTGAAATTTGGCCCACAGCCAATGAGGTGCTGCCACGTGTCCAAATGATAGTGGCGGGCGTTGGAGAGAAATCATGTTTTTGGCTAAGTTTTTGCTAAAATTTCCAAAGTAAAAAATTGGCCCGCATGGCCCGCAGCGAATAGGGTTACGCCACGTGTCTTCACCAATCAGGGCGGCGGAGGTAGAAATGCAAATTTTGCTAAGTGTTTTGTGAAATTTCTAAAGGGGAAATTTTGGGGCAGAGGGCCCGCGCCCAATAAAAATAGGACACATGTCCTGTGGTCCCAGGGGAGTTCGGAGCTTGGGAAAGATTTTCAAAATTTGGTTAAGTTTCGCCAAAAAATTCAAAGGGAAAGGTTTGCCCCACGGCCCCTTCCATCCAATCAAGACATTCCACGTGTCCCAAAGTGGTGGGGTGCGGGGGGAAAAATGAAATTTTTTCCAAAGTTAAAAATGCAAAATTTTGAAAGGTAAAATTGCGCCCCCGGGGCGCGAGCCAATCAAACCTAACCACGTGTCCATGTTGCAAAAAATTTTAAGGAAGGGCCCGTAAGAAAAATTTCAAGGATGAGCCCTTGGCCAATCACATCATGCCATGTGGCATCCAAGTGGCAGAGTGTGGGGATTTTTGAAAAAAAATTCCAAATGCAAAAAAGAGGTAAAAGTCAAAATTTTTTCCCGCCGATCCATTTTGGGCCTGTTTTTGCCCTAAATCTTCAAATGGCCATAACTTTCGATCCAGAGCTCAGATTTTCACGTTCTTTATATCAATGGAAAGCTAGTGAAATTTTCTACCAGATTCTATGGTCAATTTTGAATTTTGGTTCATTTTGGAGGGATAAAATCAAAAAATGCTTCTGGTACATGTCCATGGACAGAACTGACGTTTCAACAACCAATTTTAATGCAAAATGGGTCGCATTCTTCTCCAGCATGGTCAGAAAATGTCAAGGCATGGGTTTGTAATGACCTCCATGCTATTTTTAATGCATTTTGGTCAATGGGGAATGGCTCCCATGTTTTTTCACGTTTTCTCTCTCCTGGGCTCAACCCATGCACTGTAAAAGCCAGATTTGGCTCATTTTTCAAAGGTTGAACACTTTTTTGCACAGCAAGCTTCTGTTTTCACCTTCAGCAAGTGATTTTGGCAAGTATCAGACCATCTATGGATTTTAAGAGGTTTTTCTGCCTCTTTGGTGTTGGAATACAAGGATTTTGATGTTGAAAATCACAATGCAGGCTCTGTGAATGCTTTCAGTCCTTTGTATGTGTTGTTTGCTTCATTTAAAACCCTTGATCACAGTTATCAACCTGTGCATGATGTTTTATGTTACAATTTCTGATTTGTGTCAATTTGCATGAGCAAGAAGTGCTCACCACTCCTTTGGTGTATCACCTTTATCAGTTTAGTTTCAATTTTTGCATTTCTTATCCCTGTCTCCTTGCAAATTAGGATAAAATTAGGATCTGAACCTCTGTAGTTGTGCAAATAATAGATCTAATCAGAGGAGTTTGAGGAACCAACCTCTAATCTGAAGATTCCTCTCTCATCTTGCAAGTCCCACACTTGGAGAGAGGTTTCAATGTTGTGCAATCACACTGGATGCCCTAAACATCAACTTAGAACCTTGATTTGCATCCAGGGGTGCTGCTGATTTGCAACAACAGTAACTCTTTTGAACATTCTCAAAATTCAAATTATAAATGTTTTAAAACAGTTAAACACAAATATTAAAAGAAAGTAAACAAATAACTATGAAACAGTCCAAGAAAATCATAGCATGCTAAAAAAATCAGATTTATCATCCTCATTATTGTCATAACAACCTTGAATTTAATAATAAATTTCATAGTTGTACCAAGATTACCACCATGAATTGATAAATTGAAAAATAATGAGGAATAATTTTTATTAGATAAGTTGTTCCTGACTTCTATCCACTAAAACTAATTTTTGTTAAGGTGCATTACTTCAAACTAAGGCAACCAAATTATCCGATGAACATAATAATGTAAGGCCTATTTTTGGCATGCAAATTCCACATATCCATGAACATAAATAAATTCCCAACTAAGAACAAATAAATAAACATAGAGATGCCTAATTCCTTGATAATTAAATTCAAATATGTTGTTAATATGTATATCATTTGTGAAGGTTTTTAATTTTAAATAAAAATGCTAACTATTATTGTACCAATATTTATGTTATTTTTTTTTACATGGTAAAGATATCTATATACATCATGTCAAGATGCAATTTTAAGAATTGAATAAAACAACATATATGATATTTGGATTTAACTATGTTCATGCTATGAATCTGTGTTGTAGTCTTGTTTTCTATACCCAAATGCCTAGGCATAGTGACACTTCATTCAAACATATATTAATTCTCACCCGAAGTGCGCGAAGTCTACCAAGCTCCTCCTTTGCACTATATTGTCAAGATGTTAGCATGCATGATCATGTTTACCATTATCAAGCATATATTCAGATGTAGATAATTAAAAACATCATAAGGAAACACATATAATAAGGAAACATAACAGATCAAACCATTACTAAGATCAAGTGCACTATGCAATCACCATACTCAGACACATCAATTCCTATAATCCAACCACAATGATCCATTTATAAAAAAAAGTAGGATATAGCAGAAGTTGAATATATAACAATAATCACCAGATAGTCATGTGCACTAGAAAATTAGAGAAGAATAACTCTGCTACATCACAGGTGTTCAAAAAAATGAAGTAAAATACACACACACACACACATGTATATATGTATATATATAGGGGTGGGGACTTTCCCTTCACCATCCATGCATTCTTGGAATAGAGTGCATGCTCACAATAGTATGTGCTAATAGTTGCATGATTTCTTAATAAAGATAGAAAAATATCATCCTCTAATTAGAAATTTATTTAACCCTATTAATAGCTATACGCATACATGCGCTTTTATCTTCATCTCATATGTACTTCCTCCAAAAATAGCCAACACTCGATTGACAAGTTATTCTTTGTATACTATGTACTCCAAGTCTATTTTTAGCCTTTCTAGGGAAAATGGCTAAGTACCTAATATATTTGTCCCCCTACACATTCCCACATGCAACTCTGATCATCCTTTCATGTACTCCTCCTGGTCATGTGCAAGCGTGTGTTCTTGCCCGCTCTGGCACTTAGTCATTTTCTTACTCCAACATTACCCCACACTAGGAATGTTTTCCGTCACCGAAAACATTAAAATTATCACGCAAAGAATAGTACAAAATCACCAAGAATAAACAAATGAAATAATAAAGAATAAGGCTTGCACCCAAGAATTGAGACTCCTTGGGTGAAAAAACAATGGGGAAATCCTTCATCAATATCTTCTCTAGTTCCTTCCACCCCTTCAGCTCCTTGATTGCCTACACCGACACATTATCAACAATTCTAGGGAATTCAAGAGTTAAAACATTTATCTCCCTCTTCATCTATTCAACCAAAGTCTCTAGTTGATTTTATACATCAATCAACACATCCAGCCTACACGTACTATGTAGGAAGAGTTCCTTCAACCTATTCTTGAGTGAGTTTTTTAACATGTTTATTACTTCTCTCATATATTCTACCTTGGCCCAGATCCTTTCTCACTCCTCTCTATTTCCCTTATTTTTTCCTTGGAACTATTTCAACTCAACTTCATCCCTGACAACAATTAGTCCCATAACATGGTTAAATTTCTCACATTTTTCGAACACAAATCCTGCTACTTGTGCATCCTCCTTAACTTCCACTGCCAATGCATCATATTAAGTTAGGTGAGCTTCGATCTATTATTTTTCATTTTGCCTCTGTCATGCGAGCATGTCTTCTATAGATTCCAGGGCAATAACCTCTTTTTGTGTGTAACCATGCATGCTAAATATTCCAAGAAATGCAAGATTGTCTCATATTGTGGTTGAAATTGGCCTACCAAGTCTGGGACCATGAGTGTAATTGCATTCATAATGAATTATGCATTTTTGTACATGGCATGCATAGGACCCTTTTTCTCTTGCACCTCTTGCTTCAACTGCTTAATGATCTTATTTTCTCCTTAATATCCTCATTTCACTCCTTGATATCTCTATCTTTCTCCTTAATCTCTTTGTGCATATTCCTAATTCTGCATTCCTTTTCAAAAATTATTACTCCAACGTTCACCGATATTTTATTGAGCCCATTACATGCTTTCTCATCTGTTAAAATTTGGGAGTCAACTATCGGGTATGCCTCCCCTAGTTTGGACTTCAGTCGGGTCTCTGTTAGCGATTGTGCGCTAACTTAAAAATATGGATCCTTCGTATGTGACTGGAATTCCCAGGAGAGCATCTTCCTGGTGCGCAGAAAAGCTTCCTCTCTCCTAAAAAATGACCAACAAAACAAGTCCTTTGTGGCCACCGTGCTTTGGTATCTTACGCATACACCTTATTTGGATCAACATCATACTGCATCATAGGTCCATGGGTGTATATGCCTTGGTCTTCTATTCTTCCCATAAGACACCCTTTGAAAAATTAGCACAAGAGTATTGTCTGGTCTAGTTTCTGTATTTTCTTCACTCTTTCTCCAACACGTTACTTTATGTTCTATTATGTGCTCAATCTCTACTTTGCACTCAAATTTAGTTTCAAATGTGTTATCCATAATAGGCTCCTCAAGTAGGCATTTGTTTTTCCTCCAAAATGTGGGTGATAGAAGCATCAACCCCTTCCTTCCCCACCTCCATCACCAGGATCTGTTTATGGTGCATGTTATGCTCCTCTACATCAGACTCTTCAACATAATGTACCTGAGGGCTACGTTGTGCAACTTCCTCTTCATCCCTCTTTTCCTCTTTAGTCTTCTCTTTGTATTCACTAGACACTATCTTCTACTTATTGATTATGGGGATTTCTATCTTTAAGGGATTGCCTCCTCAAACTTGCGCGTGGTTGCATGATTCCTTACGTGCAGGGGTCTTCTTCACAGTTCCTCTTATGGTAGGGGTTCATCATCACTTCCTTCTTCCTCCTCGACTGATAGGAGGGGTAGCCTGGCGCACTCTCTTTCTTTCTGACCATCTTCTTCCCCTTTCGGCTCCTCTGGGATAGTCAAATCATCTTCCATGTACTTTCCATTGACCATGCTTGGCTTCAGATATATATATAATTTATACATCTACCACACTCCTACGATTGGAAAAGTAACTAAATTTATCATGTTGATATCATCTAATATCATTCTTTTTCATATGCGCTCTTATTTGGGTAGACAAGTGTCTTGTGTAAGTATGGTGCTCGTAGTCCACCTTGTCTATGTCAATCATTATTTTATGTGTTTTATAAACCTATTCACAACAGTTTGGAAATATTTGGGTGTGAAAGAAAATGGTAGCTTACACCAAGGGCTTTTCGTTTCATCCTTCAACTCAAAACAACCGATGTAGAAGTGTTGATACAAAAAATTCCAACTTTCCCTCCAGTTGCGTAGGTAATTCACTGGGAATGTGCCACTCCACCCCAAATGCATCACACATCCTCTTGTACCACCTATCTCCTAACCTTAGCAATTATATTCCCACAGGTGTAAAATTTTTGCAAGGGACTTATTCCTCAAGGTACTCCCATATCTTATCATTGGGTCCATCTGGCACCTCAATCTCAGAAAATACTATAAAAAATCCCCAAAAGTGATTTTTTCACTTGTAGGGCCTCTTCAATAATCTCTTCAGCTACAAATCCCTCAAGGTTAAAGACTATTCCTTACACAATGTTCCTGAAATGTACCATCCATTTTTTTTCACTTTCCCCCATCGCTCCTTTCCATTTAACTTAGTAAGTAGGTGTGTTGCTATTCTGATAACAGGGTCATCCAGTTTCAAAATGTCCATTGTGCAACTCCCTTGCTGATAGTTGAACTCCTTGGTAGTATTCCTTACTTCATCAACATCATCTAAGTCTAAGGGGAGCTCTACACCTGTTCCGAAGTCCAATAAACTTGTAAATCAGTGTTGTAGTTAAGTGCATCCTCCTCCTAGAAAAGTAGAAGAATCCTTCATGAATTGTGTGACATTAACCATTGGTATAGTTCGATCATGGATTTCAAAAGTATGGGAGCTCATACAACTGAGAAACCATTAATTCTGTAAAAATTTCTCTCCCTCATCATCATATAATAGGCTTTCCCTCCATATCCTTTCTCTAGTCTTTTGGACTAAGCTCTCTTTCAATATGGTATGCATTGGCATCTTGTGATGGTTGTAGTCACTTACAACCATTTTGCATATATGGGATACCCATTCCTTCCCCATCAGTACTCCATCAAGGTATTACATCTTGGAATACCACTCTTCCTACAAGTCTTCCACGATGGGATTTTCCTTTCCCTTGTCACTTTCCTTTTCCCTTTGGTGAAGTGGTTTCCACCTTCTTGGGTGCCATTCCAGCACACAAATTCAAACTTATACCTTACCCCTTGTTGTGTTTTAATTATCCCAAACTTCCTGTTACAGTCATTCACGCATCAATATTTTCACACCAATTTCTCTTTCCTTCTGAATCATGCCCTAATCCTAAAACCCTAACCAGAGCCTTTAAAAGTCCTCTGAAATTACTTCACGCCATCCCAAACTATAATTCTTCTTCTAAATTAGTTTTTCACTTGGTCATGTCTGTAATTTGATCTAATTCACAAATTCTCTTTCTTTGCACTTGATTCCGCAAGATATCACACAATAATCTCTCTTAAAAATGTATTCACAAGGTAAGGTAAAAATGAATTTACCCTACACGCCTTTTTATAGTTTTTCAAAAAATTTATTGCATTAAATGTTCACCACCTACCACCGTACAACAACTTTAAATATGATTTTCCTACTTTTTCTCACACCTTTTCACTATTTTCCTCCTCGCGCTATAGTCATAACCTTCTGGCATGCTTTACTACTTTCACAAGCCACAAACCTCCTTACATGTGCTTCCTTGTACTGAAGTACATAATCCCACTATGCACTTGTCACTAAGTAGTTCACCATGTCACTGCCTACCTTACATTACATTGTGTGTCCATTCTTCATACGTGGTTTTTCTTCTGAGCATCATCCTTATTATCACCATCCTTCTTATGACACCTTTTTATTCTTTCTTACCACTCACCCTACAACATGTACACCTTTCCTCTAGCCTTACACACACATATTTATCCACTTTGTCTTGGCTCGAAGCATCCTGAGATTTCTATGATGTACATTTTCACCTAGTTCACCCCACACTAAAAGTATGTGTGTTCCTCTATGCATGAACTCAATAGATAGTAATTAGCTTCCTATGTGCAAGTGCACTTATTTGAACAAAATAAGGAATCTAAATTGACAAAGCATAGAAACGATGAAAGGAAACACATAAAGGGAAATCTAATCTAAGTGGCAACACTGCCTTATTACAAACACCAAGAAGCTTTATTTATAGTAGGGCTTCAACCTACTCCCATTGAAGTAACCAAGGAAACATGGTGCCATCCAACGCTTGCAACTGACAAGCACCTGATTCAAGTATCTTCGTTACTACAAAAGTTCACAACCAATGTACTTTAATTTCCCTGGATGGTGCGCAAACTTGGAGTCATAGAGAAGAACCATATTTCCAACCTCAAATGTCTTATTCTTATGTTCCTATCATGTCATGCCTTTCTGTCTTGCCTTCTCAGTCTTTTGGCTCCAATGTGTAATGATGTGTTGCTCATCTAACTGCATTAGTTTGTCAATGCGCTCTTCAAAGTTACTTCATCAACTAGTCCACCTGCACATGTAATACACAAGGATGGTAACATAAATTCAATAAGTAATACAGCATTCGTGCCAAACATCAACTGAAAAAGGTGTGGCCTTATTCAACCTCTTATAAGTGGTCCTATATGCCCAAAGTACAACTGAACACTTTATCATCCCAATATTTTCTTCCAACATCACAAATTTTTGTCAATGTCTGTCCCAGAATCTTGTTGAAATATTCACTAGTACCATTAGCGTGTGGGTGATAAGGATTAGTTTTATGGTGTGCCACCATAAACTCTTCCAATAGAATTCTTATTGTCTCATTCAAAAAATGAGTTCCTCTATCACTTGTCAAGCTTAAAGGATGGCCATACTTACTAATAATATTTTCCCATAAAAATCTTGTTGTTATGGCTAGTTGTATAATCCTTTGTAGGTGATGCCTCTTCCCACTTGTCAGATAGTGCAAGTAATACAAGCAATGTCAGTCAATGCTCGGGTGGTGAAATAGAACCTACAAAGTCAATATCCCACTTTTCAAAAGGCTCAGCACTTGCAATAGGCCACAAAAAAATCTCATCTCATGTTCTAGGTTTTCCAAGGTGTTGAAAATGATCACATGCCTTGACATATTCCTTAGTATCCTTGTATAAGGTTTCCCACCAAAGTCTAGCCATCAGAATCTTGTGTGTTATAGCATCACCAGCATAATGACCTCTTGCAATTCCACCATGAACCTCTTCCATAATGGCTTTGGACTCATGCTCTAGCACACAATGGTGCAAGACTTCATCATGGACCAACTTGTAAAAGTCTCCACCAATCAACTAATAAGGGTTGTCCACGCGTATTGCAAGTTGCTTCTCCTCTAAGGTATTCATTCCTTCATACATCTTCCAGTGCACAAAAATACTGCAATATCCTCCAAAATATAGGTGCATGGATTTAATCTAAAATTTGTGCATCTGGAATTGTGTCCTCAATGCTCTACATCCTCACCAGAATTGATCCTATGACAAGTGATTAGGCCCTGAATTTCTCTTAACTAGTTTTACAACAACTATGAAATCAAACTCTTGAAATAGAAGTATCCATCTACATATGCGCCCTTGCAAAATAGGATTTGTTGACTAAGTACTTGAGTGCCATATGATCTGTATAGAAAATAAATGGGTCACCAACAAGTACTACCTGAACTTTGTGCAACTCCTAGATCATAGAAAAATCCTCAAGCTCAGTGGTTGTGTAATTCTACTCCACGGGTGTCAACTTCTTGCTTGCAAAGAAAATGGGATGATCCAATTCCTTCTCCTGGTTGCACCAACACTGCACCAATTTCCATCCTAGAAGGATCAACATGAACATGAAAGGGTTTGTCCCATGAAGGAAAACAAAATAGGTGTAGTGGTCAGCCTTTCCTTCAGTGTTTCAAATGTATGTTGTTATGCGTCACCCCAATAGAATTTCCCTTTCAGCTTCAACAATTCTTCCAAGGGCACAGTAAAAATATTTGCATATCCTTTAATGAATTTCCTATAATATCCTATATGTCCCAAGAATCCATGCACCTCACTTTGATTGTTAGGTTCTTCCAAACCCAAGATCACAACTATCTTGGTTGGGTCTACCAATAATCCTTCCTTGACAAATTATATGCCCAAGTAAAGTGCCAAAAGGTGTTGCAAATATGCACTTCTTAATGTTGAGAGAGATGCTCAAAGCTTCCTGCACCTCTCAAACATGAGCCTTAAATTATCACAATGATCCTTTACTAAGCCATATATTATCCAATCATCCAGATATACCTGTAAGAATTTATGAATAAAGTCTTGAAAGGCCTGCACAACAATGTGCGAGAACATTAATGGTGCATTTTTCAATCCAAAGGGCATAACTATATATGAAAAAATTCCCCACTCAGTGGTGAAAGTTATATTTTCTTGATCTTCCTTCACAATGCACACCTAGTGATAACCTGAAAATCCATCTGTAAAAGAATATATCTCACGCCCAACAACTCCCTCAAGAATTTCCTCTTTGAATGGGGTGGGAAAAGGATCAATAACACATGAAGCATTAATTCCATCTATAGTCCACACAAATCCTTATCCACCCATCCTTCTTAATGCTTATTACCATGGGGCTAACCCACTTAGATTCTT
Organism: Taxus chinensis; assembly: GCA_019776745.2. Taxonomy (NCBI): domain Eukaryota; kingdom Viridiplantae; phylum Streptophyta; class Pinopsida; order Cupressales; family Taxaceae; genus Taxus; species Taxus chinensis. The sequence continues at coordinate 541,466,304 of CM034152.1, read as the reverse complement.
CAATAGGCTCAATGATTCCAAGACTTGAGCATCTTGTCAATTTCTTCCTTTACCTTCATGCGCAATATTAGGATTCATCCTGTAAGGCCTCTTCCTAACCGGGTGCATGCACTTTCTTTCAGCTTGATTTTCATCTCTCCTAAAGAAGGGTGTACTCCCTTTAACTCATGATAGCCCCTCAGGAATAAGTCCTGGAAGTCATGCAAGAGTTCAATAATCTTAGTCACTTCTTGCTTTGACTAGTAATCACCAATAATGGCCTCCTTAGGCTCTACCTCCGTACTAATGTTAACCTTATTTATTTCATAGGAGCATGATACATGCATGCCTTCTCATCTATTGTGTCCATCACCTCATGTGTACCTTCAGTGTGGTCAACATCCAGGTTATCCACTTCATCATCATCTATCATGTACACCAGTTTGACCTTTTCTTTTTCCTTCTAGGAGCGGAACCATATCTTCTTCATCTATTTCTTCAAGGTCAAGGTGCGCCTCAAGATCAGGTTCCCCAAATAATTCCAACATAATTTCTTCAGCCTTTGTGTTATCTCCCAAAGTAAGATGCTTCATAATCTGTAGTGCTTCACAGACTAGAGGCTTAGTAGAAAAGTAATCAAAGGTTTGGATCATACCTGAGGTCATCTCTTGCCAATTTTTAGTCTCCCTTTTCAACTCTGCATGGACATACCATGCATGTGCACGTAGCCACATAAGGTGGAGTAGAACTTATGCACCCAAAGTGATGGTGGTAATTCCTCCTTTCCCTGTGCCCAAGATCTCTCACACTCTGGACATGATGAGAGGTAGGAGACTTCCCATGAAATTCACATGTTTGTGTAGGTACATTACTCCAAGTAAACCTGGTGGAGAAAGCGATTCTCACTTCTTTCCACTCTAAAAGGATATCTCTATGTGTTTCCCACAAACATGTTGTTATCCCATGTAAAGGTATAGACCAGCATATTTCTTTTATCCCCTTCATTCTACCACTGAGTCTCCATGGCACGTAGAAATGCATTAGGGTTCCCTTCACCAGTATATCATGGTATACATGGTTACATCCTAACACCTCACCATGCACGGCCTAATCAATTCTAGTGACTCTTCCTTTGACCTCATGCCCAACCATTTCATATGTTCCATGATCCCAGTTATCACAAGCAACACTAGTAGTGTCACTTACAGACTACACGTCCTCCTAATGAAGAACGCCCTTGTTCGATGGTTCTAAGATTCTCTGGATTACATGTACTGACTATACATATATTCTATTAAGCTCCTCCTCACTCAATGGTTCTACATAGGGCTCAACCTTCTTTTCAAACAGAGGTATAATCACGTGCTCCTCATCATTCTCAAAACTGATGTATATTTTGTTAAAGTGCAAAAAAATTTATTGTTTACGTAGCACTAGGTTCACCCAAGTAATGCTATAAAGTTACTAGCTTCAACAAGTTCCAACACCTCAAAGTCTCTAGTAAACTTGGTTCCCTGAATAGTAATAGATGCATCCTTCAGTACCCCAATAGGAATGGCCCTAGTTTTATTTTCCATATATAACAACATTCGAAGATGGCTGCAATGTTGGCCTACCCATCTGATTCCAAGCATCCAGAGTTAATACATTTACTTTTGCACCATTTTCAATTAGAATGCTTACATAATAACCAACCATCAATTATTGCATCAAGTGTAATCTCTTTGTCAAATTCATGATTCTGAGGTTGTAGATTTGCATGAAGTATCTGTCTTTGCGCTTAGATCCAACGTACATAGTACCTTTTCTCAAATCCATTCCCCTAACAAAGGAATGATGTTCTCTTGGTACAACATCCTACACACCTCCTTCAAGTCATCCACATCCTTTTATGGGATCTCAACTGTCTTTGTTCACTCTCTCTCACATGCTTAGTTCCTTTCAAGCATTGTTTTTCACCCTACAATTCTCTAATGACTCCCATATTCTCCTGGTATACTTCCTTCTGGTGCACCGCATCTGGATACTTAGTATGTACTACTTCTTCCCTTGTAATGAGTGGCTTATCCTTCAGAGGCTCACGTGCACATGTAGCCTCAACTCATGTAGTAACCATTACTATCTGTAACTCAGGATCAAGTGTCTTCTTAGGCATCCATTGATCAACAACAATGCATTATACCTTTATCATTCCCACACCCTTTTCCTTCTTTGAGTCTTACACATGTGCTCATACAACTCTGGATAACCTTCTAACTTGTGTTGTTTCCCACACCATGAGAAATATTATTCTAAGGGAACTCACACTGATAATGATCAAGGAGATCTACAAGTATAACAAGTTCCTCTAGAAAATCCTCCTTTGCCACCACCACGACCTCATCCTCTATATCCTCCACAAAGCCTCTATTCTTGTTATCTCCATGGTTGTGTCCCTCATGAGTATGGCCTTCTTGTTCCTTTAATCCACTTCTCCACACTAGTCTGGTGCACTCTCTTGTATCAATGGCTTTGTGAATATGATCAATCAATTTATAATCAGTGGTGTTGTGAGTGTGGGACTTGCAAATATTACAGTACATGGACACCTTATTTGTAAGTGCGCACTTGTAACAATAATGGGAAATATCAAATATCATGATTTAGGTGACAGACTTCACAATTTAATAGTAATGTGCACATCGACCTACATGGGAAATTATCTTTAGTGTGTCCTCTACTTCACAATCTGTGCACCATATTCCATTTCGTGTCTCATGCGTTGAGTTGGTAGAAAGCTTCTCCAACTATTTCACCATAGCTACAATATGTGCTTCTAAGAATGGGCTCACCTAGTATCAACACTTCCAACAGCCTCAGCACAAAAAGAAGCTTCCAAAGCCTCACGCAATCCACATAAGTCTTATGAGATAGTGCCCTTATGAAAGGAGTCAAAAATCCACCAAAAAACCAATACACATGTTGACTAGGATGGATATCAAAAGACAACTTAGACAATAGATCTTAAAATGTACGTCATAATCCCTCACACTTTTAGCTAAACCCTTCTTGATGTCCTTGAGCGCACTTATAATTTGTTATTAAAATTCTAGAATATGAAACTCTTCTAGAAACATAGAGCGTAAAGCATTGTAGTCAACCATAGTCTGATGTGGGTCATACTTTCTATACAAACTATGCACGTGTCCTTGTATTGTAGTTACAAACTAACTTAATTTCCTATCTAAGGTTGTAATTCCTTTAGTGCACTATAGTAATTCACACTTATGCACATGCTTCAGATGCATCTTCAATACCTCTATATCATGGAAGACAGGAGAGACATCTAATAATAAAATTGTTGAGGTTTATGTGGGGGTTGTTGGGGATGTGGGCCTTGTCCACTAGATCCAAAACCAGAACCTCCACCAGTATTTCCTCCTCCTAATCCATCCTACCCTTAGTAGGTAGCAGACCAGTTGATGTGCTTCCTTGTGTTCCATTCATGGTACTAGAATAAACACCAACTTTTTGTGTGGTCGTAGCTACTACTGTAGTACTTCCAATGGTATACGTGTAAACATTCTAGCCTGATGATGCACCTGGGAAAATTATCCTACCATAACACTACTAAACAATGATTCTGACTGCGATACCATGGGTGCGCTACTAAATTTATCTTCTGAATGAATTATAACACAAATATATATCTACTCGTCTCTTCCTACTTACATTAGCCTAACATGCTCAATGACTACTTCTGGATTTGGAACACCAAGCGCAAGGGCTAGGTGGAAAGGTGGGATCAGATGCATGCCTACAGTCCTCATACTCTCCTCTGATGCACTCTCATCTGAAGCCAAAGGGGATTCATATTCTCTGCTGCACTTACCCAATGTTGGGAGAACCAGATGTTGCGGATCCTCATCTTATACGAGAGCTTCAAATCCTTTGTGATCCATCTATCTCCTCAAACTCCAGGGACTCCTCAATCTCCCTTTGTTTCACCATTTCCATCTCTCATGTTTCATTATATCTGAGCCATATTTCCTCTCTCTATTATTGTTGCTAGGTCCTCCATACTTCTCCACACCTGCTCCTATCCCTACATGGTGGGGGTTTAGCTAGCCATGGGTAGGCATTCTAAATCCAGTTCCGCCATCAAAATATTAATCGATAATGGTATAATGCTAAGATCTGGGTTCACACAAGAACTGGAACTCAGCCTCTTCAAGACACAAATACGTAGAAATAACATAATCCAAAATATAACTACATAATACTCCAGCCCACCAATGATCTACAACTCTAGTCCACTCCACATTAGCATCAATAAGAGTTTGGTAATCCTTTTGCATCTAAAGTTCGGCCTATAACTCCAACACTTTCCTACTGCATATGCTTGCCAGCCACTCATATTATTCTACTGAAAGAAGATGAAGAACGTTTCATAAAGCCCATCATAAAGGTTGTTTTCCACCCACTGACGTGCATTGAAATCAGATCCATTGCTATATCTCTGTGGAAACTTGTATTTTTTGTTTCTATCCAACCTTCAATACTCTCTAGAGTCAATCGATACACCATCTAGTAAGAAACATCCTAGCAGACAGTTTGAAAAGAGGTCCTCAACAACAGAACCAAAATGTAATCTTTTTTTCTATACCCAATTCCTAGGTGCACTGAAACTTCATTTAGATAGATCTGAATGCTCACCCAAAGCACATGAATCCTACCAGTGTCCCTCCTTTGCGCTATCTTGTCAATATGTTAGCATGCATGTTCATGATTACCATTATCAAGCATACATTTAGATGTAGATCATTACAAACATCATAAGGAAACACATGTAATAAGGAAACATATCAGATCAAACCATTACTAAGATCAATTACACTATGTGATCACCATACTCAGATACATCAATTACCAGAATCCAACCAAAATGATCCATTTATAACCAAAAAAGTAGTACATAACAAGAAGCTTAATACATAACAATAGTCACTAGAGAGTCATGCGCACTAGAACGTCATAGCAACATAACTCTACTACATCATGGGTGTTCAAAACAATGAAGTACAATACATATATATAGGTGTGGGGACTTTCCCTTCACCACCCATACATTCTCGGAATAGATTACATGCTCAAAATAGCCATGCACTAATAGTTACATGATTTCCTAATAAAGCTAACAAAAGATCATCCTATAATTAGAAATTTCTTTAACCCTATTAATAGACTATACTCATGAATGTAATTTTATCTTCAGTTCACATGTAATTCCTCCAAAAATAGCCAACACTCAATTTAATAAGTTATCCTTTGCATTCTCAATAATCCAAGTCTATTTTTAGCCTTTCTAGGGAAAATGGCTAAGTCCCTAACCTATTTGTCCCTTGCACAATCCTGTGCATGACCTAGATCATCATTTCGCGTGTTTCTCATGGTCCTGTGTGCATGCACGCATTCCTTCCTTCTCTAGCACTTAGAAAATTTCTCACTCCAACATGGATTTAAGATAATGTCAAATACATTGTGTTCTCAATTATCAGTTTTTGCATCTTTGTTATGAAGGGGAAAAAATTATAGAATTCATGAAGATTCTTATAATAGAAATCTCCTATTTTCTATTTTTATGATGAACAACATTTTCAGGACCTCAAAATATGATTTGTAGAGGAAAGAGAAGAAAAATTTAACAAGTCCCAATAAAATGCATGACCAAAGAATTACAAATGATATAAAGAAGAAGTTGTAAATAATATATATCTATGGTGAAAGGAAAAATCTAAACCCAAGTGGTCAATTTGTGTAATGTATGAAGGTCCAAATACTATGAGGACAAGTTATGAAAACCCTAAAATTCACTTTTAAAATAATTGTAATCAAGCAAGCTCTAAATGCTAGGTTGTTATAACCATCATTTCTAATATTACCTTAACATGTTGGGCTTATTGTTCGACCAAAAAAGCCAACATATAATTCAGGGTTAATGTAAAAAGTGAAAGGTGTAACATAACACATTAAACTCATAGTAGATAATCTCTCTAAGTTTGTATTAATCATAACTAATGTTACAATTACAATAAGTACCACCTGAAAAGAGGCTTCAACTCCCAATGTAATTTTATATAAATAAATATTCATATGTATGGATGTTCACTATTTGTAAAAAATTCCCGTTACTAAACAATAATATTAGTTTCATCTTAGTGTTGTTCATCTAATATTAATATTTCCCTCACCAAGGTAGATCAATGAATTTATTTAAAATATGGACCACCCATGGACCAAATGTTACATACCCACAAGTTACATAGCTAATCATGTGTATTTGTGTATATAAGGATGAATACTTAATAAAAGGATTAATCATACGGCATATATTATTAAATACAGTAAAAGACAATATGCCTTGTGTAAAAATATTAAATATTTAGATTTGAGGCTTCCTAGAAACAATTTCACAAAATATATTTTTAATTTCTTCACTTTGGTAAAAAATAAATTAGAAAACAAAGAATGCATTGATGCTTTAAATTTCGTCAGGTCAAATCATGGAAAATAATAGCAAATGGAGCATGGAAATTTTTAATTTTCCTCCCCTGGTGGAAACATGAATATGTTATAAAAATCTTAATGAATCATACAAATATTAATTAATGGAAACATGAAGTGTTTTTCATCTAATACTAGAACATTTGCCTCATTTGGGAAGATCAACGAATTTAAATAAAATATGTATTAACCATGGACCAAAGGTTACATACACACAAGGTACATAGAAAATCATGCTTAATGAAAGGCATAAGCATAAGCATAAGGCATAAATTACTAAATTCATAAAAAAGAGTATGCCTCGAGTATAAATATTAAATCTTTACATTTGAGGCTTCCTATATATGATTTCACAAAATATATTCTTAAGTTCTCACTTTGGTAAAAAGGAAATCATGAAAAAAATAATGCATTGATGCTTTAAATTTCTTCAGATCAACTCTTGGAAAATAATAGAAAATGGAGCATGGAAATTTTTTATTTGCCTCCCCTACTAGAAACATGAATATGTTATCAAAATCTTAATGAATCAAGAAAATCTTAATGAATGGCATGAAGATCATGCATGTCTAGGGATTCTAGAGGTTGAGGATGTAAATGTTGCAAAAAGGTTAGAAGATCAAACTGAATGGAATAGTTAGTTTGTGCTTATTAAGCTGAAGATTAAATTGAAATTACTTTGTAGAACACAATGTTATAAAGCTCCTACCAAGCATATCTTTTTCAATGTTGTATATATCATGTTTATGAGATACTTTCAAGTATAATATGTTGATATATTTTTAAAGGTTTACAAGTACATAATTCCAAATGAACATAGGTGTCTACCACATAGGTCTCCAAGACGAGAAGGTTCACAAAGGTGGCTATTGGGGCTAAATAATGCTCTCTCATGACAAGGACAAAACTGGACCCCAAAATAATTTTCCAATTTAGTTTCTTGCATTATTTTGACTTTTTCTAACTTTAATCATAGAATCTACTGCTATAGCCTCTTTCAATATATTTTAAAATTATTTACTTTAGAACATGATATCACAAACTTTGGTCGACTTAAGTAGAAGTATAAGAGAGATAATTATATTTAGGCTTACTGAAACTCTAAATGGCCATTATTTTTCTTGCTCTCACATATTTTATACTACTCCTTATTTTAAATAAAATCAAGACAAACCAGCTTCAACCTTATTCATTTCAGCCCATTATGTATTTGGTATGTGGTGTGAGAGTTACAAAAAAATCACAAATAACTGCACTAGCTAAGCTAGAAATCAATAATCTTTCCACGCCCTCTAATACATTAAAAAATAAACAAACACGCCCCGTAAATCCTCATGTACATTTATTTGACTGTCTACTTGGAAAGCCCTTATTTGCTGATAGTCTATTTTCACGATTTCATGTACATATTACGTGTTTATTTTGATGACCATCATCCTAAATTTTTATAACCGTTTTCACCACATTATGCGCCTACCTACCATCCAACCATATCGTTAGATCTCCTCTGCCCGCTGCAACGTAAACGTAACAACCTAAAAATATCGCATATCTCCACCGCTGACATTCTGACTTTAGGGTTTAGTTAGTTATCATTTTACGGTTTATTCATAATGCTATCGACAAGTGACGAGTGTCCGTATTCAGCACCCTCTATTTTCTATTTTCGTTTTTAATAAAAAAAATTCAATGAAATAATAATGGAAGACCCACCATCCAAAAGGAATGTGCATAGCTGAAAATTACCCCTTTGTTTACTATTTGAATTGAATTGAATTGAAATATTTTAATTACGTCCGCGAGACCGACAGGTCTATGGGACTACATAATTGTACCAACCCGCCTTGGACCATAGAGTGCTCCCTGACCTCTTTTAAAAGGTTGCTCCTCTTCCGGCTGATCTGAGATAACATTTCCCCCAATCCTTTTATTTTGTTTTCCTCAAATATCTCTACCATGGACCCACTGTTTATGATTCCTTCATATCTGGAATGAATATTTGTGTACTTAGGACATTGGAGGATAAAGTGTGCTTCCATCTCAACTACCCCTGTATTGCATAATACACAAGTTCTCTATTCCCATTGCTCTTTGGGTACTATCCACCTCCCTGTTTCACACCTAAGCTTGTGAGAGCTAGTCCTTAGTTGAGCAATAAGGATCTTCTCTTTCCATTTTATTTCGGCCCCTATATAGGTTTTTTCACCGTGGTCACAAGTTGGATTGAACTCAGTAATGTAATGTTGACGCTTCCTGTTTATTTTCTTCTGCCACATCATCAATTTGAACTTTTCATTTACATAGTTTTTGATGTATTTGTTAAGATTTGGGCATTCATTTAACTTGATATCCCATTTTTCCATCCATTTGTAGTTCTACTTCATCCACGTGTTCTTTCTTCTATGTAACTCTTCGTCCATTGCAGCCCTAGGCCATCTGTATGTTTTCATGTTTCCAATTTTTTTCAGGTAATTTATGAGTTTGATCATAGCAATTTCTTCCAAGGGGAAAGAACTTGTTTCAGTCATGATGATTTCATAGGGACTGTAGCCTTAATTCTAAAATGGTGTGTTATAAGTCGTTTTTGAATTCTTTCTAGTTGTCTCCATTTTGAATTTGCCATTCCACTATCCCATACCTCATAGCCATATAATATCACTGGAATGACAAGCAGCCCAAATAGATCCTTAGTGGTCTTCCAATCCCATAGTTCAACATTTCTGCACCTGTTTTGGAGCGCAAAAAGAGCTCTCCAACCTCTGTGAATTTGCTTCATCCTAAAAATGTCCCACTTGAGTTTGTTATGAAAATCGAGGCCTAGATATTTGTACTCTGACACTACTTCTAGAGTTTCACCTTCAAACTGAAATTCGGGTTGTTGGTTTGTCTTCTTCATAGAGAAAATCATAACTTTGGTTTTGCCAATGTTTACCTGCATCCCTACTTCTTTGCAAAATATCTCTAAAGAGAGTAGGTGGTTCTTGAGGTCTTGGATTGTTTCTGCCATTAGAATTAGGTCATCCACATAAAGTAGGAGCTTTACCACATACTTATCTAGATGCACCCCATTACCTCTGAATTTATTTATCCACTCTTCTAGTTTGTCGATGTATAGCCCAAATAAAGTTGGAGAGAGAGGGAAGCCTTGCTTGACACCTATATCACTCCTGAACCTTTCAAATAACCCAACATGTGTTTTGATTTTAGCTTTCACTTGTTCATACAGACTATGAACAACTGCCCTGTAGTGTGATGGGACCCCTAGTTCCTTCATTCTGTTCCACATTCTGCTCCGTGGTACCGTGTTGAAGGCTTTTTTGAAATCCACAAAATAACAATAGGCATCCTTTTTTCTTTCCCACATATTTTCAACTAGATGTCTGAGTGTGAAACAATGATCAATGGTTGAGTGTTTGGGTCTAAAACTTGCTTGCCATTTTACTCTCTTTCATTCTCCCTCTACCTAGCTGCTAATCCAAAGCTCTATCATACTCCCAAATAACTTTGCAAAAAGAGGATTGACCATGTTGGTTCAATAATTTGAAGGATTATTTATGTCTCCGATTTTGAACAAAGGTATGGTTAGACTGGTTGTCCACTCTTTTGGAAAGTCGTTTTGAATAACCCCATTGAAGATTGTTTTAATTTCAGGTGCTAGAATGTCTTCCCCCCATTTTAGGTGTTCTGCTTGAAGGTTGTCTATGTCCTGAGCTTTAACTCTTGCAAGCTTTTTGATCCCCTGTGTGATGTCTTCATTTGTGAAAAGGGTGTCATTAACCATGATATTGGGAGGGAGCACTTTCTCACTTTCCCGTTCATAAAGTTGCTTTGAGTATTCTAACCATTGGTTTGTTGTTATGTTGTTCTCTGTGTGCATTTTCTCCTTACGAAGTTCCCTCTAGAACCTCTTTGGTTCATGTTTCCCTAAATAGATTAGTTCCTTCCTTCTGGATATAGTATATTCCTCTTTTTTTCTTTTCACTAGCTGCTCATACATTTTTTTTGTTTTCTTTTGTTCTACTTGCAGTTTTCATGTTGCTTTGCACTCTTCATCATACCATGGGTTTTCTGGGAAGTTATTTGTTGCCTTATTTTTAGGATTCGCTCTCTTGCACATGTTTAAGGCTTCTTGGATATCGTGCATTAGCCACTCACTCCTCATGTGGTTTGTAACTTGTTCTTTCTGATTTTCTCTTTCTTGAAGCTTGTCCTGGAGTGTTGCCCTAAATATTTGTTGATTTCTCTCAGTCGGAAGAATGCTTCCTTGAAACTAAGGTGTACTTTTGGTAGACCCAACCCGGTGTTAATTGTGTTGGTCCATTATACATTAAATTTTCATAAAAATTGGTTTGTGATCTAATTTAAGTTCCACCGGAAACTCTTCTACTTCTAGTTCTTTTATTCTAGAAATATAGTTTTGTGAGCAAATGGTATAGTCAATTACACTCCTCCCATTGTGGGTTTTGCAGGTGCATTTCTCTGATCCTTTCCATTTTCTCATACCATTGCATATAATCAATTTGTGTATGTTGCACATGCCTAACAGCTCCTCTTTGTACTATGAGATGCCTCCATGCTCATCTTCAGAGACTCTTAGCCATTGTTTATTTTCCTCTTCCGACTCCCTAAGAGGATTGAAATCTAGATCACCATTCCTTCTAACCATTTCCTGTATGTTTTATGTCCTTGCATTGAAGTCACCTATTAGCAAAATTTCCCCCCTCTTTCTATATTCTAAGATGTCCTTTTTAAAGGAGGAGTATGGATTCCTCAATCTAGATCATGTTTCCTATAGAAGGTGGAGTTCTTAGGCACAAAATAGCATGCCACTATGTTAATGATCTTGTTATTCTCTATGATTCTTATCTAAATGTACTACTTGTTTTCATCTCGTTTCTCTATTATGATATTTCTGCCCAATGCGTCCTTGATTAACACCATGATGCCTCCATGTCCCTTTCCATTCTCTACCACTTTATTCCAAACAGTTGCTTTCTTGTAACCCATGAAATTTGGTGCATTGCACCCATCATGATCATGTGTTTCAGTCAGAATGATTATATCTCTATCTCTGGCTATGGGCCCTAACCCAGGACCTCGTCTCCAAGGGTAACCTCTACAGTTCCAACTTACCAGTGTGAGGTGTTCCTGGGAGGGCCATACTTCCTATTTACTATAGGTTTGTTTCGTTGTGATATATACTTTCCCATTTTTTAGGTAAGCCCAACTCCCTCCATCCATTGATGCTTTCACTTTTTCCCATTCTTTGCTTCTCTCTCTTAGTTGCTCAAAGGTGAGATCTTCATCTAGATAGAATTTTGAACCTCTTAGCATGCCTTTATTTCTTATTAGTCTTGTTTTATCCTCGTGACTCCCCAAGGTAACACGGATGTGTATATCCCTTCCTCCTCTCAACTTACCAATTTTCTTGCTTGTTTGATTGTCCCTTTCCATTATAATTGATTTGACAGAAAGTTCCTTATTAGGTTGAGAGTGTTTTCCCTTTCTCCAAACTCTTTTACCCGTTTGATAATGATATTTAATATTTTATCTTGTCGTTCTCTTTCTTATATCATTTAACTCTTGAATTACTTTTCTATCAACTCTTTGTGTTTACCTAATGGTTCTTTAACCACTTGTGCCCATGACTGGGCTTCTTCCAGCTTGTTGTGTAATTCCTTTTCTCAAGACTTTATTTTGTGAAGTGCTTATTTTACTTCTTCAATTTGCTTTTCACCTCCTTCTGTGGTAGTGGTCGACAAGTGGATGTTTTGCTTAAGAGTGTGCCATTCCTGCTGCCCGACATTTTCTAGATTCTACAATTTTGTCACTTGTGTTTTTAGGATGTTGTTTTCTTTGCTCAGCCTTTGTGTGATGATTATCATCTCTTCTATTTTCTGAACTTGCCATGTTTTATATCCTTACTTTCAGATTCATTAACTCTTGCACATAGAGCTTTGAAGACCAAGTGAGTGGGGTTGTTGTGAGGACTGTATGTTTCCTCACCCTCTTGATGGTCTGTCCTTCCTGCCTTATGTGTGGTTATGTTTGCTTTTACACCCTTTTTTCCTTTTTTGTGTGGTTCCTGGTTTGTGTTCTTTTCCATTGGGTATTTGATTTGATCTTGTTTTTCTGTTAATTTTTTCCTTTCTATATCTCTCGCACATGCTTTCTAGAGCCTTAAAAATCCTACAATATTTCTTGGCGTTGACATATATAGGTTGTACAGGCATCTTTGGTGGTGCTGGGTAGACTAAGATTTTGTGAAAACTCAGTCTTCTGAGGGCATATCACTATCAACTCATTATTCCTGTAGATTCTTGTGTTCCCTTCTGTGCTGGAGTGCGAACCTACCAATGATGGAATCTCATGTTGTTTTTTGATGTCCTTCATATTTGTGTATTCATATCTGTGAGTTATTATGAAATAAAAACAAAAGTTTTGCAATATTATTTTTAATTAGCATGAAATCAACAATAAATTTAAAAATTCTTGATTAGTATAGAATTAAATCGATAAAGATGTAAAAAATCAAGCTGAGATGTCTGACAACAAAAATAAATTGCTTAATCCTACTGACCACAATATAAAATACAAAACAATTTTTCTTTCCATATTTTTTAAGAAATGATCTTGACATAATAAACAATTTATATAGTTAATATTCAAATAATGTACTACAAAATTTTGGATGTTCTTATCCAATATAGATATTATTTGGTGTTTTCCATGCATTTTATTTAAAATTTCCATATGTGAATTATTATTTTACCTTATGGTGAAGCCAAATTTGATATTGAGCAAGATTATTTTTAATTCATGATATAGTTCCTTAGTGTGATAACTTTTGGTTTATGTTGCTAAATTTTATTCTATACTTCATAATATTCTTGTAGGGTGGAAGCACAATAGTGTTTCCCACTTCTTGTTCAAAAAATGTGAGTGAGAGATTGGGAGTGCTAGGATTTTGGGGCGGGTTCACCTGAACCCCCTTCGTACAAAATATCATGTAAGACACTGAAGGGGGTTTGAGCGAACACCCCCTTCGCGCAAATGGAATTCACCCAAACCCCCTTTTGGAGAACCCCCTCTATATATAATGGTGGATATGCTAAGGATGCCACTTTCCCTTTTCCGATGCACTGAAAATCTTCACTTCAACTACCTCTAAAACATTGCAAATCAAGCATTTGTCTTTTTATTTTTTATTTTGAGTTTTTTTTTATTTTTTAAAAATATTGAAAAATAGGGGGGAAGTCTTCAATTATTTGAAAATAAAGTTTAAAACATGAAATTATAGTATTATTGGGTGTATCTTAACTAAAAATGTACTGTAAAATGAAATTTACTTTGATTTTTTACTGTTAAGGCATCTTCTTTTGTTAATTTGCATGAGAGAAATGAATTAGAGATAACCAAACTCTCATCTATTCTTCAACAACTAACTACAATTGGCCACTACAAAATACATTTTGAAAATATATTATAAGTACATTCAAAAAATAAAATTAAACTTGAAAACATTCAACCCCTTCCAGCTTGAGCCACTAAAAAATTTTATGGATGAACTAAAATCTAGTGTGATGGGCGATGTGAGGTATAATGAAGTGGTTAGTAGAAGATAAGGAATTTGTTAATATCTCGTGTTGGATGAGCTATGTAGGAAAATTAAAAATTAAGGGATATTACGTAAACAAGTGCATATGTTTCCTTTGTGCATCTTTGATTTATCCTAGATTTGTGGCCTCTCAAGGCCAATTTCCTAACAATGATCAATTATTGTTATACTTCATTATGATTATACACATTGAGGTTTACCTAAACCTAAAGGTGAACTAGTTAAACATCCTATATTATTTCAGGCAGGGGCGTCGCCACATTATTCACATGCCTGCATATCGATAAGAAGGATCTCCTCTTGTTGTTGACACGAAACAAATTATAGAGAGGTCATGATATTTCCTACTTGGATTTCATAATGTTGTTGTACCTATTATTTTGAGTGCATGAGGGTGTGATAGAGGATCTTGGAATCATTACTCATGAGAAACAATTTATCTCTTCTAACCATGTAGTCCAGTTCCTTCAGATACATTGTATTATTAATACAGATAGTAGCAACAGTTCTAGGCACATAGTGATTTATACACTCATGCACATTTGATATCACGTGCTGAGGTCGACTTGGTTGCGGATGTTACATAGTTACATAGGCTAACATGCATCATGTCTTCCGACATATTGCAAATATATTAGGTTATTGCATAGGACCACGAAATTCCACTATCAGGGGTATTAGGTTATTTAGCGTAGAGGACTACTTAGGGTATCCCATCTTTTGTTTAGGATACAAAGCATACTATTACAACTGCTACAGTTGAACATCTTGTTGTTGTGATTGTGACACCAGATGTTTAGCATTATTTTTTTCTGGTGTGTGAAAATTAAACCCTAATTTAAATTAATATTTTTTTTATTATTACTTTACAATAAAAGTATTTAAATATATATAAAATCTAGTGTTGACATGGAAAATTAAATTTGTATCTATGTTTTTTAGGCTTCTACTCCAGGGTACGTTCTAGTGAGAATTGTGGTGCTTCTCAGCCCACAACGTATCCTTTCATGACATTTTCACATCTTTTGAATGAGCCAAGCCATGATGCATTGCTTGATCTTGATGGCAAGAGTATTGGTTCATTAACATCATATTTATTTGTTGGTGTTGAGGTTGTGGGTTATATAGAGACAATTGTTGGTGGCACTCGCATAGATCCCAAGACACATTCTGCAGAGGTATATATGTCCATGCCTAATTGTTGGACTAAACATTGGACTATATATTCATGAAATCAAAGTTTAGAACTATAGTCTATAACCTCAATTACAGTTACAAAATTTGGAATACTTTTATTTATCTCCTCAAGGTATTTTATCTAATCTATATATTTTCTTCAGCAAAGGTTATACCATATCATAATTATTGGGAATACTTGATGTATGCTTGATTATAGAGTGTTAGACATGATTTTATAGATTCAAACAGGCTAGAACGAATTTAAATTTAGGGAAAAAATAGGCAAGAAAAATGTACAAGGAATCACCAAACAAGTGAAGCCATAGTCAATTTTTCTACATTATTAAGGAATAAAATTATAAAAAACACCATGTGCATTATTGGTTGTAGACATTTAAATCAAATTAAAAATTTGATATCATACCTTTTTGATGGAGACCATTATTATCTAGTCTCCCAAATAAGTGTCACAACATGTGCAAAATGACCTAATGTCTACCATTGTATATTATATATTCTAGTAATGTTACAAAGCACACAAAAAATTGTAATATTTATGGGTCATTTAATTCATAATACCACCTAAAGATTAAACAATCAAGGTCAGATTCCTAGTAATTTCTTTTAAAAATATTATCAAAATCAACACGCTAGTATAGCTATATAGAAAAACCTAGGAAAAATCCTCAATAACCATCATTATTTATGCAGAAACACATTTTTATCTCACACTTACCCTACTTATGGCATAATTAATATGGCTACTATATATTCCATTCTTTAAAACATGGCCAGTATTATACCTCCTCTATTCACTCATATAGAGTTTTTTTTATGATGGGTATACCTACACCTTAAAGTGCTTGTTCATAAATAATCATACCCCCATAGTATGATGCCTTGTATAAAATGATGCAACCTTATGTATATTATCCCATGCGTTACACACATCCCACATGGATTTAATTGATTAATATTGATTCATCACTAAGGTTTCCATTCATTCTTTTAGACTTTACACATAGCCAATATATTTAATTTGTGTTAAGTATGAGGAAAAAATACTTAGAACAAACATAGAAGGAATCACCAAACAAGTGATGCCATAGTCAATTTTTCTACCATTATTAAGGAATAAAATTATAACAAACACCATGTACATCGTAATGTAAATGATAAAATTAAGATTTTTCTCATGTAATCATCTATTCCAAGTAACTTTGTTTGTACCTAATTTTTTAATATGTCTCCTCTTTTTCATAACCTTTTCAATGTTTTATTTTCTTTGAACTACCTTGAAATTATAATGTTCATATTATTTCAACATGTTCAAATTAGAATGTTCATGTTGATGTGCATTTAAATGCATTTTTCATAGAAAAAAGAGCATAAAATATAGGATGATGAGAAGTTTTAATTCATAATAAGAATTTGTTCAAATATTTATGCCAAAGTGAGATATAAAATAAATAAAAAATTCCATTCAAAATACATCACTATAATATTATAGTGTACATAATATCAAGCGGTTCAACTCGATGTTCAATGACTTGTAAACATTTTCCATGATCTTCTATATCTAGTCTCCATTTTTTGCGTCAACATGCATTGTTCATTTGATGTAGTTGTAACCTGGTGGTAATTATGTGATGGGTGTAATGATATACCTTGTTGTTTGGTTCATAATCAAAAAATTAAATCCCACTTTGAAGGAATTTCACTTTCCTTAAATATGTTCCCTGCACTATAACTGAGCCAATAAAAAATATTGTATCCTCACTTGTTATTTCACTTGTTAGCTTTGTTCTCTCTTCTATACAACGCGACAAGTAGTACTCGATTTTCTCAAGATTTCCTTCTTCTGAAATGACTACAAATACATCACCTACAATACAATCATTGTAAATAAGTTTTTGTTGTTAGAATCAAATGAAAAAATTCAATTATCTGTGTTTCTATATTTATTCTATATTAATTCAATGATAAAAGATAATCCTTTTACAAAAATACCTTGTTTAAAAAGTCCTTATATGTGGTCATAATATGTAGACACCCTAAAATCACACGTTTATTCCTATTATTATTCAAGTATATCCTATTAATCACCCAATTATGATTGATTTATTAAATTTATTAATCAAGCGCATTTCACCTTGTTAGGATTAATTAAATTAATCTCTAATGCACCTTATCTAGATTAATTGAAATTTATTAAATAAATTATTAATTAGTTACCTTGCTCGTAGTAACTAATTAAATTAGTTACCTAATGAGGAAAATACACATATTTTCCTAATCAACTACCTCTTAGGTCCCCTTTGGACCCCACTTGGTCTCCACTTCACCAGTCCAGTCAACTCCACTTCTAGAATTCTAGAAAGGTAGGGGAAATTAAATTGTATGCATAACCACCTTTCCGGATGCAACTTCTGCAACCCAATTTATTTACTACCCCTCATGGGAATAAATTCACCCAAAATTGTAAACCTCCCTCAACTGATATTTTTATCATGGGCATTCAACCACCTATAACTACTCTCAAATCAATACTTGGCCTCTATAAAAGAACATGCTTATCCCTTCACAAATCCTCTTGGATTTTTGTAAGAAAACTCTATTAACTTTTTTATCCAATATCTACATAACAAAAGCTATATCCAAGCCAAATCTATTCTCGTAGCATTGTAAAATCCCCATTTGGACGTCACTTTCAAGAGCACCCAATATCCATCATTTACAAGGTTCCACAAGCTTAAAGATTCTACAACCTTATCATTGAGGTTTGTAAGGAAGAACTGACTGGAAGGTTTGCTTGTGTATTTTGTTTTTATTTCATTTTAGCTAGATTTTATGTGCTTACATAATCAATTGAAATCAAGGGAACATCTTCAAAATTAACATTTTCATATGATCCATATGAATCATCCACAACTAAAGAAACTTTCTTTTGCTCACCTACATAACCATGTTGTTGAGTATTGCACTATGTATATTTTTTATTCATGCATTCATAATAAAAACAATAATAATCACTTGTACAAATTGTCTATTCATTACTATCCACGGTCATCACAAAGTGTAAATACCTCGAATTAGGAATCCTTTCACATCCATGTTTTTTTCCTTCCATCAATACTTGATTAATCATGAAAAATCAAAAAAGTTTAACAAACATAAAAATTAAGAAAAATGAATGTGTACACAAGTTTATATGTAACTTGTAATCAATTTCAAATCAAGATATATATGTTATGCACATACATGTTATCTTCCAAAACAATCTATGTGGGGTACATGTTACTCTCATGTAAGGTTTCCTGAACTGTAAAATGTTTCCTACACCATTCAACAACATTGTTGGCATCAATTAATCGGATGTCTCCTTGTAATCAAATATTTGTTTCTTTAGATCGTGTTTAATGCATACACCTACACCATCGTGTTCCCCCCTTCCCATGACCACTCTAAAAAAATCCAAAAATGAGGTATTTTGAGATAAATTTAATAAATACTAAGTGCAAAGAAGGGGTGATATGATTTGAATTGTGATGCACAACCATCAAACCAAACAAAATTTTTATCCGACTATACTCCTTGTTAACTAAGATATTGGTAAAATAACTAAAAATAATGTTGTACGAAGTGGGTGTCATGTTCCTTATCATCACTGATATAAAAGTGGTACTCCTTAATCAATCACTTCATATATGTAATTTTAACCCCATCTAAGTCCAATTGTGCATGCCTATAAAATACGTGAATCATAATGGTAACATGATTAGTATAATAATATTTTGTTTGAATCTCCTTTTGATGAGAAAATGATTAATTCTCATAAAAATCAACCACGAACAATATGGAACCGTGAGCTAATGTGTATTTACTGATCTTAAATTATGTAGCCTGTCATTTTGCATAGTGAGAATGTTTGATGTAAGGGTTAATCAAACTTCATAAACTATGCATGAATGTTGCAATGGGTATTTACTCTTCTACTAAGTCCAACCTCGTTGAGTTATTTCCAAATCTTGCTGAGTATTTTATGTATTTGAACCTAATAAATTGATACATAATCGAACTTGTTATATTCATGTGCATTAAACATAAAAATCAAAATAAAATATGTATCCAAATTTAAAATTAAAAATTTATAAAAGATCACCTCTTACAAGTCACCATTTGAGTTATGTTTGAGTCTTCAACTATTTCTGGAAATATCTTCAACAATGAATTCACTCACACTTTTAGGGGAAGTTTTTGGACCGTTTGATGTTTCTCGCAACATTCTATGCACCTGAAAAACATATATATTGATTATATAAATCAAATCACATCCCATCTAACAAAATATTCATTTGTAATAAACATATAGATGAAATCACACTTAAATATGTAATATATATTTTTGTACATGATATTGGAAACAAAATGTTTCAAGGACTTTATCTTCTCACTTACAAATTCCATCTGTAAAAATTGCTAGCACAGGTCAGTTCATTAAACTGAGCATGATAATCACTAAGCATTAAAACGATGTGCCTTCAACTAACTATTTCATAAAAAGAACTCTACTTTTATGACACAGTAACACATTACAGATAGATACATCATAACAAAATAATAATCATAAAAGAAATAACTAGGTGATCAACCAAATTAACATTTAGTAAAGATCATGATATAATCAACACTCTTCAACCATTGATTTCATAAGGAATTATATCGGATAAGTAATATTCCATCCTAATTACTTATCTCATTCTTACTATAGGTACTTATAGTTTATTTCTTACTTCATTCAATCTAAATTCCAAAGATAGAAACTAACTCTAATATTTCACAAAATAGAGTTATTATTTTTTTAAGAAGAAAAGATCCATCATACTCAGCATTAACATGTTCCATCATAAAACATCTTCTACCAAGCTAATTCAGGCTTCATGAAAGGTTTAAGGTTGATCCATCAATATCATAAAAATAAGAGATTCCTATTTTAGATGCTACATCCAAATTTAAAGCTCAAGATACAGCCTAAGTCTTAAGTTAGGCCACAACAGGTTAGAAATAGGAAATGTATGTATTCGATTACTTGCACTAGACATAAGTCACACATTACCAAATATAGTTTCCAATCAACACAAATCAAGGAGAATAAGAAAATGTTTATCCAAATTAAGCTCTTTAGTATTGCTCACATATCCAAATAAACATAAGGATCTAAGAAAATCCACTCAAAATGAACTGATTAGTTAGTTCTGGAAGCACGAAATGTCATCCCATAGAAAAGGTGCATATACATTCGTTAAGTCTTTCCCAAAAATCACAACAACATGTTATTTAACAAACTTACTCTCAAACAGATTCAATCAAGAGGTTCGTCCAGGTCAAGAATAGGTAAGTTATTAAAAAACCATCTTCTAACTTACAAGTGCAAACAACAAGGTCGGCATCATGCAAGTTTAAGAAGGAGCTAACTTGTATAAATCAAATTCCAACCCAGATAGAACCAACACTCAAAATATCTTCCATTAAAAAGGAACTTCTATTGTCCAAATTTAGATCATTCTTACAAAGGTTCACTCAACCCAAAAATATAAAGTTCAGAAGAAGAAAAACTCATTTACAATTATATTCAAACAAGTTTGAATCCACAAAATCATTGAATCCAAGTAACCATTTTGAACACATCTCAAAAGAAGTAACTAGATTCGAAACAACTAAAGTTTCAAATGAGAATAATACCTTTCTTACCCCCCTTTTAACAGGGGAAGACAAATCTAGATCGAATCTTATATCAAACAATGTTTTCCCTTAACTCATTTTGCACAGACAACAAGATTCACACAAATTTTTCATCATTCCAGTCCCAACAAAGTTAAAGCATGATTCACCACTATATTCAATAGGGAACAAACCCACATTCCATTTTTATCTAACAAAGACTATTCATCAAAAATACAAAGAACAATTCAAACATGAATGCAAATAACCATCACAAGAATAAAAACTCATTTGTTTCTAAGAGCAGAGTTATTTTAATGAAGACGTTTAGTAAAAAGAACAACTTAATGGGTAGAGCTTATCATGCCTGATAGATCTTCTATTGATCTACAAAATATTTCCATCTGAGCCTCCCACAATATTTTCCTTTTTCCATGCAACGTCAAAAATCGCAAACATCGTATTGCCTCTTATACTTCCACATGATCAAAAATAGCTCAGAGGTGCCAAAAATAGAAAAGGATTGAAAACAGAACTACTTGTTCGAAGAACCCAAAACCTCCATGCAGAGAAAAAATCTACCAAGGAGAAAAAGACCAAACAACCTCTCTAAAAATCCACTTGCATGTCTTCCAAGGTGGTTTCTCATTGCCAAGACCAAGACTCATTAATGCAAGGACAACCAACTCTCCATCCTATTTCTCCACGCCACTGCCATCCAAAATTGGTGAGATCTATTTAAACCCTTGCATGCATTTTTAATTTTAGAGTAAGATTCCAACTAGACATTCCCTTACCTCTTCCATGCCTCTTCCAAAATTGGCTAAACAGAGTTCATTAATTCAAAAATAAAATCACATTAATGACCATAGAAATCGACGCCACCGACTCCCATTTGCCATGCAACCCTTTAGGTTCCCCTTTAGCTTAGCATTAGTTTAGGTTAGATTGACATTAGTTTATGGTTCAACCTTAGCCTAGGTATAATAGATATTTACCTTAGGTTATTTCCAAAAAATTGTCAAATTAAACACGACAACATAGGTTAAGACATAAACCTTATTAATATGTAATTATTATTTGCCTTAGGTTATTTCCAAAACCCACAACCATTAAAGCATACCAAATTAGGTTAGGATGCTAACCTAAATAGTTTAGTTGCAATAAGTCTAAGGTAGGTCCAAATCACCTTAGGTTAGAATCCAAATAGGATAGAACATTACAACTTAGGTTAAAATTTGATTAGCATTATACTTCACGTCCAAGGTTAAGGTATTCACCTTAATAGCCTAGTATAGGTTCCTTGTTCTTATCACGTTGTTCAATGTTTTTTTAAAATATTTATCAACCCAAGACCATGGTTTAATATTTACCACATGCTGAAAAGCATCATCAGAAGGGTCCTCATAATTCATAACCAAAACAAGACTCAGAACCACATTACCTTTTACTTTTAGAATGTTAGTTTATCAAAATGATCAATAACAGAGATACTGAAGCACGCCTTTGATCAATGGAATTGATCCAAGGTTTTTCTGTTAACATATGGTAAGTATGAAAACAACAATACAAGTTCACAACCTTTTCGAACATAAGGAAGAATGGCTTCATTTCAAGTAAACAAAATTACAGCAAAATTTGAATCCTTCTACAGTAATAATTTATCCATTGACGAAACATGATTTCCAACAGTCAAAAGAATATGCCTTCCTAACACAAATCACATGTCAATGTTTGCAATGTCAAGAGGAAATGAAATCAAGGTAACATTTTGTCTAAGATGTTACATACTTCCCTCCTAAGAAATTCATCTTCCCAATGATTAACTTAATCAAACAATTTGCATCAAGGACAAATCAAGTTATTATACTTCCATTCATATGTTCAAAACAAAACTGGATTTTAAAATTCCATAATCAACATTAAAGTAGCTGTCCATTTTAAATAATGTAATGTCTTCCCAAGACTAGCAGATTTATTGACATATCAAGAATAAAATATTAAAATTTTATTAGTCAACAGAATCAATTCTGTTCAAACAAGTATGGAAAAGTAGTTTTCATATCTTCAAGATTTTCCCAGGTTGCACTCTCTTCGTTAAACTGATCCCACTGGACCTTACATTGGCTTATTTCATGATTTCTTAAGTGCAACTGGTGAGTTTCCAACACTCAAATGGGTTTAACCATGATTATTCTTGGGTCTTGGACCTACAAGGAATTCCAATTTAACACATGTGATAAATCTGAAACGTATTTCTTAAGCAGAGAAATATGGAAAACATCATGCATTCATGATAAAGCAAGAGGTAAAGCTAAATGAATAAGCTACATAGGTTGATTACTTCAACAATTTCAAAGGGTCCCACATAACGAGGTGATAACTTGGCAGCCTTGCCAAAAGTTATAGAAATCTTTTTCGGTTTAACCCACAAGAAAGACCTTCTCACCAAGTTCAAATTTCTTATCAACCCATCTTTAAGTCAGCATAACTCTTTTGCCTATCTGCAACTTCTTTCAAGTGTTCACGAATCATTTTAACTTGTTGTTCCATTTCCATAAGGATTTCAGGTCCAATTACCTCTCTATCCTCAATGTTGTACCAGCTAACAGGGGTTCTGCATTTCCTTCCGTATAATGCTTCGAAAGGTGCCATCTTTCAGAGAGGCGTGATATGTGTTATTATACGTAAACTCAACTAATGGAAGATACTCTTCCCATTTATACTGTTGATCCATGTAATACATTCGTAACATATCCTCTAAAACTTGATTAACTCTTTCAATTTGTCTATCCATTTCTGAATGATATGCAGAACTGAAATTCAGCTTAGTCCCTAGGGCTGCATTAAGTGTTTGCCAAAATATTGATGTCATTCTTGGATCTCTATCTGATATGATCAACTCAGGTACTCCATGCAATCTAAAAATTTCATGCACTAATCATTTTGCTAAAATAGGTGAATCATCCTTAAGATTACCAACAATAAAATGAGCTACCTTTGTTAGTTTATCAACAACCACAAGAATAACATCATGTTTATTTCTTGACATAGGCAACCCTTGTACAAAATCCATGTTTATCACTTGCCATTTATACTGCGGTATGTTGTGAGGATACAATAAATGAGCTAGATGCATATGCTCAGCTTTAACACGTTGACATTCTAAAAAGTGTGTCACAAACTCAATCACATCCTTTTTCATCCCTTTCCAGAAATATTGTTGTTTTATATCAGAAAGCATTTTTGTAATGCCAGGGTGTCCCAGAAAAAGGTGAATTGTGAAATTCAGCTAATAATTTCTTTCTTAAATCATTTAACAAAGGTATGTATACCCTGTTTTCAAACCACAAGATTCCTTCATTGTCAAAGTGAAAACCTTTATATCTCACATCATTTGGATCTGCAGCAAGTGTTGTCTTTACTTGTTGAAAATAAGAATCAGATTCCATAACACTTTTTACCTCATCTTTAAACTGATTTCTCAACGTTATAAGAGCATAAATGTGCTTCCTACGACTTAGAGCATCTGCTACTCTATTTTCCTTTGCCTTTAATATAACTTATGTCAAAATCATATTGAGATAGAAATTCTAACCATCTTCGTTGTCTTGCATTCAGATTTGGTTGAGTAAAAATATACTTCAACCCAAGATGATCAGTTTTTAGTTCAAAAGGTCTACCAAGAAGATAATGCCTCCATACTTGAAGTGCATGAACAATGGAAGCAAGCTCTAGATCATGTAGAGCATAATTCAGCTCATGTAACTTGATTTTTCTACTTTCATAAGCTATGACATGATCCTTTTGTAATAGAATACCTCCAAGACCTTCTTCCAGATGCATCCGTTACAATAGTGAAGTCTCCATTAGGATCAGGTACAACCAAAATAGGTGCTGAAGTTAACCGATCCTTTAGAGTCTTAAAAGCATAATTCACATTTTTCATTCCATACAAATTTCTTATCCTTTTTATGTAAATGAAGTTATTGGTGCAACAACTTTGGAGAAGTCTTTAACAAACTTCCTATAGTAACTAGCAAGACCCATGAAGCTTCTAACTTCATGTACATTCTTTAGGTGTAGGCCACTCAGTTATAGCTACAATCTTAGAGGGATCTACAGCTATTCCATTCTTGCTTATAACATGACCCAAATAGTGCACTTTCATGTCATAGAAAGAACATTTAGACAACTTACCAAACAACCGTCTCTTTCTCAAGATTTCCAAAAACTATCTTCAAATGCTCATGTTGTTCTTCAATGCTTTTAGAGTATATGAGAATATCGTCCAAGAATACAAGCACAAATTTGTCCAAGTATTCTTGAAAAATATTATTCATTAAATTCATAAAAGTTGCAGGTGCATTTGTTAATCCAAATGGTAAGACTGTGAATTCATAATGTCCATACCTTGTTCTAAAAGTTGTTTTATGAATGTCTTCATATTTTATTTTTAACTGATGATATCCATATCGAAGATTTATTTTAGAATACACTAATGCACCACACATCTGATCAAATAGATCATCAATTCTAGGAAGTGGATATATGTTCTTAATCATTGCATTTTTTAACATCCTATAATCGATACACAATCTAAGTGTTTCATCTTTATTTTTCACAAAGATTACCGGTGCTCCCCAAGGTGAGACGCTCAATCTAATCAAACCTTTAGACAAAAGTTCTTGTAACTATTTCTTAAGCTCTATCAACTCAATAGTAGTCATTCTATAAGGTGCCTTGGAAATAGGCTCGGTTCCCGGTTTGATCTCAATAGTGAATTCAAACTCCCATTTGGGTGGAAGACCTGGTAACTCTTCTGGAAACACATCAATGAAGTTTCATAACAGCGGATATCTTTCCATGAAGTCACTACTTTATTTATTTGTTTCATAAATTTTACTGCATACAAGGTGCATCCTTTGTTTTTGGCCTTTTTAAGTTGCATAGTTGAAAATTTCCTAACTGAAATCTCACATTTTACACCTTGAATGTCTGTTGTTTTCTGCATATCATCCAAACAACTAATATGTTTTTCAAAACAGTCAACTGTTTCCTTATGCTCAGCTAGCCAATTAACACCTATGATTACATCATAAGACCTTAAAGGAGCAACATAAAGGTCAACCTCAGTGGAAAAACTAGGCAAGTCAAGGATTGCTCCAAAAAGACACATACTAACTGTATGAACAATATTATTTCCATAATGTACAACCCATGATTTATCCATTTTTCTAGCTTTTCTTTTTAATTTATATGCTAATTTAGTAGAAATAAAACATTTAGTCACTCCAGTATCAAAAAGAATAGTTACAGGTATGCCAAATAACTTACCTGGAACCTCTATGGGTGTGACTTGATTTTCAGCCTTTTTGTCAGCTACTACAGCATGTATCTTGTGATGTTGATTATAGTCATCCTTCTTCAAAGGACATTGGTTTGCGTAATGATCCTTGCCACAATTTTAACAGCCTCCTACAGGTCCCTTTTTAGGCTCAAATTTATTTACATCCTTAAATTTATCATTCTGACCTTCGTAGGACTTCTATCTATTATTATTGTTCTTGATAAAGTTATTTCATACATTAGCATCAGGTTTATTCGTTTTTGTTTTCTTATTGTTATTTGTTACAAAATTGTTTTTCATACCAAACTTTATTCCATGGTCCCTTCTTAGGTGCAAGAGACGATGAAGAGTTTGGAACTTTCTTTCTAATTTTCTCCTTATGGGAAGAGATTGCTTTCAATTTCTGTTCCTTCTTTATGGATTTTTCAACAACCCCTTCCATAGTGGTTGGGCTATGAACATCCACCTCACCTCCTATAATGGGATTTAATCCCATGATAAATTTTCATATCCTGAACTTCTCGTCAGTTTGATACTGAGGTACATACTTAAGGAGTTTAGTAAACCACTCCCAGTACTCTACTACAGTTAATTTTCCTTGAGATAAGTTCAAAAATTCAGTCATTTTCTAATCATAATAAAGTTGTGGTAGCCATCGTTGCCTAAAATAACTTTTAAATTGATCCCAAGTAATATTTGTTTCATCAATGTTTAACTCAGCCTTACAGCTGTCCCACCATGAAGATGCTTCATGGGAAAGCTGATATGCTCCCCATATTGCCTTAGTTTCCTCCGAGAAGTTCCTTATTTCAAAGTACTTCTCCATTTCACTGAGCCAATTCTCAGCTCCATCTCCTAATGTGGTGCCATCAAAATTAGGTGGACTTATCCTTTTTATATCATTAGTGAGTTCAACTACCAGCCTTGCCTTTTTATTTTTAGGCTGATCAGGTATGTTTTCATAATTTTATCAACACCTAAATTTCTCACATTAGTGTTGTCCACAGGAGGTGACTGATTGTTATTACCAGCATTGTCTTCCTCCTCCTCATTACCCATTACTTATTGTTCAAGTACATCCAAATGATCTCTTGTGTCCAACAGGGAATCAAGGATCTCATTGAGTTTTTGGCAGTAGCTACTTCTCCACTAGGTGGTGGGTTTTTTACAGCATTTCCTCTTGTTCTAACCATTTTTTGTTAACAAGAAAATTTAAGTTTTATCAGATTATGGACACAATAGGTCCAAGAGCTACAACCTTCAGCTTTGATACCAAGATGTAACATTCCCATTTTAAGACTTTAGAAACAAGGGGAAAAAAATTATATATATAATGTTCTCTGTTCTAAATAATCATAATTTAGAACACACATTTTATGCCAATCAATCTCATAACAGATAACCATATACAGTTGTAAATGACTCGGTGAACTACTAAGTCTCTCATTTCATGACTCATTTTCTAACCGATCTCTCATGTTAACTCAAAGTATTGTATACTAAGTATACTTGGTTCTCTTACCCTATTCTGGGTATTGAGTGTTCTATTTAAGAGACCTATCTAAATATTTGTTACCAATATTCATCTAAAATCTTGTTTCTTAAACTAGGTGACATAGGACAACACAACCACCAGCTTGTGATACTTTGGCCAAATATTTTCACATATTGTCTATGTTTATATTCATAGACAACATACTTGTCTAACGGAATACATCCTTCACTCCACTTCATCTGTTATCTAGAATGGTCTTCACTGACTCCTATCAGTCCACTTGTTCAAGGTTTAACCATACCCCAGGTTAGCAACATATTTTGGTATAGAGAACCACTCGTGGTGACTAAGGGTACAAAGACATACTCAATTGACCTAATTCGATTACATGTTTCTAGTTATCCTAAGTCATCGTGAGTTATTCCCTATACTAAATCAGGATTTTATCCTGACCTAGAGTATAACTAAGATTCAAGTCCAAATTTATGTAGATCTAGTTGGTATAATTATAATGGGTGTTGCCACATGTCAACTGCAACATTGTATCCTCATGAAGACCCTAGTCTTCATGAAGGTATAGTTCTTCAGTTAACGTGTGCCAACAACCAACTAAATCACCCCATCTGGATACACATACCCAAGAAAGAAGTGAATTACTCAATTATATTCCTTAATTAAGATTTTAATTACAGCAACCTTGATGACCCCTGATTTCATTAGCCCTTAAGGTTGATTTCCACAGTTGAGTTGTTAAGGTTTTTCTTTTTAATTATCAACTTCTTACTTTAGGGTTCAGATAATTAAAACAGAACTAATCAATATTTCACCAAGACATTCAAACTCTTCAGTATTACTCACATATCCAAATAAACGTAAGGATCTAAGAAAATCCCTGAAGCTGAACTAATTGGTAAGTTCCAGAAGCATGAAATGTCATCCTAGAAAAGGTGCATATACATTCATTAAGTCTTTCCCAAAAATCATGACAACATGGTATTTAACAAACTTACTCTAAAAAATATTCAATCAGGAGGTTCATCCAGGTCACGAATAGGTAAGTTATTAACAAACCATCTTCTAACTTACAAGTGCAAACAACAAGGTTGACATCATGCAAGTTCAAGCAGAAGCTAACTTGTATAAATCAAATTTCCAGCCTAGATAGAACCAACACTCAAAATATCTTCCATTGAAAAGGAACTTCTATTGTCTAAATTTAGATCATTCTTACAGAGGTTCACAACCCAAAATGTATAAAGTTCAGAAGATGAAAAAATCACTTACAGTTATATTCAAACAAGTTTGAATCCACAAAATCATTGAATCCAAGCAACCCTTTTAACACATCTCAAATAAGTAACTCGATTCGAAACAACTAAAGTTTCAACTGAGAATAATTCCTTTCTTACCCCCTTCCAACAGGGGAAGATAAATCCAGATCAAATTTTATATCAAACAATGTTTTCTCTTAACTCATTTTGCACAGACAAAAAGATTCACACAAATTTGTCATCATTCCAGTCCCAACAAAATTAAAGCATGATTCACCACTATATTCAACAGGGAACAAACCCGCATTCCATTTTTTTATCTAACAGAGAATCTTCATCATAAAATACAAAGAATAATTCAAGCATGAATGCAAATAACCATTACATTTGTTTCTAAGAGTAGATTTCTTTTAATGAAGACGTTTACTAAAAAATAGAACAACTTAATGGGTAGAGCCTATCATTCCTGATAGAGCTTCTATTGATCTGCAAAGGATTGAAAACAGAACTACTAGTTCAAAGAACCCAAAACCTCCATGCAGAGAAAAAACTACCAAGAGCAAAAGACCAAACAACCTTCTCAAAAATCCGCTTGTATGTCTTCCAAGGTGGTTTCTTTGCCAAGACCAAGACTCATTAATGCAAGGATAGCCAACTCTCCCACCTATTTCTCCATGCCACCGCCATCCAAAGTTGGTGAGATTTATTTCAACCCTTGCATGCATTTTTAATTGTAGAGAATATGCCAACTAGACATTCCCTTAACTCTCCATGCCTCCACCAAAACTTGGTTGAATAGAGTTCATTAAATTCAAAAATCAAATCCCATTAATTCAATAGAAACCAACACCACTGACTCCCATTTTCCATGCAACCCTTTAGGTTCCCATTTAGATTAGCATTAGTTTAGGTTAGATTGACATTAGTTTAGGGTTCAACCTTAGCCTAGTTATATAGTATTTACCTTAGGTTATTTCCAAAACTTGCCAAATTAAACATGCCAACATAGGTTAAGACATAAACCTTAGTAATAGGTAATTATCATTTGCCTTAGGTTATTTCCAAAACCCACAACCGTAAAGCATACCAACTTAGGTTAGGATGCTAACCTAAATAGTTTAGTAATAAGTCTAAGGTAGGTCCAAATCACCTTAGGTTAGAATCCAACTAGGATAGAACATTACAACTTAGGTTAAAATTTGATTAGTATTATACCTGTCATCCAAGGTTAAGGTATTCACCATAATAGCCCAGTATAGGCCCTTGTTCTTATCATGTTGTTCAGTGTTTTTTAAAAATATTTATCAAGAAGGACCACGGTTCAATACTTACCGCATGATGCAAAGCAAGGACACACGGCAAAAGGGTCCTCATATTCATAACCAAAACAAGACTCAATCCACATTACCTTTTACTTTAGAATGTTAGGTTATCAAAATGATCTAATAAGAGAGAATTGAAGCATGTACCTTGGATCAATGGAATTGATCCAAGGTTTTATTGTTAACATATGGTAAGTATGAAAAAAACAATACAGGTTTACAACCTTTCCAAACATAAGAGAAGAATGGCTATTCATTTCAAGTAAACAAAATCTACAGCAAAATGAATCCTTGTACAATAATAATTTATCCATTGCAAACATGATTTCCAACAGTCAAAAGAATACACCTTCCTAAGACAAATCACATGTCAATGTTTGCAATGTCAAGAGGAAATGAAAACAAGGTAATAGTTTTTCTAAGATGTTACACTCAGCACTGATCTTACCCAGTCATTCCAATGACCCGCTATTAGATGTTAACTTAGTCCCCTAGGTGATTTTAGGAGTTCTTGAAGAATGCTATTTTTTGGGTAATGGTGGGAAGGGTTGCCACTGGCCTTCCCGGGACTAGTGTAACCCCCTAGAGGGGAAAAGAGGAAAAAAATCCAACATGGGGGTGAATCAAAGGTCTAATAACATCAAGGAATTTATTTTGGAAGATTCAACAAAGATTTGGAGGAATTGGGGCATTTTCATCAAAAACAGGTTTCACAGGCCTAGGCAGTCTACACTGACAAAAGAGTTACTGAGCTTTAGGAAGTGATTCTGGGATCTTTTGATGGATTTAGGAGTTAAATGATACATATTCAGAAATGGAATTAAAATTTCTACATGATGTTTAAATCATATCTTTCACAACACTTTTGCGCAATAGGTTTATATCTAGTTTTTTACATGCTCAGCTAGGGAGCCAGATTAAACATTCTATTTTTTAGGGATTAAATGGAGGAATAAAGAGTTTATAACCCTACCATTGGATTCATAATTACATTCTCATTCAAATTCATATATAATTTTTCCAAAACACTCCATCGGGAACTCCAAATTCGGCCTTCACAAGTTCACTCTCAAGGTTCGACACTTAGCTAATTTTTCAAGAGGACACATGTCAGCATCAGGCACCTGGTGGGATTTCATGTCCCTTTCATCCCTTTAGAAAAGGAACATAGGGGAAAAAAAATTCACACATCCTTTTTTTAGCCTTGTGAACCCCAATATGACCTCCTGCATTGCCACTTAAGCCCTCAGGAGCTAGTTGGACCCTTACCTCTCACTGCATGGATGATCGCCAAGTGTCGCATGGAGGCGCGATGTGAAAATTGATGTCCCATTTTTTTTCCTTTTCCAAAGGTACATAAGGTACATAAAAATTTTCCCAACCCCAAGAAGCCTTCAGGTCATCCATGTGACCCCCTCCAATACAATTTCTCAGCCCCGAGGAGCTAGTGGAGCCAAATGTTTGATCATCAGATTTTCGCCAAATGTCGCAATGAGGCGCGACGTGAAAATTGATGTCCCTTTCATCCCTTAATTCTTAGGGAACATCAGGGACACAAAAAATTTCCCCATCCCCTAGTATGCATTTTTGAATTGCTTTAAATCTGACACTTAGCCATTTTCCCCCCTATTTCTTCTTCATAGCATCACACCATGTCATAACTTTGTTCATGTTTATCCAGACACCTAGTCCACCATTGCTGCTCCAAACTAGCTTTGTCATGGCCACAAAATCCTCCACTCTATGAAAATACATAGGTTTTGTAGGAAGGATTAATGAAAAGATTTGAAGTAACGAAGATCGAAGAGAAAATGAATATTTCTGTCAAATAACCACGAAGTCTTACAATCAAAAAATCTTCATAACTTTCAAAATATAATTCAGACTGAGATATCATCTTTTATAGACTTCCTAATTTTCAAGATGATCAAGATGCAACAATTGCTAGGTTTAATGGTGCCCTGAAATAGTTATATCAACAAAAACTTCTCGTTCCCTAGCATACATTTGTCATATTTCCCATCAATCTGGAAATGGAAATGAGCTAGAAACTTACACATGTAATTAAAATGAAAATCCTATCGCAATGGAGTTGATTTCATCATTATTGGAGATAAAAACTATACCTGCAAATTTCAAGATCCATTAATGGTCACCATGGCAGCTCCATGCCCAAAGCCACTACCAGGTGAAAATTTTAAATTTTATTTCCAAGTATTCTAATAGGTGAAATCAAGTGAAATTCAAAGGACATGACCACGAAAATGAGCCAATTCCAAAAACATATGTCCCATCACAAACCGAGTGCTAGAAATCCACTTTCTAAAAATAGTAAGTTTTCCTATACATGCTTGCTATGTTTGGAAAGTCATCATTAAAAACATTTGTGGTGAAAGCAGTGTGCACCAAAGGTCGCCAAGAAGTCAGAATGAATGTTCAGAGTAGAAAATAGTGAAAATGATCACTAACTAAAAATAGTAAATTCCTTATATGGGTGCTTACTAAAATAATAAGTCACCCCAAGAAGTGGTTGAGACAAATGTAGTGTGCACAAGAGTGATTGAAGAAGTTCATCACATCAGAATGGTCAAGAAGAGGCAAAAATCACCTCTCACTAAAAATAGTAGGTGTTCCATCTGGACACCTGTTATTAATGGTAAATCACACTCAAAGGGAAGTTTTGGCACAAAGGGACATACAGGGATGATTACTCAGGTCAACATCATCATTCAGGCTCATCAATGGGCATTTCTCACAGGGCATTCGAGATCCACCCCAAGGAACCCTATAGTGTCTTTCGACAATCACTACATGGTTTGGGTCACAGGTATATCATGCACAGAATGGGAGTTACAGTCATCTACAGAGCAATTCATTCAACTTGGCAAGCGTCCGTGAACCAAGATGGAGTTTCTCAAGTTGTAAAAAGTTCAAAGATTTAGATTTTATTACACTGGAGTGCTTTATTAGATCATCTGACAAGGATCTGTGGAATTCCTAAGAGGTGGGTTCTTCTTCATTGGCACTCCTCAGCTCTCTCTCTCTCTCTCTCTCTCTCTCTCTCTCTCTCTCTCTCTCTCTCTCTCTCTCTCTCTCTCTCTCTCTCTCTCTCTCTCTCCTTCCTCTCTCTTCTCTCCCCCCCCACTTTCTCTCTCCCCGTTCTAATTCTTCGTTTTGGTTTCACTTTTTCATAATGCCTTTGATTATTTTAAAATGACTTTTTTGTAATAAGTCACCCTTAAGTCATAAAAGGGGACTTAATCTTTTCCTAAGAATGTAAAAGGTCATAAGTTGTAATAAGGCATATGAAAAGGCATTAGGGGGTAGATGAAGAGTGATCTCTCATTCTATAAATCACAAAGTCATTCCCATTTCAAAGGGTTGGTGACTGATTTTGTAAACTCAAGAGTGTATTATACTTTGAGAGAACAAAGGAGATAGCCATTTTCTTCCATTTCCCCCCTCGCTAGTTTTCATCCATTCACACACTATGTATAACTTTCTTTTAAGCAATCAATACAAGGATTTTCTAGAATTTTTTGACTAAGGGATTTATTAAAACTTTGTGCTCATAAATTTTAATTGGTCTTGTTTTTATTTACATAGTTGTTTCTTCTCATAAATGCATGTGTTGAAATTTCTAACTAGTGTGTGCAGGAATCTGATTTTCTACCTACAACATTAGTTCTCATATCTCATTTCTCACTCCCATTTCCCACTTTATAGACAAATTCCTCTCTAGCAATAAATTTCTAGCTTTCTGCAAGGTTAGTGGAGTGCCCCTTTTGGATCCCTAGCCACAAGGCCACCAAGAAAATCCACTTGTTCATGTGCATGAAAATTTGAAAGTTGCACCATCTAAGTAGAGGGACTTTGATTCCCAGATCATTGGCAAGAAATCCATAGATTTTCCCACCCAAAAAAATTTCTCTCCAATAATACTCGTGAGATAAAGCACATAATTGTCTTTATATATCACTCATTATATGTTTCATTTAAACTAGTACATTAGTGGATGCGGTTGTACTATGAAGAGGGTCATTAAAAGGTTTCATTTCACCATTTGTTTCAAATATAAGAATTCTAAAAAACACTAGAAATAGAAGCTTGAAAATCATTACTGAGTATTAAATCATCATCCAAAACATGAGAAGAGCAATATACGGCATCCAATAATTTTTTACCTTTAACTAAACAAGATGCATGATTCATAATATATACCTTAATATTTTTAATATTTCATCATACAAAATACATGAAGGTACATTCACTTGTTCATCTACATGTTCTACTTTTGAAACTTTATTGTTAATATGAGCACTCAATTGAGAGGAAGGAAAACTATAAAAATTCACAAAAATTATATTAGTAGATATAACATGAGTTTAACCTAATTCACCATTATTATAATTGTAAAAAATAAGCATCATCTTTCCAATCATCACATTTATTTTCTACGTCATGTTGGGAAGGCACATCATTCAATGGACCTTCTGAAAATAGTGCATTCATAGGGCGATCTGTTATAGTTGAATTATGGTTAAATGAATATGCACAGGAAATCCATATGAAGAGCACTAAAAGGATAAAAATGTAACCATAATTTATAACCTTAATAGGAGAAGAAGAATGAAACCCTGAAAGTAAATCTAATAATCAAAAATTATCATGAAAATCATATCCTAAAAGTAAAAATCTTAAACCTCGAAAGGATAGAATGAAACCCCATGTGGGTATTTGAAGAGTGGAGTTTCAACAATTTGTTTTGATTATTTTAGACATAACAATCTAAAATAATTAATAATTTTCAAATTTACACTAGATTAAAAAATAGTAATTTAGATCTTAAAAGTGTAAGAAATAGAACAAAAAAACTAATATAGAACATTTATTGAATTTGAACAAGTGGAATTTGAATACTTTCCTAAAATATCCCTATTTATATGAGAAACTTGTTATCAAAATATCAAATAATACTTGGATGAGTGTATATAATGATTCAAAAAAATTGGTGAATTTTGTATACGTATGGGATATTTTTTGATGATAGGTGTAATTTCTTCCTACCAAAAGTTTCTTGGGCTCTATGAAATTTTCTTACGATACTCACAATGATCTTTATTTTTTTGTTTACCTACACCTTAATAAAAAAACATGTTCTATATTTATCTTGTAGTGCACGATATTTCCCTATTAGTTCTTTTCATAACCCTAGAAGGACTAAAAGGATAATAAGAAATAAATCACTAGACTAAGCTTGGATTGTACTCCAATGAAAAACTAATGAATTGTTTCACTACATAGCCAATAAATCATGACATATGTGGTTCAATGGATACAACTGGATGCAAGTCATAATTCACAAGTGAGATGGAGTTGTGGTTCTCTTTTCTATTTCTAGGTAAAATTATATCAAATATATTATAAATCACATGTGAATGGTGCAATGGATACAACGATGGGGATGGATCAAAGAATATAAACTTAAGGAATTGAAACATTATAGGAGGAAGAGGGGTGATGAAGTTGTTTAAGTGAGAATAAGTCCAACAGGGGGGAAAATGTTAGGGAAAATTATGAAAAAAACTTCTTTATTCTGACTAGACACATATGAACCACATCCCAATTTTTCAATTATTTGAAGGAGAAAGTGATTATGGTGCACAGGTATTTGAGGAAAGACAAATAGGATATATCTTATATTAAAGTAAGGTGTGGTTGATCAATATTTTTTGTTTATAATGCCAGCATTGTAGTTTGTGGGTAGTTGAAACATACATCAATTTAAGGGGAATTAGCTTACGCATGTCGCAATACAAATTTTAGATAGGGACGTGAAATGGAATCAGCATTCCATGTTGATTTGATGTATTAGTTGAATTTGATAACCATAAAATATGGCCAGTAAGGTGGTTTTGAGCCATCTTTATAGACCATTATCTTTGTCCATTATCCACACTTGCCTAAGCAACAACATATATCTAACATAAGAGTTTTCCTTGTAGATTTGTAGTTGACACTACCTCCTCAAAATTTCATATTCTTAACACATTAAATTTGAATCATTTCCACATGTATCTATATTAGGAAAGGTTTTCAAGACCACCCCTCCTTTAATGAATTTTCCATTGCTAGAAATGTTATTGTTAAGGTTTGAACATGCAACTTTGATTTTATCTTTTAGTGAATACCCTGATGGTTTGGTCAACAAATAGAGGATAACATTAATTATTATTTGAGTGGCACCCATTGGTGTCCTACGTGTAGAGTTGGTTTGGTCAATTGCATTGCAAAGTCTATTTTACTATAGCCAGGGAAACTTACACATATTTGAATCCCAAACTCTACATATCTTAGACACATAAAATTTGCATTTATGGTTCCTTATGTCACTAATTTTATGTACATTTACAATTACAGATTTACAATTTTTCAATGACCACTAGCACTAAACCTTGACCATTTATTTCCCCAACTCGACCATCCATTTCCTCAACACATGTAAGAAACATCCAATGAGACTCTCATTTGGAAACACCTATCATTATAATTGATGTTTAAGGCATTGGTAAAAGAGAAAAATGTTTTTTGGTGTGGTCATCCAAGATTATAAATAGAAAACTTTGTAGTTTGAAGATTATAATTAAGATGATTAGCTTGAATATTATAATTCGGTTTATTATTTTGAATATTTTAATTAAATTTATGGGTTTGAAGATTATATTCTAGGTTATTTATCATGGCGATTTGTACTCATTTGAGATTCATTACTTTACTCATGGTGGTTTCGGTCATGGATTAGGGAGTGAGAGATGTTATATCAACATGTCCATCACCAAATTGAAATGAATATGAAAACATTTTAGTATTCATCTCATGTTTGATTAGGAGTGGAATAAAAAAATTACATTGAGAGGCTCATCATAATTATCTATCATCATCAGAAAACTATGCTTTGATGCTCAAATTTTCTCTTTATAATTTGGGTTATGCAAAATCGAGTGTGCTCAAACCATGCACTCTTATTATCTTGGAGTGAAGTGAGCATGTAGTGATGTTGGTGTAATGATGCATATAACACATGTGGGAGATTTGTATGTACAAAATAGGGAACAACTATGTTGCCTTTACTCTATCTCTAAAACCCCCATTTTTTCCATCATTGATCTCAAGAAATGGATGCAATAAAGGTTGATATAAATCCCAAGACATTTTGTGTATATTTTTATGTAACTATGTTCCATTTATACTTTGTCATTATAGACAAGATTGCATGCTTTTATTTCCCTGTTCGATTCAACTTGACTATAGGCATCGGTGGCCATTTGAGTTGAAGTGCATTAGGTTTTCTCTTCAAGAAATATGGCATGTTTGTGGACAATAAATGGGTGTTAGATATAAGGATTTAAAAAATTTGACTTTTTCATTATTCATGCATAGAATTTCTCTATTTGGATCATCTTCATAATCCTCTGCCTTGTAAAATCATAGTGATTCAAGTAAATATCAATGACAAAAAATTTAAGGAAATGAAAGGTAACCCAATTTTGCAAAAAATATAGCAAAAAAGAGCACATGCATAAATGCAACTTATATAATAATATGATGTAAGGTCGCAGCACGTCATTCCCATGCCCCTTTCAATTTTGTTGTCTATAATACCATGGCTAGGTTTAGGGATGAGATTGTTATTAAAAACGTCATGATATATAATCATTCCCTTCTTAAAACTATGTGTAGGGATTTGTGTAAAATATAAATGAATATGTTTAATTCTAAATTTATCCCGCAATAAAAAACATTCATGTATATCACAACACAACCACCATCATGTCATCTACCTCATCCATCGCGATCCTGACCCATACCGAGTAGTGGGAAGAATTGAATGTGTGCTTTAGATAGCTTTGACACTAAAAACATTTATGAACCATTTATAAAAGTAAGGCATCAATAGATATGGGGTCAAAATCAGCACCAATGTTGATGGTTGTGATTTTTTCATGCATCAAAAACCAAATGCATCATAGTTGTACACGTCTTTGACACCCATCAGAACTATCAATATCCTCTCCAGTTTTGAAAATAAGCTTTAGAATTATAATATTGATTCCAAATGGGAAGCTATAAATTTAACATGCTCACACCCAAAAAAATGCATTATCATATAACATGTTACAAAAGAATCAACATGCGGTCTTATTTAATACAACATAAATTGTTGGAAGATAGGACACTGAAAGGGGGGTGAATCTGTGTCTGTTAAATTTTTACCCTACTAAAATTGACTTAATTTATATCATCAATAACTAATCAACATCCACAAGTAGCTAAAATAAAGGATAAATGTAGAGACAAAATTTAATGTGGGAAAACCAAACTGGGAAAAAACCCCACTGAAACCAAGAATGGGTGTAGGACAAAAGTGTCATGTAAATTGTTACATGATTTCATAGTTGAGATTTAACTCAACCTCAAGCTAGAATTCCAAAATTTAACCAATCTACTACTCATTCTGGAAGCTTCAACTCCCAATATTTGGATTAATGACAACTAACCTTTAGTAAGCTTCAATTTACAAGGAGGATTCAACCCCCTATGATTTAACCAGCTACAATAAATATTTAGTAAGCTTCAACTCACAGGAAAGATGAAACTCCCCACCTGCTAAGCTATAACTTAGAATTGTTCAAGAATTTTGGTCACTCTTAGTTTGATGTCTCATACAACTAACTAAATTAGCTCAAATTCATCTTAATTTTGCTTACGAATTCTGAATCTAATTTTTCTATTTTCTTATCACCAATCCAAATACAAGGCTCTATTTTGTCAATCTTACTTCATTCACATTCACATATGATGTTCTCTCACTTTCAAAGCTTCACCTTATAAATACATATGATGGTACAGTACATGTTGCTGCAATATCAGTTTATTATTTATTCATGCACGGTTGTGTCTAATATGTCTTCAACATGTATATAGTATCTAAAATTCCAATATATTCAGTTCATGTAGCTTATCATGCTCTCATTTACCCCCTACGTTAGCTTCATCACATTCTTATCACACTTGTTATTTTGTGCTCATCATTTAACTAAAACTATACCACTCTCACATTGCTCATGTCTTCATCAGAATGGTATTTTTAAGCTAGTCGTTATATGTTCACTTCTAGTTCATACTTTTTCACAGAAGAATCATTTTTTCCTTTAAAATATCTTTCAAATTTTACATGACACCCACACATCTCACCCCAGCTACATCAATCATCTACAAGTGCAAAAATTTATTTTGTAGGATCTGAAAAATGACTTTTCATGTTTCATATTCTCTAACTTCTCATCTTCAAACATACTCACATATTCTCAAAAAAAGTATTCCTTCTTTTTTCACTCACAAGCTATCAACAATATTTCAAATATGAACTCCTTCTTGTGACTTTTCATTTCACATTCACCTAGTCTCTTCATATTTTCTTTTTCATGATTCATGTACAAGAAGGTGAAAAGACTCTTTTTGGAGCACTAAAATTTTCTTAAGAAAAAATGTCTTAAGCACAAAAAAATTTTAGGTCTGTGGTAGGTCACTTGATTTCCCTGAGGTTTATAAAGATTCCAAACACCCATTTGACACTTGGAGAATTTTTTGATTCCTACAAATAGTCATTTTGGAAATTTTAAGCCCTAATTTCTTTTTCGTTTGAAATTTACCATGTCAAATCTCAATAGATTCTGGAATAGGGAACTGTGCAGACAATTTATTGAAGCTATTAGCTTTTGAAATAGTGCCTACATCCTCCAAATGACCAAATATGTTAAAACCCTAAGGGTTTCCTAGTTCTTGCCCAAGAACACATTTCTTTGTTGGTTAATTTTTAATGTATTCATCTTCATGTCCTAAATCTCCTTAGCAAGGTCTGCACTTACCTATGGAGGCTTCTTATCTTATCATAGAGGCATAACAGTTCACAAAGCTCATTTATGCAATAATAGTCAACTTATCTTGTTTGTAAAAATAGATTAGCCTTTACTGTGTCGATTTTGCATAAAGGAATGAATGTATTTGATTCTTCACATGTTGCTATCAAGATTAGAGGAGTTCATCAAGTTATCTTCACAATACACATTCTCCTTCCTTCAACTAGTATTTATTTTCAAACCACTAATTTCGTTCTTGTTGAAGTTTTCAAAAATTACTTATACAGGGAGGGTTTCAAACTAAAAACCCTAGCTTATTCTTAGGAGGCTTGATTCACCTGATTCTTCACTTTGTAGCATAGCAAGGATGTAATCAATTCACCAGGGGTTCTAACCAAATTTCATTGCTCTTATTTTCATTAATTTATGGATTAGCATCATGTTTTAAGGAAAGAAGTGCAATCGTTTAGGACTCTTATAGTGGCTCAAAAACATTCTTCAAGATGAGAGAGGATAACCTTAGGAGTATACTAGTGATTTTCATCTAAACCATCCTTGTAAGACATATTATTAGCCCTCTTACCACATTAAGCACAATTACTTACTGAGGGATTTTGGCATGAAAATCCTGTAATTCTGGGACAGTGTGTTTCAATCATCTTGGACCTAATCTTCAATACATCTTTTCAATAATTTGAGAGATAAGAACACTGAAACTTTGTATCTCTCCTATCAGGAAACTTGTGAACTCTATCACATCATTATAACCTATAGAGGTTGTTCAAGAAAATTTGATCAAACAACTCTAATCATGTTAGGATCCATAACCAATTCAAAGTAATGAATCCAACTTACTATATTGTGGCTCATATACTCCAAACATACGGATTATATTTTTATCATAGCCCCATTATTATGACTCTTAACTACATCACTAACACTATCTTCATTGCTTTGTAAATATGGTTTGAGGATGAAACTTGCAAACACATAGGACTTTATTTTTTTCTAGAGATTGTACAAAGCAACTAAGGTGCACATTAGACTTTATCTTCTCTTAGCTTGGCCAGGGAAATTTTTGAGCAACACCTAGTTGAAGTGATCTTTTATAAATTTCAAGAACAATTGATGTACTATCTTTTCAGTAGTGATTTAGCTTAACAGTTTCAATTCTTACTATGTAGTTTAAGATCTTCAAAACAAGTCCATGCCTCTATGTACATTCAACATGAGAAGAACCAATTCCAAAAAATTTATCTAGAAGAAACATTCAACACTTTTGAGATATTTTCATGTCATTTCCAATTGATTTGGAGGTCAAAGAAGACATTTTGTGCCTATGGCTTCAAGAAGAAGGTCTACAAAAAGAAATACCTTGTCAGAATAAT
Source organism: Taxus chinensis (assembly GCA_019776745.2). Taxonomy (NCBI): domain Eukaryota; kingdom Viridiplantae; phylum Streptophyta; class Pinopsida; order Cupressales; family Taxaceae; genus Taxus; species Taxus chinensis. The sequence continues at coordinate 541,424,518 of CM034152.1, read as the reverse complement.
GTCCATAACTTCTTTGTTTCTCAACCAATTTCCCTCAAACATTTTTCAAAACTTAAGTCTTATATTTCTCTTCACAAATTCCTTATATAATTTATTCAAATAAGGCTCAATATTTTTTCTTGGATGCTAAGAATCCAAGGTGCTCAATTTTCCTTCCTTAATAAACCAGTTTTAGAAAAGATTGCATAACTTTCACATACTTATTAAAAACTTGATGAAACTGACATGAAGCACTAAAACTAACCCTTCTACATGATCCATGATTTTATTTGTCATAAATATGCCTATACTATTTAAAACTATCTCACTTACCTTAGCATTCACTAGAAGTCCTCAAAGGTAGTTTTGGTGAACTTTGGAATTTTGCCTCCAGAAGATAAAATAAACCTTTTGGATGCTCATGCATGCCCTAATAATTATTCCTAGTATGTTCCCATGCTTACCTGGTCTTTCCATGACCTTCATTTAGCTCTTACGCCTCATTAGGCTCTAAAAACTAGGCCTGAATGAGCTAGTTACAATTGTGACTCCCAACATTTGACCTAATACTCACTCCAAAATATCTTTCACATGTTATAATAATCATGTATGACCTTTAGGAAACTTGTGTCCAATTTACCAATCATGTCCATACCTCCAGTGGACTCATACCACACTGACAAAACCTACAGAACACTGAAACCACCAATCAACCTTCATGCCTCTAAATGAGCCTCACTTCACCACTCACTCCTTTGCCACCAATGTCACTTGACATCAATGACAACACCAATGACTAGGGTTCAGCATAAATATGTCTGAAACATGAGTAATTAGCATAGAATGTTTTTTTAGTGGTAAATATGTGTTGAATGTCTCTAACCTAGAAGGATTTCCATTTTAATGGATTTGTAAATTTTTGGGATTATTGCCATTACATTATTATATATTTCAATAACATAAGCATTGAACCATTATATTCATAAAAAAATCTTAGGTTTTTACTTGTGTTATAATAACATAAGTATTGAAAATAGAAAATACTTCAAATCCAAAAAATATGGTATGTTCAGTGTTGGTACCCAAATCGGTTCTCCCTTTGAAGTCGCGCAACATTAACAGGAAAAGCACGATGCTTAGAGATAGATATATTAGAATTTGAGTCATTTTGTATCCGGGGATGGATTTAACTGACTCTTTTTCACTTGAGCGTGTATAAGTTGGATAACACCATGTTGAGGGTATGACCTACCCTCCTACTTTAGGTTGTGCCTTTAACTAGGGTGAGAGGACCCATTTTGTAACCTGCATTTGTAATGGATCAACAGTATTTGACTCTCCTTCTATGATTTTGAAGGAAAACCTTGAGAAGACATGATCAACGCAACATAATCTAACTCTCACAAGTTTCCACACTAGAGAATGAAAATATCTCCTAAACAAGGTTCAGGTTACTAAAGACAACAATAAACCCTGATTGCTACTGCATGTTTTGAGTAAGGGATGGGTAAATTCAACAAATATCCCTAGCATTTATGGAAAAATAGTGCAAGCAGGGGTAAGTATTGTAGGATTTATCATTTATAGATGGATTTTGTTGGGGAATTAAGTAGGATAAAGTTGATTATATAATATTCTTGGGAACTTTTAACAAATGTTGGAAAATCTTCCAAGCAAGATGATAACAACACTTCAAACAATTAACAATGAAACTTCAACCAGAAGGTGTGCACCCATGGAAGCCCAAAGATGCACTGTTTCATACATTCTTGGAAAATTTAACATGAAATATCATGCCAAAGACTCAACTAAACACCATAAATCCCTGGTCCATCATGCCTAAGATACACTCATAATCTAACAAACAATCTATATCAACAAAATGGAAATAAGGTGAATTTAAATTTTTTATTGTGCAATGAAATGAAAGCTCTTCTAACAATACAAATGCAAATGCCATAATACTACCACAAAGATAAGATCTTGGGTGATTCAGAGGAATTTATAACATAATATTATGATGGGAACATGAATAACTATTTGATATATCTTCAAATTGAAAGTAGACACAACAATGCTCATGATTAACACAATTAACTCAGGGCTCGTCAAATTCATCAGCAAAGGAAAGTTTTATTTACATTCTCAATGTTTTTCAATGGTTTTACACTTGTAACCATCTTGACATGATTTATTTTGAAGGCTCCAGAAATTAATAGGTTTCTCAGGCAAGTCTTTTAAGGAAATGGCTTTTTTCAGTCTCTTCGCTCTTTTCTCTTTTTAATTTCTAGAAATCTTAAAACCCCCTTGCGTGAGAGTATTATCATCTCCTTTATCCAATTCCATCCCCATTTTCCTTTCAATTTTCCCCCAAAAATGTGGATATTTCACAAGTATATTCTTCTTTCACAAAATTTCAGGTGTAAAGAGTACATGCCTCCTTCATTTTTCTTTTATCATATATGATTAGAATACCATGTCATTGCTTTTGATTAATGCTTTCATGATTCCCTCCACCTAGTGACTGGATAGTTACTTCTGATATCCTTTGAGTACTCTAAGGTGACTTGAAGTGATAGACACTTTTTATCTACTATCCAAAGATACATCTTGTACGTCGTGCATTCCTTCTCACATTTGCTTGGTTTAACGATCCCACATGATTTTTGTCAAATCCAATTAATTCATCGAGCATGTTTGTTTCAGATTCACTTCAACCTTCAAATTTTCCTCGTGTGATCTGAGAAAGATCTTCCTTTATTAGGAACAAAAGATTTCTTTCAATTCAATCAATTTTTGCTTCAACTTTATCCCATCACCAGGATGCATTACTTTTTTTATCATGTAAGCGAAGAAATTTTTCACCACCTTCTACCAGAGACATGGCAAGAGTACCTATGGAAAATAGTTTGAAGTAAATTTCATCATAAGATTTAAATCAAATCTTCAACCTGTGTAGTCTTGATTAGGCTTTCGTTAGGGCCTTGTTTGACATAGAATGTGTAGGAGACACCAGAGGACCCCTAACTTATCCATAGGTCCAGCTCACACTTCTCACAAGGCTAATTAGGATCAATCTTGTCTTCATAGCCTCTCAATTCATATATTTTTATCTCTTTCGATGGGAACATTTGAAAGCTCCCGAAGACCTGAAGAAATTCTAGATTGAAAGGAGGCCCCAAGTGTCTAGGAAAACTGACTTTCAGTGTTCATTCCTATGTGATGAAGAATTTGTTTTAAAGGATATTCCCAATGAATCTTATGTGTTATATGACAAATATTCCATTGACACCATGCCTGCCATCTCTCACAAGGTGGATGAATTGGAGTGGAGGATTTCCTTTCTGGAGAAGGGGAAGACAAGACCTGAACCCTTACAACCGAGTTCAATTCCAGTACCATATTCAAGCAAGAGAAAGGTTGAATCAAGCTCTCAGCCCCCAATCATTATCTCATATGGAGAAGAGGATCTATCCATATATGTTTATCATTCAAGTGCAGCAATATCCTCTTCTCAGGACAGCAAGGGTAGGTTTGTAATTCGGTCATCTCACTCAGGGCATGGCATCTCAGGTCCTCAGCTAATCCCTTCCCCAAGAGATCATTCGCCTTTTAAAAAGAGATGGAAAGTTGAATCTAGCTCAAAGTCTCTCATTCCTCTTGGCCCTCGTGATGTAGTCCTTTGTCTTTCAACTACTCCAATCGTTCCTTCTCAATATGTTCTCAACAAGTCTACCCTTCACAAGGGGAAAGGGAAGACGTCATTCTTCACTAGTGGTCTGGATCTTCTAGACTGGGTGTCTTCCTACTAAAATAAGATTGAGCTGGAGAAAATCATACAGGAACCCAAAATGACTCTTGAGTCATTAATGGATATGGGGATGCCATGAGATTTAGTAGGGTCCATCATGTTTATCAAAACAACACAGGACTCTGATGAATTCATGTTGAGGAAGAATAATTTGTTGAATAAACTACCTCTGCTATGAGGGGGGCTTATGAAGGAGTGAACGGTCTATGAGAATTATGTTTGTTTTTTATTCCTTTGTTTTTAATTATGTAAATAGACCCTTTTACCATGGGTTGGGGGGCCCTATAGAATGCCCATTTTGAATTACATATGAAACTACATTCAATTTATATCACATCTAAATTTTCATCTTTTGACATGCAACTCTTTTCTGTACCTGCATTACACACTCTTTAGTTTAATACTGACACCAGTTGTAGACACCAAATTTAGGTCACACTCCCCTTTACCCCACATGTATATTAATTTAATTACCCACAATTAAATTAAGGCCCATGCTCACAATATCCATTATTTAATTACCTTAATTAAACTAATTTCCACCTCACCTAGACACCTCATCATAAACCTATGCTTAGCATGTTTCCCTTTTACTAGGACTCAATATCCACTCACCATAACTAACTAATACTTAGTCCTACCTACCTTAATTAACTAAGACTTAGTTCAACCCTAAAATCACATGTTTATTCTTCCTCTAAACACATTCCCACTTATCTAAGTGCAACATTCCGTTTTGATCAGCGAGAATGGACAAAGTTGGCCCAAAATATTGCTAAGATTTGTCATTTTTTGTAAACCTAGGATTTCCCACCTTAACTGACATCGGTCAACCCTAAACTGACGTTGGTCACCCTAAACCATCGTCGGTTACCATATATTCATTTTTTAACCTTGTTTCAAAGGTTGGATGAATTATTCAAATCTTTGAGAAGAGAGATATGCATGTGTTGGGTTTCAGATTTGCACTTGGAATGAAACCATAGTTAGGGGACAATCAAGTCCCTCCTCTTTAATGGGAGAGGTTCCCTTATTGAAAGCAGGGGCAAAACCTATGTACAAATACACAATATTTCATTCAATGGTGGTTTCCCGATATCTTGAAATGTGTTTTATGCCTAGAAAGTTATCAATACATAAGGATAGAAGACTTGAAGAGAGGAGGGAGGTAGAAGAAGACAATACTTTCAAGGAATAGAGATGGCAGAGAAAACCCTTATATGTATTGAGCAAATGAGATATAGAGTAGAACCATTCATGTTTATAACGAGCACAATCTACAGACTCAAAGTTCTTGAGATTGTATAAACTCGAACACAAAGTTTCTAAGAATGCAAGGATTTAAATGATTCACATATCAGAGCAAGAAGAAAAGAGAAAAAAGAGGAAAAATGGGAAAATCCTTGTATTGATTTCTTCCAATTCAAAATTACAGTTCCAAAATAAAAAAATTCCAACCCCTTACAATGGCTTTGAAATCTCATGAAATAGCTCATAAGAGACGGTTACAACTTCCTTGAGCAAGCAATAAATGGTTACAACTTCCTCGAGCAAGCAAGAAATGGTTAGAAATCATTCCAATCATTCACGCCCTTTCGAATTATTGATTCACAAAGAAACGTCAATGGTGGAAAAACTAGATTTTCAAATATACGGTCGTTACATTATTTCACCAGTTTAAATATGGACCATTTGATTTGCTCTTACAACTTTATATTTGAGCTTCCCACGTGCAAGAAATTAATTGGAGCGGGTGTGGGGGGTGAAACTTTACGCTTTCTAACTTTTACAGTGAAAAGGCATTTGGGAACATTTTGGCCCGCTCACCTGCTTTAACTTTTCAATGGTCAGACATGTGGCACTATCTGCTTGGTGATAGGGTCACGGATCACTTTTTTTACTTTTAACTCTTTTTTATCAAAAAAGCTTAAAATTTCAAAATTGTCCACCGACCTAAATCCTCACTTTGACTTTTCAACATGGCTACATGGCACCATCTGATTAGTGGTGGGCCTTAGGCATTCTTTTTTATCTCTCTGCATGGGCTCGTGGGCCTGCCATCACTAACTACGCCCTTTGCCAAAAGGTGTTAAGTTCCAAAAAAACTCCCGAAGCCCCACCAGCCTACCTTAGGCAAATAATACCATCTCAAGTCCACTAGGCCATAACTTGGAAAGTATGAAGAGTTAGGAGGAATTCTTTACCTTTTCGAAAATGGGAAGAAATTTCCCATCTGATGAAAAAAAATTAGGAGACCACAAGCCCTTAGAAAGAACCATATTTCACAAAAAAAATTCAATATTTTTAGAGGCACCAACTCAAAATTTTAAGTCTAGACTTGGAAAATGTGAGGAATTTTGAGGGTGACAACAACATGCAAGCACACACCAAACACTCTTGCACATCTAGACACCCTGAACCAACAACCAAGCACTGATCTGAAAGGAAAGCATTCACACTAAGAATCTGGGAAGCACTGTCCACGGCACGGAGGAACCATTTTCACATATCAACAGTCACCATCCTCCATCCATTTAGTCTTCTTTCTAAAGTAAGTACACTCTGATCTACAGCATTCTACAGTTATTTAGATTCAATCTCTTTATCTCTTTTGAGTTAGTTACTGGTTTCCTGTGCACCCCACCATCCCCATATTCCTTCAATCCATTTATCCAACCACCCAAAATCCCTTTTATCTCCTCAATATTCGACATTAGACACTCCTGAGCATTCTCATCACCCTTACTAACCTAAACATTCCCCTCTCATTCTCTGTGTAGTCATGGAGACTCTCCAAAACCCATTTCATTGATTTTCTACCATCCCACATTAACCTTGTTGTCAGTTCCCTCTTAACCATCATCAGTCATACCTCACCGATCTCTGTATCTATGACTGGTAATTCTACCTATGACTGTGACCTAATACCTTTCACCAACTCACCCAAACTCACCCAGAACTTGACCCTGACCTATTCCAACACCTCGACCACCTACCCATCTTCTAGATCTGATCATAACCTAGCATGTTATATTATATTTTCTTATTGTACTTGAATGAGATACCTAAATCATATCAACTACAGTAGGATTTTATTTATTTATGCTATCTCTTGCATTAAGTTGTATTAAACAGTGGGTTGACATCCGTCAAGGAAATATCATACTTCCCAGATCTAGCACACACTAGGCAGCCCACTGACATATATTGTTTAACTCTCTTTTGTGGTCTTGTTTTGTATTTCAGGTAGTTCCTCCTAGCCAAAAGGAAGCTCTCACAATCAGTCATTTGATCAAGAAGTCAGAACATGCATACAACCTCCAACCAACCATCACAACAGGTATTCCTCCTTGGCCCATCACCTTATCTATTTCAGTCAAATCCATAAAGAAAATGGTGAAACATTTTGGCACACCCGGTGGGACCCATCAGGGGTTCTTTTACATTTTATTCATTCCTAGGTGAAATTTGTGTGTTTTTTCCCTTTTGAAAAGCTTCCACATTAATTTTCTTCTTTGGAATCTTCCCCTTCTTTCTATTGTCTAAAATCAATCATGTTTTTGGTGCTTTAAAAAGAATACATCTTTCTTTCATTAGCATTGCATTACCGAAAGAGAATCCCTCTTCCTGTTCATCACTTGCTACATCAAATATCACATTTCAATTTGGGTTTAAAACACTTGCATGGCATTCTGATTTGTTGCATTATATCTCACATTAAAACTGAGGGTAACCTATATGTTGGAAGTCATGCCCAACTAATGGTTGACACAACTGAATCATAGAAAGCACATTCTCTCTTCTCTCTCTTTTCCAAACTACACAAATTGGAATTTACACATCTTCTTAAACAACATCTTACCCAGAAGAGACTGTCAATGATCACATGATCAGAGGATTGACAGTGGGCACCCAGCTGGTTATCTCTATCCAGTCACCCATCAGAGAAAGGCCCGCCCCCACCAAAACATAACCTGAAACCTCACCTTTATAATTTCCTTCTTCGTAGGAAGCCTTCCCAACCAAAAAATTTGTTCTAAATTCATGAGTCAGTCTTTAAATAGCATAAGATAAACACACTAAATTCACTTGTAGGATTACATGTTTTTCTTATCTTTGTTCTTGACTTGTGTTTTGAGTTGTGAGGTCATGTTTCTTCACTTCCTTCTTCCTTTCACACTCATCATCATAGTTGGTGTATTCCAACTTTTTCTGAGTGTGTCAGGACTCATTTTTTACCATATTCAGACTTCTGGGTTAGTGTCCCATTCAACTTTAATTCACAAAAAGAAAATTTTCTTCATTCTATAGATTTCATAGTAACTGGCATCGGTCACAGAGACCATCATCGTTTACATCTGACCATCATCAGTTTATCTGACCGGTGTCAGTTCCCTGTGCTTTTGGTCAGTTTACCCAAAGAGCACTCATCTCATCTTCTTCTCTATTTAAAATCTCTAGACATCACCATATCCTCTACATTATGATATTATTGACTAAATATAGCTTCCACAATTGACTTTCCTCAGTTTCTGTCTCACTTGCTCAAACTTCTTGCTTTCCCACAGTAACTAGCATCAGTTACTGTGACCATCATCAGTCACCCAGTAACCGACATTGGTTGGTCTGACTAGCATCAGTCCTTCTATTTTTATTTTTAATCAAAGCACCTTCCAGTTCACCTCTCATAATCAATTATTTTCCATCCCTTGTTCTTTGTGTCACTTGCAGAGTACAGTTCATCTAGTATATGCTAACTCACATGGTGTTGACTCATAGTCAAGCCAACGCTCTTATGCTTCACCAGCCTTCAGCCACTTCCACCTAGCCCATCACCCCCTTCTATCTTATCACCCATGGATCCAACTCATCCTATCACCATTAATACTGGCGACGAGGAGTTCACAAGACTTCTTGACCAGAATCCCACTACCCTCCAGTACTACCTTGCTCATTCTTCTACCTGGGATTCCTCAGGTCAGTTAGTATACGACATGCCCGTATCTATCCCTCCTACTCTCACCCCCACCTCTGCATCAGCTAGCACCAGCTCAGCACTACCATCATCCACTTTACCACCTGTGGTGTCTCAGCTAGGTCCCACAACTGCTATAACTACAGCATCTATGTCATCTATCACACCCACGATGTCAGTTGTCCCTCTGAAAACCACTTAAGTATAGCCCCATCTACACCCACTACCTCACATATACCTATTACATCACAACCACCTCTGGTGTCAGCAAACTTACACCCCTTTCCAAAACCTCATCCTTTCTATCCCGCAGTCCTTACCCCCAATCACCACTAGAGTTGTTACGACTACCCCACCCACTTACACATACTACCAACAACCCCTGACCTCATCTATCACTTATTCTGGCTATGTGTCCACCTACATCTATTCCTCCTATGCAAGTTCTCATACTCAACACCACCATACACTAGCATACCACCCACCTCATACATTCAGCATCAACCCCCTTTTTCTGTAGGGGGCACCCATTCATCACAACCTACCAATGACCTCATTAAGATGATGATGGAAAATATGCAGACCTTAGAAGCATTTGTTTCTTGGCTCCCGTAATTCTTTAACTTATGATGAAATCTATAACGAGCCTATCCATCCATCTATTCCCATTTCATCCCTACCCTGTGCATTGGGAAATGCCTAAATTCAATCGCTTCAATAGTAAAGAAGACCCACAACAACACTTGCAGGTCATTCAAACATGGGTGCTACCTAATCACCCACGATGATGCTTTGCTCCTACGAACCTTCCCAATGTCCTTGACAGGACCAACATTGGATTGGTATAGTGGACTACCTAGACATTCCATTTATTCCTTTAATCAAGTAGCCCAAGCTTTCTTAGACCATTTTTCAATCAATGTTATCAAGAAAGTCACCATGACCAATCTCTATTCAACCTGACAGTATGAAGATGAATCTATCGTACATTTTTTTGCCCACTGGCGAGTCTTATCAACCAATTAACATTCCAGCTACCTCAGAACTGAACTTATTGAGTTGTTCACTAGAGCTTGTGCCAGACACATCTCACCAACTCTATAGGTACAAACCTTCTGAACCTTTGATGAAGCATTCACCATGGCACGAAAGATGGAAATTCACGCCATTGAAGAAAAGAAAATCCAATTACGAAACAAGAATGCCCCATTCAAATCAAATGACTCTTCTTCATCTTCAAAACCTCAAAATAACTATTCAAAGGCCAAAGGATCTACCAACATGGTAGTCCTCAAGGTGGGTCCATCTCATCCTTCTAATCAAGCCCAACCTTCTTCCAATCTTTCCCCTGTCCAGGCCTTTCAGCTCCGGCAGGGAGCAACAGAAGTACACTTCAATTGGAGAGCCCTATTCTTCAGTCTTGGAAAAGCTTCTTAAAGCTGGAGCCATTACACTTCCTCCCATAAAACCTCATACAGGTTTTGATCCTTGCCCATCCTATGCCTGCATGGTATAAAGAACATGACTACTATAATTACCATCACGTTAAAGGCCATAGTGATGGTAACTGCATAAATTTTAAGAACATTGTCCAAGAGATGATAGATAATGGAGACCTTGTCGTGGACAACCCAAATGCGCCAAAAAATCAAAATTTGCACATCTTTAAAAATTCATTCCCTAACCATAAACCATCATCTAATCAAAATAGTGAACCTTCATCCAGTGACAACAATGTCTATGAAGTCCACGTGGTTTTTGATATCGTACCATGGTCATTCCTCAAATCCCACCTATTTCATCTATTGAGGAAATTTTGGCATGAGCTCCTCTACCCACAGAGGAGCATACCTCTTCTACTCCTTCACCCATAGAGGAGTCCCCCTCATCTCCCCCTGCTCTCACAGAGGAACCCACACTTTCTACCAATGATGTCCATTTCACCATCTACCTCACAACCTACCGAACAGTCAACACTTTTAATTCTCCCATCCACAGGAGAATCATCATCACCTTCTCCTCCACTAAGGGAGAAGTCTACCTTACCCCATTTACCATCTCTCCTACCCATGGGAGATTCTTCAGACATGCCACTACCTATTGGGGGTAAGTTCTCCCCCAGCATCCTAGGACCCCATTGACATGATCTCAGCTCTGTTACCTACAGAGTCTGAGGCTAGCCAATTCCCTATCTCACAGACATATTTTACAGGGATTGCCACCAAACCAACTCCATCTTCTTCTTCAGTAGTCCCATTTTCATGGCTTGGCTGATCACTTGGATTATGTTGATAATTCCATGCTCTGGGGACATCTTCGGCTCCCCTTTTTGACCCAAATGCAAATGTTTCCTGAGGATACTTCCATGATCTACCCAAAGGTATTTTCAGCAACCAGATCAACACTGACCATGCCTATTGAAATGAATTCTTCTTCATCATCCCTACCTACATCCAAACCTCTACCCACAACTAAAACCATTCCCAAACCTAAAAACCTACCCACACCTATCTCCTCACCTGTATCTAGACCCATCACTACTTTGGGTGTCATGCCGACATCAAGCCTTACTCACCCACCTGTCAAATTGGACTTAGCCACATCTTCCCAAGCCCACACCAACATTATCCCTCCACCTAAAAGGAAAACCCAACCCTCTAGGCCACATACACCGGTCTCACCTACCACACCTTTGTCACCTTCCCCCCTTCCATCCATCCTAGGGCCCCATCCATCAACCCTGATCAAACAGTCTCCTACCCAAGGCCAGTCAAAAGCTAAACAACCTACTACTACATCACAAGCCTTGTTACACCTCATTCACCCAAAAACCAAACACCCTCACCCTCACCCATGCACTTCTTACCACCTATACCTCCACCAGTTACTATAACCCCAACTTTACCTATACGACTTCAACCCATACCATCCACCCAACCTCTACCAACCACTTCCACCACAACTCAGTTGTCCCCATGGGTAACCCATCCTCTTCCACCATCTGCTTTCCCTTCTACATCATGTACCCCCATGTCACCTTTACCCAAGAAGGTGCAACCCAAAGATAAGAACCCACTACCCTCCAATAAGGTAGTCAAACCAACAAAACCTTCCAGTGCTAGCTCTTCTACCACACCTTTACCTAAGAAAGATGCCATCAAAACCTAAGACAATACCACTTACCAAACCAGTGGGCCAACCCATTCCCCCTCCTATAAAGCCTCTTCCCTCATGATCATCCACACCTTTACCCAAACCCACACTCACTTCCCATTGTGATCCATTAGCAGGGTCCTATGCCAACATTTTAACCAATCTCTTAGAGACTTCCGTCATCACATTACCACCACTTTGACCTTACGATCCTCTCAAACCCAAACCAAAAGGGTTTGATGAAACCAATATTTGTGCCTATCATCATGTGCAGGACATGATGTAGAAAATTGTAAGGCTCTAAAGACCATTCTTCTCCAACTTTTTCCTCCTGAAAAAAATTTTGATGATGATGACCTTCTTGATGAGGACCATGTTCCACCTTCACCTGTCACCACACATCATCATCCCTTACTTCTTCAATGACCCAATATCTCCACCCCCACAACCCTTTTTTCCACCTCCAAAATTTGAGATCAACATGGTCCGTATCAAGAGAGCTAGCCAAACCTCCACCTAAATGTCAGTGTGCCCTACTCATTTCACAAGGATTTTATCCACCATTAGGTTTTTTCCCTCATGTCATTACACCTTTCATGGCTACACCCTCTCCATTTACCACCTCCCCTCATATTAACATGGTTCAAGTTGCCACCCATGCTCCAAGAAAGACAAAGGAAAAGAAAAAGAAATAGCCCATCAACCAACCCTGCCCAATATACCATCTACACCCACACCCAAAATCACCATTCAAGGACCTACATACCCTATCTCTGATGGGGTCACCCATCACACAATGATAAAACAATTACATCAGTCCCCTCTAAAGATGTCTTTGTATGATCTCATCCAAACTTTTGAATCTCATAGACAAGCCCTTATAGAGGTTTTGCAATCCATTGAAGTTTTACCCAATGACCCCACACCAGTGGCCTCCATTATCACCCCTCACCACATGGCCTCACTTACCAAATCATCTCCTTCTTCTACCCCCATGCCCACTCCTCAAGTCACCACCCTCAGCTTCTCTGATGAGGAGATTGTACCTCTCCAGTCAGATGACCCTGATCCCCCTTTTCATTTCCATCTATATCGATAACATACACGTACAACACATCATGATCGATGGTGGTGCTAGCATTAACATCATCTCCTCCCATGCATATACAATCAAATGTGCATCCCTTCTAATTATATGCATAATAACCCAGTTATGTTGTGCTCCTTCAATGACACCATCACCTCCACCCTTGGCACCATTATCCTTCACATTTGCGTAGGCCCTCACACTGTCCCAGAACTATTCTACATCTTAGAGGGAGAGTTCTAGTATAACCTATTGCTTGGTAGACCTTGGATTCACATCATGGGTTGTGTCCCTTCAAATTTACACCGCTGTGTAAAATTTGAACATGAAGGACATAACTATACCATCCCCACCGACCCATCGCCATTCAAAACTTGTAACATGTTGTACCAACCCAACGATGTACTTGTACCAGTCAAGGCATCTACCACTACCCCCACTTCTCCTTCACCCATGAGCCCATCCACCAATGTTGCCACCACCTCTCCCACATCTAACTCTTCTATTCCTACTACTTTCACAGCCTCTGTAGCTGACCCATCTACTTTCCAACCAACCGATACCCCTCCTACCCAATCATCTAATGAATCATCTATCCCCACTACCCACATATCGACTACTGATCCCTTAGAAGGTGTTTTTCAATGCCTCACTCTAGGGGAGTACCGCCTATACAATATTGACACATTCCTCACTCCACAAGAGTATGGAAACCTATGCCAGCACCCTCGTTATGACTACCACATAGGTGAGGTTTTCCCTTATGGTCCTCCCCACCTTCACACTAACCTAACATATGGGGGACTTGACACTACCACCTATTCACCCAAACCTCCATCCCAAACATGACCATTTTCATCTGACCTCCAATCCCTTACTAACCACCACTTCACCCACACTTTCCTTCATCGTTGTGCATGGAAAGGCTTTGGCTTCAGTTTTTATGAACAAGGCCACCATACCATCATTTCTTGTACCACCCATAAGCACAATGACCATAGTGGCATTGGATTTTCCACACCACCTTCCAAGAAGGCCCGCGTCGACCTCATTGAGGAAGAAAAACCTTCTCCATCCCATTCACCAACATCACCACCTTCACCCATGGAGTCCATAGATCCTGAATCTATTCCTCCTAACTTTTTTTTTCATAAACATGATTTCCCTGGGACCTCTGACCTATCAACATGATGGTGAGGCTCCCTCTTCTCTTCCCTTCCTATATCCTGACATGATCGATGATGATACACCTTCTATTAACATCATTCAATGTCAGGATGATGAGTCTATCCTCACCTACCTTGGTGTGGAAGATTCTTATATTCACCAGTCATTACCTTCTGAGACACAAACCATGTTGAATGAATCAACTATCAAAATCAACATTAATACTCAGGATGACCCACACATTCTAAAGATAGGCCAATCTTTAGATGTTGTTGAACAGGAAGCTTTTACTTCTTTCCTCTGGGACCATAGCAATGCTTTTTCTTGGTCCTATGCTGATATGCCCAGTATTGACCCAAACATTGTGGTCCACAATATCGTAACCATTCCTGATGCCAAACCCATAAAACAAAAGCTTGCGGAAAATGCATCCTCACATTGCTCTTCTGGTCAAAGAAGAACTTCAATGCACCTTCTCTCAGTTTCCTTCATCCTACCCATTGACTATCCCCAATGGATTTCTAACATCATTCCTATCACAAAAGTGACAGGGGGACTCCACATTTGCATGGATTTCCATGACCTCAACTTAGCTTACCCCAAAGATGATTTTCCTCTACCAGGCATTGACCAACTGGTTGATCTCACCACCATGGCCATGAGATGCTATCACTCATGGATGGTTTCTCAGGTTATAATCAAATATTACTCACTCCAGAAGATCAACACAAAACTACCTTCATCACTCCTTGGGGGACCTTCTGCTATCGAGTCATGCCTTTTGGCCTTAAAAACACTGGTGCTACATATCAGCGAGCCATGACTTATATCTTCCATGACATCATGCATCACATATTGGAAGATTACATAGATGACCTTCTTGCCAAATCCAAACATCAGGCTGAACACCTGACAGTCCTTAAGGTCATCTTTGATCACCTCATCAAGTATTGTGTTCACCTTCAACCTAAGAAGTGTGTCTTTGTGGTGCTTTCAGGAAAACTCCTTGGTTTCATCATTTCTTTGCATGGCATAGAAGTCGATCCTGCTAAAGTAAAGGCTATTCTAAAATTCCTCCACCTACTAATCTCCATCAACTTCAAAGCTTGCAAGGTAAGTTGCAATCTATTCATCATTTTATCTCACAACTTTCCGACCACTGCCAACCATTTCATCATCTCCTCAAAAAGGACGTCTCCTTCAAATGGGATGATGAATGCCATAAATCCTTTGATGCCTTAAAATAATACCTTCTCCAACCACTAGTGCTCATTCCTCCTAAGGATGACCAACCATTTTACCTATACATTTCTGCTACTGATCATTCCCTAGGTGCCATGCTCACTCATCATGATGAGAAACACAGAGAGCAAGTGGTTTATTACATAAGTTGTACCCTTTTGGACTATGAAACTAGATACACCCATGCCAAAAAACTCTGCTTAGCCTTAGTTTTTGTCACCACCAAGCTTCATCATTACCTACTCAACCACAAAACCTTTGTCATCACTAACACTGACCCCTTACATTACATGTATGCCAAACCCTACCAACATCAATGTGCTGCACATTGGCTCATGCTTCTTGTAGACCTTGACCTTGAATTCATCCATCAAAATCCATCAAAGGCCAAACCATCGCTGACCAACTAGCAGATGCACCTCTTTCTAGAAATCAACCCTCTAACTTTGATTTCCCCAATGAATCCATTGCTACCCTCTCTTTGGATGATACCACTTACCAAATGACCTTATTCTTTGATGGTTCCAAGTGTTTAGCATGGGGGTGGTGCTGGTGTTATCCTCATTCCTCTTGATGGTGAACCTATGCCTTTATCTTTCAAACTAGATTTTGATTGTACTAACAACATCACCGAATATGAAGCACTCGTATTAGGCCTTCAAACTGCCATTATGCCTTAGATGTTAAATCAATTAATATCTTTGGTGATTCCCAACTAGTTGTAAACCAAGTCAATGGGATATACCAGTGTCGTAATGAAATACTAAAAAAGTACAAATGTCATGTCGACATATTTTTGACTACCTTTGACCATTACGAACTTCAAACCACCCCACGTTCTACCAATAAATTTTTGGATACCATGGCCTGCTTGGCTTCTCAGATACCCACTTCACCTGCTGACTCTAAAATCTTTGTCACAATACAAAGGTTACAATCACCCTCTTATTTACCTCATGAGGTCCACTCCATCAAAACCATTGCACCTGACCCACGTGACCTTTGGTATAAGTAGTTTACAGACTACCTTTCCCTTTCCATTCTACCTCCTGATCTCACTCGTAATGGACAATGTGCCTTTCTTAAAAGTGTCTCTCACTATGTCATCATGGGTGGTCTCCTTTATAAGCGTGGCTTCGACGGTATTCTCTTACGATGCCTTACAAGTTCTGAAATTCCCTACACCATCAAGGAAGTTCATGATGGAATTTGTGGAGGCCACTTTAGTGGTTTAGCTATTGCTAAACACATTCTTCACCTTGGCTATTACTGGCCAACCCTAAACCATGACTATTGTGACTATGTCAAACATTGTGTGAAATTCCAGCAACATGCTAATCTTCATCACACACCTAGTCATGCCTTACAGGTCACACGAGACCTTTGGCCTTTCTCTCAATGGGGTTTGGATCTTGTCAGAAGAGATCAATCCTCATTCTTCACAATGCCATCAATGGATTATAACCACTACTGAATACTACACTAAATGGGTAGAAGCCATTCCCCTCATTTCTACAAAATCTGAGAAAATATGTGAATTCATCAACCATCACATCATTTGTCACTTTGGTGTCCCTCACCGCCTCATCACTGATAATGGAAAGTAATTCAAAAACAAAACCCTATGAAATTTATGCGATGCTTTTGGCATTCAACTCAGTTTCTCATCACCTTATTACCCACAAACAAATGGCCAAGCAGAATCAACCAATAAAACCTTGAACAAAATTCTTATGAAAGTAGTTGACGATACTAGGAAGGATTGGCATACACACATTCCTTTCACCTTGTGGGCCTACCGCACTAGTATTCACACTTCAACTGTTGCCACACCTTTCTCTCTAGTCTATGGTACTGAGGTTGTCTTGCCTCTCAAAGTCCAAATTCCATCTCTCTGCATCTCACTACAAGACATGCTCAATGATGATGAATTTTTCCAGGACCGTTTAGCACAACTTGAGTTATTAGATGAATGTCATCTCAATGCTCTTGACCATCTCCAAATCTACCAAAAATGTATCAAACATGCCTATGAAAAATGTGTCCATGAATGAACCTTTCAGGTTGGTGACCTCGTCCTGAAGGAAAATCAACATGTAACCAAAGAAGAGAAAAGTAAACGGGAAAATTTTCTCCTAATTGGCTTGGACCCTATATCATTACTCATGCATATGGATCAGGTGCTTATCATTTGTCTTCACTTGAAGGTAAACCTAAACCTGAGCCCCTCAATGCCTTACATCTTAGACCATTTTATTGTTGAAATCAAGTCCTATATCACCTTCTGTCTATTGACCACTCGTCCCTTGAGTGTTGTTCACCTTCCATATTACCCATTTTGAGGATCAACGACTAAACAAGAATCATGTGATTACCCGTCACCTTTCAGCCTTATCTTCAATATGAGTACCATGGCTCTACTCATAGCATGATTCTCATGGATACTTTTCATATTTTTCAAAGATGGAATCCCATGGTCATTCGTCACTTGAAACCATCTCTTTCATAGTTAACCTCTTGTGTACTATGGTTTTGTCTTCTAAACAAGAACCTAATCTTCCTCTATAGTCTTGTCCATGACTTAAAAATCCAAAATCAAAATGGGATTCAACTCCTTGAGTCAAACTTCCAGTAAAAATATGACTCCCTCAAAAAGGACATCTCTTCTCTCTATCTCATGCTATAAATAGACTGATCCCTTGAAGGACAACTATATACAAGTCATTACAAAAATACAATAAAATGTTCAGAAGCTTCCCGCATCGATCAGCTTCACGAAGACCTCAAGGAGATAATATACTCATCCCATATAGACTTCCCGCATCGATCAGTCTATCAAAAAAAACACAAAAAATGAAGAAAATGATAAATTTTTGTCATGGACTTGCCTATTTTTTATCATGGGTTTCTTGCTAGGTAAACATGTTGTCGTACATTAAGTTACGCTAAACCACCCATTTTCACCTCATTTCCTTTTCACCCTAATTTCCTATCTGCTCAAGGGACTTTCCGTAACTACAACATTTTGTGATCATGTGACTTTCTTCACCCTTAGAATAGTCCATTATGCAATGCCTTTAGGGTCTTACATTCATAAGCCCATCTTGGGTATGGTAGACTCATTAGGGTTCTTATCAATTAAGTGGCTCTTTTACCACCTCTTACCATTCACCTTCTTCATTACTTATTGATTATCCTATACAAGACCATAGACCATTCGACACCTACATTTTAAAATCAACCATATCACCTAAGACTCACCATATCACCTAAGACTCAACCATGCCTATGACCTAAGACTCAATCATACCTAAAACCTACCAACCCATTCCTCTACCTCATCATATTCTTCCCTAGCTTATGGGAGAACTACATCGGCCTGAGGCCCCTTTTTGTCTGGGGCTATGTAGGCAGCACTCCTAGGGCATGGGGCCCTTGGAGGTTAGCTCAGCCACTCTTTACCCTAACCTATTTTCCCCCACATTTTCCTATTCATATTCTATCCTTAGTTTCCCATTTTCTACAACACTTGGAAATTATTACAAACATACATATCTACCATGTTACCACATCATAAAAACATCCAATCAATCATTTCACATTTCCATAATATCAAAGATTTTGGAAATTTACACCATAACATACATATAACTCATCATTTATTTCCCATGTTACCAATAACTTGGACATTAAATCAAAATTAAAAACCTGACTCCATCATGCCTAAACTGACCTAACTCAACCATGCCTAAACTAACCTGACTCCATCATGCCTAAACTGACTTGACTCCATCATGCCTAAACAGACCTAACATGACTCCATCATGCCTAAACCGACCCTAACTCCATCATGCCTAAACTGACCTGACTCCATCATGCCTAAACCAACCTAACTCCATCATGCCTAAACCAACCTGACTCCATCATGCCTAAATCGACCTGACTCCATCATGCCTAAACTGACTTGACTCCATCATGCCTAAACCACCTAGATTTTCACCCATATACATATAACAATGAAAATTTTACAACATAAGCACAACATCATACCATAAATATCACCATCTCTATATAAATCATCAGAATCTATGTGTCCATACATATGTGCATAGAAGAAAAATCAATACACGTGCCTCTCATATATCAGTCTCAACATCTTTGGCACGTAGGCCTATATAATAATCAAAAAGACTCAAAACACTCTCATGTACATCCTCATTATCTTCAGGCACGCAGGCCGGTATAAATCAAAAATATACAAAAATCTATATCCTGAACATATATGGGTGACTAATCGTCACCCCACCTGATATCCATGTCGGTCTCATCTGTCTCCTCCTCCTCTCCTCTAGCCTGGACACCCTGCCACCATCTCTCCACCCTCTATGGGTCTAGCCCTCACCTCTGCCTGGCCTGCAGCTGGGTCTAGGCCTCCTGTGAGCTAGTGGCCTCTCCCTGACCCTATCTCTGGGCGCGATAGACCCCATGTACTCTCTGCACTATGCATGTGCAAGATCTAGTCCTCTCACTTGAGGCCTGTTGTACCCTGTACTCTACATAGGAAGGGACATCTATCCCATGTAAGCCATCAAATGATCCTAGTAGTACCTAGCCTCATTCAAGGCATCCCTGAATCTGGACCGTCAAAACTGTCTGTGGACGGTGCCATGGGTCTCGTACCAACCTGTAAGCTGTGTACCGCTATTGATGGCCTCCTAGACCCTGTACCATGGGAACCCTACCTCGAAGCCTGAGGTACTACAAGTGATCCTGTGACCTATGGGACCCTTAAGGTCACAATGCTATGCATGTACAGTGGTCAAACTAGTCCCTGGGCCTGGGAGGGTGCCTGCTACTTGTGACCTAGTAATGTAGGACAACAATCTGAGTCTGTGCACCTTGCCAACTGACCCTTGTAAACCTGTAATCTGTGAACTATAAGGTGGCCACATGTCCCTACAGTAACCATCCCTATGAACTGTGAGGGTAGCCAAGTCCCTATGGCTACCCTAGGCCTAGGTAGGTGTAGTCTAGGACCGTTTGTACATGCATACATACAAACCTATGCATCATCAATCCATTGGTTCACTACCTGTTCCTCTTGCCCTATCGTCACTGTCGGTTGTGGTAGAGGCACATAAATGGGGCAGCCCAAACTGTCATCGGAAGCTATCTACAAGTATCATCTCGTGCTCTCTAGTTACATCTTGTGTTCTTCGGCATTTAACACCCCTTTATCCATCTGAGCAGCTGTAGCTCATCCAGTTCTACTGCCATTTGCCTATAGGAAGGGATAGCCCACATATAGCCTCCAAATAATGTTCACTCCGGACAACCTCTCTAATATACGCCAGTAGTATGTTACATCACGTATATCTTGGGCATCCCTGGACTCTCCAACAACAGGTACCCAATGTCTGTAGCCAACTTGAGACAAAGCCCACCTGCGAATGCATCCAATCGGGGCATGCCAACTGGACACACACATACGATGTGCTCATATGCCCAGTAATGAAGAAGAAAGGTACAATATAGGCTAAACCTCCACAAATACCTATAGGCCCATAAATCCCTATATAATTGCACCAAGTATGTTTGTGCCCAAGCAAAATGGGTCCTATCCTCCATCATGTCATGAAGAACCCCCATCAGTGCTCGTGGGAGTCTCCCACCCTCCACATTTGGCAGCATAAAAATACACACTTCAATCCAAGATCGTAGGACCAGCAACCTCATCTCCTATAGGATGGGCCACATACATCTCTCCATAGCTCAGGCTCGTGCTATGGAACTCTCAGGCTCTAGCCATCCCCTCTCCAAACTACCACCAACATCAGCTCCTCTGACAGCCTCAGAAGAAATGTGAA
This sequence comes from Taxus chinensis, assembly GCA_019776745.2. Lineage (NCBI taxonomy): Eukaryota > Viridiplantae > Streptophyta > Pinopsida > Cupressales > Taxaceae > Taxus > Taxus chinensis. Next base: position 541,403,237 of record CM034152.1, on the reverse strand, counting down.
TAGATCAGACTACATCCCCACTATCGGTAATATGCAAGATCATGTACACGTCCTCATAGGGTGATTTTGATCAACAAAAACCTCTTTCGGTAGATGGAATGTATTGGTTGTTGAATCCCATTTGTCAATGAGCGCGACCATCAAGCTCGGCTCCTGAACTATGTGTTTGTATCATATAACCCCAATAAGGTCGAACATTTGTAGCATGACGCCACTCTTCTGACCATCATGCTCCCTCATACCACTAGTAACAAAGTTGCAATACTCTATCTCTCATCTACAACTGGTCCCTAGCTTGCACCTAACACACCACACCATTATTACATCTTGACCACACCTGAACATATCGCTTACCCAACTAACCTATTCCCAAAATGATTATTATTTATTTCCCCACAACCCAAACGACCTACCCCTTTCCCCCATCCCACTTTCCCACCCCTCAACTTGTATCATATATACCTTTTACCCTACCTATTCTCAACACACTTACATTTATACCTCACTGCCTCACTTTCTCTATAATTCACACCATAACCCCATCTATCGATCACATTTTTCCTCAAAAGCCAACTGGCATCGGTCATTAGTGACTGGCATCGGTCCATCATGACTAACATCGGTCACCTGTTATTTTGACCGATCTTGGTTGTGGTTGATCGACTTCGGCTACCCTTGACTGACATTGGTTGCTATCACAACTGACTAAACCCGCAAAACCATCCCCCCATTTTTTCAAAAAAATGACCATATTATCCTATCATAGCCCGCCCTACCCTACCCAAACCTCCACTTAGCTTTCCTCCCTACCCATATTTAACCCACATTGGACTTCCTACCCTTCCCATTTCATCAATTTTACTTCCAAATTCACAATTCATTCCTACCCAAACCCATTTCTACCCAAACCACTTTCTACAAATTATTTCCACTAACAAGCGTAGAATTAGATCTAATCTTACCTCATCTCGGTGTCCGTCAGCATGGTTGTACATCTAGCCATGCTATACCAGTGGCCCACCCAACCCCTCCCCTACCTCTGCCATGTCCCAATCCACCTCTCACCTTCTAACCAATCACAATCGACCACACCACTCTCGTGGACCTGTCTACTAGCTCCTCCTCTCCCCACTCATAATCTCCACCTCAGCCCGGTACGATGCCTTGTCCTTATTTCTCGAGAAACTGCTACAAATGGTCAAATGACTCTTTCGTTTTCTCCAAAGTCACAACACAACAATAATTCTCAAAAAATATGGAAATTTTCTTTTATAAACCCAACCCGACCTGACCGACGCCGGTCATATTTGTGCCCTAGCCAATCAACGTCAGATCACCCTATAACTCGACATCGGCCAACCCTTATCAGCTATTTGGCCTTGCTAAAATTCCTTTTGCCTATAACCATTAGTGATCCACACACCTTTTATCAGCTCTAGACACCTATGGAATCCTATCTACGAGCCCACACTACCCCTACATTTCCTTTAGTTGCATCTTGGGGATTTGTTATTTTACCTATACCTTGGCCTTACCCGTGCCATGACCTATTTGCCTGAACCTAGCCTCCTTGGTGTGACCATTCACCTTATGTACTCGTTATACCTTGCAATGTTGTTACCTATGTTTTTTTAGCCTAACAACCATACCTTGGTCTTACCTATCCCATGACCTATTTTCCTGAACCTTACCTTCTTGGTGTGACCATTGAATTTATGTTCTTGCTATACCTTGTGATGTTGTTACCTATGTTGTTTTAGCCTAACAACCATACCTTGCCTATTGTTCATGTTATTTATCCTGACTCAAACCTTTGGTGTACCAGAACATACCTAAACGTTCATGCACCTGACCTACATTGTGTTTCCAGACCATATCCTATACCTTGGATACCTGAATCACTTCACCCTTGTTTAGATAAACCTATCGACCTTGGACGATGTAGAGTTTGTAAGCTCTTCAACCTGGTACCGTGTTGCAATCTATATGTGTGCGTGTGCGCGCGTTTGATTTCCATTACCCATTACCCAATTTTGAGCCTGGCCTATTACCTATTACCTGAGTTGACCATTACCCTTAGTAGATTTTCCCATAGTACCTATACCTTTCCCACCTATCTTCACCAATACACACATTTATCAAACCAGTCACTGATTCTGTATTACACCTCATCACGTGCCTGGTTTGAGGGGGATCACCTTCACCCACACATGGGGAAACCACTTCCTATTTTTTTGTCAGCATGTCTTACCAATACAAGATATACATGACAAAAAGGGGCAAAATGTAGGTCCCTTTTTTACCAAATTAAACATAGTTCACAACAATCCCCCGTTTACCCCACATGTAATATTAATTTAATTACCTACAATTAAATTAATGCCCACACTCACAATATTCATTATTTAATTACCTTAATTAAACTAATTTCCACCTCACCTAGATACCGCACCCTGCCAGATCAGCTAGACACCTCATCATAACCCTATTCTTAGCATGTTTCCCTTTTACTAGGACTCAATATCCACTCACCATAACTAACTAAGACTTAGTCCTACCTACCTTAATTAACTAAGACTTAGTTCAACCCTAAAATCACATGCCTATTCTTCCTCTAACCACATTCCCTTATCTATCAACATTCCATTTTGATCCATGATACAAAGTTCCCAAAAGATTGCCAAGATCTATTTTTAGTACACTCCTGAGAATTCCCATCACCCTTTCTAACCTAAACATCGGTCAGCCTAAACTCTCATTCATCTTTGTAGTCACAGAGACTCTCACTTTGAAAACCTTTAGTTTAGTGAGTTTCTACCATCCTGCCTTAATCCGTCATTCCCAGTTTCCCTCTTAACCAGAGACTCATCGGTCATACCTCAACCATGATATCATTGGTCTCTGTGATTGGTAATTCTACCTATGACTGTGACCTAATACATTTCACCAACTCACCCAAAATCACCCACAACTTGACCCTGACCTATTCCAACACCTCAACCACCTACCCATCTTCCAGATCTGATCATAACCTAGCCTGTTAGATTATATTTTCTTATTTTAATTGAATGAGATACCTTAATCATATCAACTACACTAGGATTTTATTTATTTACGATATCTCTTGCATTAAGTTGTATTAAATAGTGGGTTGACAGTCATCAAGGAAGTATCATTCTTCTCAAATCTATCACACACTAGACAGTTTCCCATTGACATATATTGTTTAATGCTCTTTTGTGGTCTTGTTTTGTATTTTAGATAGTTCCTCCTAGCTAAAAAGAATCTCTTGCAGTCAAAATTTTATCAAGAAGTCAGAATGCGTGTACAACCTCCAACCAACCATCACAACAGGTATTCCTCTTTGGCCCATCACCTTATCTGTTTCATCAAATCCATCAATAAACCGGTGAAACACCAGTAATGAAAAGAAACCATCATTGTGCTCTCAATGGTTTTTAATCATGTTCTTTGCTTCATCGTCTTAGTGTATCACATTATTTCAAACCTTCTATGACTCATCCGAAAGAGACAACCTATCCCATGGTGATTTCACAATCCTCCTTGCATTGTCTTCTTAGCTCGCAACAGTACCTTTGAGTCGCACGGCTCTGAATCATCACTTCTTGGGATCTATTTCTCATCTTGCGGGTATTTCCTTCCCTCCGTGGACCCTTCATTTTTCAAAATTGTGCCTGGGTGACACGTGGTAACATCCAAATCCTCCCCCTTTCTTTGACTTTTCAGCTTACTGGGACTGCCCTGTAGTGCATGAGCCACATGGTGAATGCTCGCATTTGGGGGGGTCTGACCCACTATGATTTTTCAAAGGTGTGTCGGGGAAACAAGTGAAAACTTTTCTTATCTTCCATGGGGGATTTTCTTTTAGCCGCTTCTAAATTTTTTCCCTGACCCTCCGCCAAGTTTATGGGAATTTTCTGTAGCTTTTAGAATCTTCAACCGTAAGACGGTATTTTCACAAGATAGTGACTGGGTCCCACATAGTCTAAGTAATAAATTTTCCCCTCAACATATACACATTTTAAAATAGATCAACTGGGCATGAGGACTTTGAAGGCATTACTCAAGGGAAAATGGGAGAGATTATTCGAGCTCCAACACTAAGAATACATTTCGACATATATTGTAAGGGTTGTTGCAAATTTGAAATCTTTAAAATTTTATTTTTTGGGCCTTCACATCTCATATTTTTTTGATCATTTTTGCAAGCACATATTCAAAAGAGATATGATAATTTACAATTTACTACCACCCAAAGCTATTTAGAGCCTCCTAACCTCCAACAACATACACAAATTGTGCATGTTTGACTTTAGATAGAGAAAATACACTTTTGATGGTGATATTAAACAAATAAAATGAAACGATGTGTCAGAGAGATGAAAAAAACAAATTGGCACAACATAGGGTTTAAAATATGTAATATATTAAAGATTAGAAAAATAAAAAAAAACAAATTTCTTATCAATAGTCAATATTTCCACAAGTTCAAGATACATATAATATTTTTAAACAAACTAAGAATTAAAATTTCCTCATATTGTGTTCATGTAGACACAAAATCATAAACTTGGGTACATTTCTAGGTCTTAATCACATACTACTATTCATATGATTTCTAAGCAAGAAAACTAGTAATTAACATCTATCTTTGGCCTCTTTTATGTCTTTCTTGTTTCCTCTTTGGTCTTAAACACCCCACATCCCAGTATAATCTTCATTATTTTATCTTTCTTGACTCTAGACATCAGAACCTAGCCAAGATGCCAATGCCCATGTGCTCTCATCCCCTCTGGGTGCCCCTGACCTCTTTCTATCTTACTCACCTCTTTTGGGCATCTTGTTTTCTTATGGTCCGGCATTTTAGTTGTTAATTACGAAATTAAAACAAGGGAATCATATAAATACAAAGCTATGTGACCATAATAAAGAACCAAGCTCTAAGCATCTGCTATCATCACCTAATGTTGCATCCAAAGGCATTCTAAGAGCATCAAAGCATCCATCTAGCACTCAATCAATGAATAAGGGACTGTATTTTCTACATATGCACATATGAGGGGAAGTTTATTTTTGACATCCACACGTCTACTTACATTGGTACATCTAGTTATCACTCACTATCAAGTGCATCTTACACAAGAGCTACCTAGGGCATGATTTTGCACACACTTCACAAAGAACTACATTGAGTCTGAGATGTAGTGCAACACTCAATCATTACAGGAAAATATAGTGATCATCCAATGACACACAAGTGGACCAAACAACAAAGGTTAACGACCACCTTACGATACAAGAACAACTAGTTTCTGACCATTTTCATAGTCATGGGCACCTAGCAGAGGTGTCCAATGCCCAGGCGCCCCTGACCCATTCCAGGTGCCCTGGTCCAGCTTATTACTGCAATTACAGAATTTTGTGGATGTGAATTACATAATTTTATGGGTTTGGTTGTGATATTCACCACCTCTTGTTCAGCATTCTTTCATTCCATAACACTTCGGGATCAAGTGTCAAATAGGCTAAGTCTTCTATTCCCTCTTTTACACCTAGGGTTTCATTTTATCTAGCTTATTTCTTGGGTAAAATCTATACTTGGCATTTTATTTATCATATGTGACTCTCCAATCAGGGTTTTACAATTCCTTATTTTTTAAATCATTTGGTGAACCCAATTCATTTGAATACACTCAAATCCTCATTTTTCTTCTTTCATGTCTTCTCAAGATCCTTAAGTCACCTTATATCAATTACTTCAAATGCACCCATATTACAAAAATTATCTTCAAAACATTATACACTCTATCTGCCTTCCTCTTAATACACAACCCGCTCATGTAAATGTTATCGTCAATCATCTTTCTGATGATTCTCTTGGTCCTAATTCTAATCACTCTATTTGCAAATCAATTCAATCTTTACATTCTTTATTTCAAGATAAATTTCAGACTGTGGTGTTGGTATCCAAATTTTTTCTCCCTTTCAATTTGAGCAGCATCATAGATTGGGGCACGAAGCTTAGAGACAGATAGATCATAATATGTGTCATTTTGTATATGGGGATGAGATCTAACTAGCCCTTTGTCAATTAGATTTGTGGAGAGATGGATAGCACCTTTAAGAGGATTTGACATGTCCTCACTACTTTAGGTCGTGCCTTTCAACCAGGGTGAGAGGACCTGTAGTGTAACCTCTGTTTAAAGAAGGAGATGGAGATATCCTTCTTTTGCACAAATTTTATGAAGAAAACCTTGGGAAAATATGGTCAATACTCCATAATTTAACTCTTAAGAGTTGTCACTTATAAAAGATGGAGATACTTTCAACATAAGGCTAAGGTTACTAAAGACATTAAGAAATCCTGATTGATTTACATATTTTTAGTAAGTATATTTTATTCCTTTGTTGATATATAGGGAAAATAGGGGTAGTTCAGGATGGATTCATGGTTTTTGAATTATTTTGGTGGGAGATGAAGTAGGAGAAATTTGATTATACCAAATCTTTGAGGGACTTCACAACAATGGACAACTCAACAACAGAAAGCTTTAGAATAGTTAAGAAGTCCCTTCAACCCAAAGGTGTGCTTCAATGGAGGCCCAGATCAACACATTTTCACACAAGCTTTGAGACTCTAACACGAAGGCTCGAATTAAAATACTCAATTAAACACCAAAATATTTTATCAATCATGCCTAAGGTACACCCAAAGACTTACAGACAATTTTTATCAATAAATGACAATGAATTTATTTTAAATTTGTTTATCTCATCACAAGATGAAGGATCTTCTTGAAATGAAATTGCAAATACCACTAAGTTGTCACAGGGATGAGATCTTATGTGATTTCACAAATATTTCAATGTAAGATTACAATAGGAACAAAAGAAACCATTTGCAGACATTCTGAAAGCAAAGCAGACATAAACTGCTAGAGATTGGACCCAAATTAACTTCAAAATTACTTAGATTCATCAGCAGCAGAAAGCTTCCAAAGTAATCTCAATGCTCGTCAATGGCTATACATATGTAGCCAACTTGACATGATAGAGATTCTAACACAGAAATAATTAACAGGTTATCTCGGATTGGTCTCTCAGGAAGACGGCTTTCTCAAATTTTCTCTTAAGAATTCAACCCTTGACCCTTTGCAAGAGTATTCTCATTGCATTTATACATTTTTTCTCACTCAATTTTCCCCCCAAAAGAGAAGAAAATTCAAGGGACCTTTTCTTGTTACCAATTTGCCTCAAAAAGTGAAATTTAACAAATTCACATCCAAAAGTTGCTAGGTGAACCAATTGTGAACTCATCATGTTTCTTAGGCCCTCAACTAATGACTAGGATGCCATGCCACAATTTTTTTTGGAGTCTTTCTAATCATTATGATTCTGTCATGTGAGAAATCCCCTTTTTAATCATTTTTCGGAGGCTCTTCATAGCTGGATCTGAAAGGTAATATTTTTTTCTCTCAAGGCAACACCTTTTTTATCTTTTATGCCTGCAACTTTCATCATTTCATTCTTTTCCATCTCTTTCCTCTGTAATTCTACCCCACATCCATCTTCTTTAGTAATTCCAATTTTTGCAAGTGCCCGAGCAATTCCAACTTCAAAATATCAATCTTAACAATCCTTGGACTCACAAATTAAGTTCTAAATCCATTTAATGGAACTTTACAGACATAGACGACAAGGAATTTCATCAAAAATGATGAAAAACAGTGCGTATTCACATTTCCAAGAGTCTTGGAGAAAAAATGGAGGAAAAATTAGATGCAATACATAGCAACTATTGATTCTACCCCTTTTCTACTTTATATCATAGTCGTCCACATGTTTCCTTGGCGCAACTGTAAAGGAGAAGTACAGGGGAAAGTTTCTAAACAAGTGTGGGCCTTCCACATGCCCTGGGTCCAAGAAAAATGCATTTTGACCTTTGAAAAGTCTCAGTATAAAAAGGAGCTAGCGGAAGCCTCCACGTGTCTCAATGGTGCACTTTGAGATAGTCCGCAAAAGTAGAGACCCCAAACAAGTGCGGGCTCACCACGTGTCTCAGTCTGGCAAAGTTTGTTTAAAAATTTGAAGGTTCAGAGGAAGGCACCATGTATCTAGGGTCCAAGACATTTTTCTTTGGCCGTTGAAAAGTCCAAGCAAAGGGCAGAGTGAGTAGAAGCCTCCAAGTGTCCTCCTGGCACTTCTTCAAAATAAAACTTAGGGGATGGTCCCCAAACATGCGCGGTCCCTCCATGTGTCCTAGGCCATTTCAAAATTGCTTTGAAAATTTTAAGTATAGATCGGAGCTGGCAGAAGGCTTCACATGTCTCCCTATCGCAATTGTTAAGGTGGGACCCTAAGGCGGATCCTCAAATGAGCGCTTGCCCTCCACATGTCCATGGTCCACCAAAAATGTACCGAACACATGAAAAATTTGTCTAAGTTTGGGCAAGGCAGCGGAAACCTCCACGTGTCTCCCCAGCGTAACTCCAAGGCCAAACCAAAAGGTGAATTTTCAGAAGAGCGTCATCCCTCCACGTGGAAAATTTTGAGTCTGAAGTGGTCCTTAGAGTTTCAAAGTGCCCCATCAAGCCGCATCCAAGTAGAAAGAGCCACGTTTCCACAACTGCTAAGATATGAATTTGATCGGGAAAAATACACCTGTCAAACCGTAAAATGCAGAAAAATCACCATTTGCACCTGGAAATGAATCATTCTTTAATGACAGAGAATTTGGAAATGTTATAAGGCCCAAATATGATCCTCTGAGCTGCATCTAATCACGTTTCCACATATATTTGGGACAAAAATGACAGGGACAACAAAACATGACTGTGGAAAATGGAAGGAAAGGAAAAACTTGAGTTTTACGCCCAAGTTACAGATTCGTCTCATGGATAGAGGAACAAAAAACAAATTCTGGACTTTTAAGTGATCCTCAACCAAGGAAGGGACTGATCATGGCAACTAAATGTAGGACAGAGTTTTTATGCATCAATACAGGGAGATAGAGAAGACGACAGAGCCTATAAACTGAAGAATTTCAATGACAAATAGGGCAAGACTAATTTGAGGACCAACATGTGGAATCCATGATTACATCTCTTAATATGAAATCCAATGTCTTAAGGATGTTTCTCAAGTGCATGCTAGTTTTTCTTTTCATCCTCATGTTATGTCTTCTACATGTGCTCATATCAGTGAACCCCAAGTCTTATCCCTCCCCGTGCCTCTAAAGTTTGATCTCAATGGTAAACAACATGATATTCTTCCTCAACTCCTTACTCATAAATTGATCAATTTTCCATATACTCATTATTATCCTCCTTATCAGCTTGAAAAATATCAAGGTCATCCATATTTCAATCATCATCGAATCAATGGACATAATGAAAATGATTGTTATGCTTTACAATGAAGAATCAATCACCTTGAGTGTCAAGGTTTTATCTCATTCATTGCACAACATTATAATATATTCCCATCTCTAATTTCTAAATCTCATTGGGCTCCTAAATATGATTCATCTGTCTAATGAGCATCATGCCATTGTTACTAATTTTCCTTCTACGGAAATTCAAGAGTCGCCTAAGAAACTTCCTCTCAACATCAATACATCCTCTTCTCCTCTCAAGTATTATTCATTGTTATAAATCCCACATAAGCTACCACCATTCAATATTCCTCCCCATCTTACTTCGTTCTATTTTCAATTCATTTTTTCAAAGAAATTAATCCTCACATTGATGACCAAGACTCATTTCAAACTCCACCACCATGGCATGCTCTTGTTGTCACTTCTTCCTACCATTGTGTTGACTCTCTCTCTCTTCTCATGACACAGTTAATACTCACCCACAATGGCATGGTATCTCTCGTGTCATCACATAGATATCCATCTTTGGCACACTTGGGGGTTATCATGCTTAATCCCCCCTTCTTAGGATCATCAGGTGTCTTACATTTCTAATATTATGATTTTTTTTATTTCATCTCTTTGATCATCATTACACATCTTGATACACTTGTATCATCATTACCCTATGACACACTCTTGTCTTAAGGTTTACACTTGACTATTGAGGGCATACTAAATCCATGAACCTCACACCATACACACAGCACATTTCATACTCTGTGCATTCATGACTCATATCTCTGGTATCACATTCTCACACATCACATTCCCCAATGACACACTCTCATGCTAAGGTTCACACTTGACTATTGAGGGCATACTACATCCATGAACCTCATATCATACACACAACACATTTCAGTGTTCACACTCTATGCATTCACGACACATCTTTCTAGCATCACATTCTTGCACATTACACTCCCCTATAACGCACTCTAGTTCCATGGTTCATACTCGATTTTTGAGGGTCTAAATCTGAAATGAACCTCATCACACTCACACTCTTTACACTCTATGTTTCATTGATCTATCTATCTAGTGCGCATTTTCAAACCATTTACTGATGATGCACTCTTGTTCTATAGTTAATTCTTGAGTACAGAGGGGTATTTTATAAATTAAGCTCCTATCATACTCATTCACATTTTCTCGGGGGGGCACACTACCCCTATCACATTCACTTTGTATTCCATTCCATTCACACTCACAACATATTGTATATCTTGGTCGCACATACTCTTGTTTTCTTATACTATTTACATGTACACTTTGCTTACTATGTTAGACAGATATCCATTATGTCATTATCTTTTCTATATACACATGCACATTCACTTTTTCTCTAGTTGTAAATGCAAACTTCTTACATATCCTTACATGCAACATGAATGCTTGGCACTGTACCTCTTACCAGTCCCACCGAGGCTCCTGGGGGCATCTACTTTTGTATACATTACAGGTGTTATTATTTCATTTTATACTACTTCTTATTCTTACTAGCACACTACTATATCGATATATACACGTATTGACATACTTTTTATCTTTTTAACATGTTATCGGGTGCTTCATGTGTAGTATTTACTTTGCATGAACTATTTGCCACCATGGTTGTCTAATACTTTTCGTACTACTATTTTTAATAGTTTTCCATTATTTGCCAATGTTTGTGGGCTTTTTCCTATGTCTTGCTTGATCATTTCTTGTATGCTTCTAATCACTTCGTCCCTAATTATCTGGTGACATTGTGAGTGATGTTCCATGTTTAAAACCCACTTTTCATGGTCTACATTGTCTTCTTTCTTACTAGATTACACATTTTATTCTATATGTTTATTTGTCTTGATTGTACTAACACGTGTATTTGCTTTGCAAGAACTATTTTCCACCATGGTTGTCTAATACTTTGCTTTCTATTGTATTATTTTAACCACTTTGGCCCTGATTGTCTTGTGACATTGTGAGCAATGTCCCATGTTTAAAACCTCATTTTTGCGGTCTACATTAATTTCTATATGCTTATTTTTATTGATTGCACTAACATGTGTTTCTAGCCATATTTTTTACATGTGTCTTGGTTTATACCATTCACATTCCCTCCCCCCTGCAGGGCTAAAGTTTCATATCAGCATTCAGTCATCTCCTTTGGGCCTCATCCTCCTAGCAATGTTTCATGCACCCCAAATGAGGGGGGAAATACACTAGGTGAACCAGTCACCCATACAGTAACTCAGAGATTGAGTACAAGCATGTACAGTATAGGCACAGAACATAGTTACAACATAGAAATGGCCTAGATTCTAAGTTGGGTCCTGATTTTAGCGCATATGTCAGCACCTAGATATAGACATGAGTGTCTAGGCACTCCTAACCCTTCCTGATGCCTATGACCATGGGGAAGTTATAATCATTTTCTCATATCAGCACAGTTTTTCAGTAGCTTGCAGAGTAGTTTTCACAATACAGGCATAGTCCTCCAACAATCATAATGCATTCTACCTTCATTTCCTACTTGGATCGAACTATATCGAATATGAACAAATGATTATCACACTATCTGTAGTGGTGTATAAATTTTGGGAAGCAATCAGGGATGGATAACAACACTAGACCTTTCTCCCCGACGTTCTTTTGTCGTGGCTTGAGATCACCCAAAAAACTTGTTCTTGGCATGAGATCACCCAAAAAAATCACAATTGGCATGAGATCACCCAGAAAACTTGTTCTTCTACAACATTTTTAGGACCTCTTCTATCCTTTTCACTTGTCACGGATCAGGTGCACAGTTTCCTTTTACTACTTTTTACATACTTTTACACATTTTTACATACCTTGATCAAATTTTTCACATATACACAACTTTGACTACTCTTTTTCTCTTCTTTTGTAGGTCCTACCTTAATACGCAATAAGAAGTATCCCTAAATCAGCACCAAGCAACAATGACAATAGGTATAAACATGGCACAACACATACGCTTCACCCCTAGGGTCACTTCCTCTTCCTTAGCTTCCATGCTTCATGTTTATCACTCCACAATTTTTCTTGTCTCCTTGGCATGCTTTTTCCATCAATCTACATGGTTATCAGGTACGTATCTCTTATCTACTTTATGTTATCGAGTATTCACTCAATAATATAAAGTGGAGGCAAATGTAGACACAAAATCATCCACTTGGGTTCATTTCTAGGTCCTAATCACATACTACTATTTATATGATTCCCAAGCGAGAAAACTAGTAATTGACATCTATCTTTGGCCTCTCTTTTTTCTTTCTTGTTTCTTATTTGGTCTTACACAGCCCACAGCCCAATATGATCTTCATTTCTTTATCTTTCTTGACTCTGGACACCAGTGCTCATGCACCCTCATCCCCTCTGGGTGCCCCTGACCTCTTTCTATCTTACTCACCTCTTTTGGGTCTCTTTTATATTTTGGGAATCTTGTTTTCTTATGGGTCATCCTTTTAGTTGTCAATTATGAAATTCAAACAAGGGAATCATATAAATATAAATCTATGTGACCATAATAAAGGACCAAACTCTAATAATTTATTATCATCACCTAAGGTTACATCCAAAGGCATTCTAAGAGAATCAAATCATCCATCTAGCACTCACTCAAGGGACAAGGGACTACATTTTCTGCATACATGTATAGGATGGGAAGTATATTTTGACATACACACATCTACGTACATTGGTACATCTAGCTATCACTCGCTATCAAGTGCATCTTGCACAAGAGCTACCTAGGGAATGATTTCACACACATTTCACAAAGATCTACATGGAGTTTGAGATGTATCGCAACGCTCGGTCATTACAGGTAAATATATATATCATTTAGCAATACACATGATAAAAATAATGAAGGTTAATGACCACCTTATGACATAAGAAGAATTAGTTTCAGACCATTTTCGTAGTCACAGGAACCCAATAGAGGTCTCTAACACCCAAACGCCCTTGACCCATTCCAGACACCCTAGTCCATATTATTTTGGAAGTTATATAATTTTCGGGGTGTGATTGTGATAGTAACCTCCTCTTGTTCATCATTCTTTCAGTCCAAAACACTTTGGGTGTGAAATAAGCTAAGTCTTATATTCCCTCTCTTGCACCTAGGGTTTCATTTTTATGTAGCTTATTACTTGGGTCATATCTATACTTTAGGATTTTATTTATCATATGTGATTCTGCAATTAGGGTTTTTACAAATTTCATATTTGATATATCGTTTCATACGTCTAATATAAAGGGTTAATGAACCCAAATAATCACCAACTACTAACGTGGATGAGATGCCATCTCTTTAATGCAAGCAAATCCAACACAAAGAAAAACAACATTTTTTTCACAAAACACTAGCACACATTTGATCCAATTGATAGATAAATGTGAGAACATGGTATTGGGTGGTCTTGAGCCTCCATATTTTAACCATACACTCAATGAAACCAGTGTAAAGAAAACCAATGGGCCCAATCAGCATGAAATTTATGGTGTTATAGTGAGCCTAAATGGCTCCACACATTTGATATTTGACATCCTCCATACTTCTACAGTTTTGTCCCATGAACTCGAATACAACAAACCATGTTCCTCATTCACAACCTAGGAAGAAACGGCATCCATATTCTTCATCCATGGGTGTTGTTTATACTTTGATTTCCATGATGGATAGCCATCCTCAACATACGATAGGGGTTTTCTGGCACCAACAACACAGTTATCGCCATAAACTAGGCTTTGTATTTTTATTTTTTCTACAACGTCAAGGTTTTTTATTAGACAACATTTAATTTTTTATATAAGATAAATATATGAATGGAAAGTTAGAAATAAAAAGCAGGAAGTTAAATACCTACATGTCCCACACTTATTCCACATATCGGATTGTTCATAACCAAATAATACATATTATATTTCTCCACTTCATCGTCTTGATATCACTTATATTATTCACCTGGGTGAAATTTATGCTTAAATGGGGAAAAATAAAAAATGGGGAAAATCCAATATGTTCTAGGTTCAAAACCCAACTATGGTACTTGTTTTTTGTAGCACTTTATATCCCTCCTTTCCTCAAGCCCCTCTAATTTTTGGTCATATGAGAGATGAGTAGATTTTATTTTTTGATTTAAAATTTTACACTGCGATATTATACTATTTATTTGGTTGTTGAGTGCAAACTACTCTCTAATTTACAAGGATATTTTTTTACTAACAAAACCATCAAAGCACACCATGTAATGTCCAAATCTAAAATTGATTCTTTGTTTTCTTAGTTTAAGTTGTGATGTACTTACTCTAGGTTGAAGCAATTTATCTCTTGCCAATTCTAGACATGGAACTTGTGAAGAAAAGAAGCAACAACCACATATAAATGAAAAAATTTGTAACATCAAGCATGTTGGATCTAAACATGCCCCCAGTAACATAGAGAAAAATAGCATCATGAAAAAATACTGCAACAGTGATATTAGAAAGCAAGAGGCAATAATTTGTTATGCAATGTAATGAAGTTTTCCCATATTCTTCACAACACAATCTATTATGATCTATGAAGAGCTTATCCCTCACATAAGTTTACATAAAATAGGTTTCCTGGTCAAAAAATATTTTTCGTTAGTGTTTTGTATTTTTAACAGAAAAGATAACAACACATTATGTTATTACTTACCTTTTCTGTTGAAACTAATGGAAAATATAACAACATAATGTGTTGTTACCTTTTGTGTTAAAACTAACAGAAAAGATAATGATGTAATGTGTTATTAACTTTTTAATAACATGCCACAAAAATTTTCAACTCAAAATACGTGAAGAAAAGGTAAGACATGGGCATGGAAAACTAGAGGTTTCAGGTTTGAAGTTGAGACAGATAGGAGAAAAAAAATGTATACAAGTTTACGATCAACATAAACCGGACAACTCATTGACTACGAACTTACGTGAGAGATAGGCACCACAATCTATTATAATCTTCCACAACCCGTCCTATATGGTAAATGTAAATCTCCAATGGAAATTACATATTGAAGCACGTTTGAGAAGATTGGACGTGATTTTCTCTCTGCATGCATTCACCTTCCAAAATATTTTGAACAAAACAATAAGAAAAATGGTGAGTTATTATTGAAGGAGGAGCCTATCAAAATTGAAGCTAATTCATAGTTTAGAAATGGAGGGGAGGAGGGTAAGAAAATTAGTAAGACCATGTCACCTTTCGCACGATGTCGACATATGACCCTATCCAAGCAATTGATGGAACATGAAAGAAATCAAAGCTATACATTTTAGAGGAAGTGTTTCTCTACATGTCTATGTGAGTTAGGACATATGTATTTCCACGCATGCCTATATTCGATGTGCGTGAAGTGTTGGTCTTTCACTTTTCCTATATGTTTAATCAATGTTATAATGTTAAATTTGATTTAGAGTAAAATTTAAATTTTTATTGGAGTTTATAAGGTGGTTGTATTATACATTTGATTGGCTTAGAATATGTTCAAGTGTTGTCAAGTAGATTTCTTTAAAAATTTGATTCTAAAATTAAATGTAGGTCAACCTTTAAAATTACTCGTTTAAATAGTAAAATAATTATTTGAAGGAAGATAAAACACCAACCAACCCCAGAATAAATATGTCTAACATCAACTATCATTTACACACATAAATAATACCCATTTAAACAACATATATTTTAATACTACTAATATCATACAAAAACAACAACAAATAAAATGGAAAAAATCTTTTTACCCACAAAACAATCATATAAGGTTTTATAAAAAGCAATGGCATTATGCCCAACCGAGCACTAAAATAAACAAATGAAATAAACAAATGGATTGCAAGCCTAGATTCCTTGCAAATCCATAAAAAAAATCATTTTCAAAGAGAAGAAAACGAAATATTTAAAATAAAATTAAAATCAAAGCATAAGTGTATACATGGTATTCCCTACTTTGGTTCCTTCACGTGGTTAGTGTTTCTTGGCCTCCCAATCTTTAGTTCCACTTTTATTTCTAAAATGGAAAATAATGATTACAAGGATGGATTTCTCTCTACTTGCACCTCCAAATCTCAAGTCGTCTTACCCCTCTTCTAACGCTCTTCCATCCAATGCATTTATTGAGGCATATGATGTTCTTAAATTCTTCTAATATCCCTAAAAAAACTAAAAAAAAAACATCCATAAAATCAGTGGCTTAAATGTTCCCTCTAAAATAAATTAAATTTCACTTTATCCATAAAATTCAGTGGCTTAAATGTTCCCTCTAAAATAAATTAAATTTCACTTTTATACCGCTTAAAATTTGTTTTTTTTCAACTACTTTACAAAGTCACTAAACTTTTATTGACTTTCTATACCCCTTTGTCTCTCCAAAAGTTTCTATATCTTCCAAAGTCTAAAATTAGACAATGTTCCTTAACCATGTGAGTTCACAACATGTCATCTTTGATAGCTAGTTAAAACATTAGTTGATAATATTCTAACTCTAAGAACTTCTTAAATTCATACTTCCATGATTAACTTATTTCTAACTCTAAGAACTTCTTAAATTCATGACTTCCATGATTAATGTATGCGGTAACTTATTTCTTGTCTAAAATACAATCATGTACAATGAAGGTATATGTCAAAACATGTCATCTTTGATAGCTAGTTAAAACAATTGAATTGCATATTAATATAACAAGTAATCAACATACATAAAATCAATATAGTAAGAAAGGATTTCAATCATTACATGTAGAAATCAATCATTTTGTAACCAAGTATGTACTCAAGGCACTCATAACAAGTTCAAATGAATTAAAGTTATCTCAACTAGAAAAATCAAAATTATGCATGAGTAGAATGCATGAGTAGAATAGAAGAGATAAACAACTAGCTTATCCATAAACCTTAATATATATAATTACACTCAACAAGAACTCAATTCTCAAAAGTGAACTAGAAGAAATAATAAAATGATGTAGTCATGAAATTAGGGTCCCAATGACAAGATGCTTAGACTAGTTAAAACATTCCCAATGACAAGATGCCTTAGACCATTCAACCCTCATCATAGTAGACCTCACCAAAGCAAGATTACATGCATAACTCTTAACAAGAAACAAAGATATATTTTTTATTAATATAAGGAAAGATTATATACTTAGGCATAATGGAATTACACTCTAATAATATTCTTATGGAAATAATCAACCAGAGATGTTATAATAATTCCAAACATATGGCCTATCCTAAGTTAGTAGACTCTACAAAGCTTTTATTGAACCACACTTGGTTAATTTGGAAATTTAGCGCTAGATGTATTTCCCTCTTAGAAGATAAGTGCCTTGCATGCTCACATATCCTTTCTATTTATAGAATTCATGGTAAGAAAAAATATGGATTTGCAAGTAAAGATACCTTACAAATGTTCCTCAAAATGACCCAAGTAAGCATTGATCTACTCGTAAAGTATTCCTTTGTTGGATTGAGCTCAATCATATCCTTCAAATTGATCACTGGGTATGAAAGATGGATCAATAAAAATGTTTACCTCCCTTTAAATGTATTATATTTGATAGAAAATCTTGTCACACACAAATCTCATCATTGAATCAAATGGGAGTGGCCCCACATAAATACAAGGTTTTGTGGCATTGGTAGTATTTGGTGGCGTCAATGGTGTATAATTATCCTTTGAAATTTTGCAAGTCTCCATAGCTTAAGCGCACAAGAATAGTGTTTCATGGCAGGGAATGTTGCATAAAGGTTTTGCACATATTTGGTAGGCATGCACACCATGGAAAATCCTTGTGTGGTTATGTAGTGGTGTGCACTTTGTAGTTCTTCACAACTTGGTTAGGAGTGACATGGCATTATACAAGTCCTTATTCACTAACTCTAGATATTTCTAGGTGATTCGATATTGCCTTTGAACCCATATGCTCTTACATCAGACACATCAATTAAGAATAAATTTAAGCCCCTACTCAAGTGGGTTTCTAAAGGTATCCAATAGAATAAAAACTCTAACAATCTCTAATTCATTAAACCAAGATGCATCCTTGACTTATCTTCCTCTCCATTTCACCAAATATTACTTATGCTCCTTTCTTCATGTTATCTTCACTACATGGTCATCCACAATGTAATTAATTTTTATGCACCTCTTATGTGGTAGTTGGTGTCTTTTATCTACTTATGTGTTGTATTCTCCTTCACTTATCCACTACTTAAAATATGGGTATAGACTATTTATATTAAAGATATATGAGATTTGTATCCCTTCCAGTAGCTCTATTTCATATGCATTCTCCACAAATTTCCTCAAGACTCTACATGGTCCAATCTTCTTCCATTTGATTTTATCATATGTTCTTCATGGGAACCTATCTTTGTGCAAATGCATAGGGAATAAATAGCCAACCTCAAACTCTTATGTGTATTCTCCTCAAATTTTTGCACTCTATGTATTGTGGCTTGGAGATCTATAGCCGCAATATGGATGGTTTTAATTTTGTTCATGTCCAACAAGTTGAGAAAAATTGGTCTCATTGGAAAGGTATTTAACAAATATACATGTTGGAGGTAGTTTTTTGTCACAATCATATGCATTTTTAGCATAAAACATGTTCAAAAAGTCCCACAAGTGTTTAGCACAAACCTAGATATGGGTTTTGTGGAACAAACTAGAGCTTTATTTTCACTCATATCTTTTGAATTAGATATCTATTTGACTTGTAAATATGATCATTGGAAAGGTTGTGAGAATATATTTTTAAGGCCAATTTTACAGAGAATGGTGTAGTTTTGAGATTGATCTTAATGAAAAAAAATTGGCGGTTTCAACTATTTTTTTCCATCAAATACCACCCATAATATTCTCAAATTCTTTTAAATTGGTATCTTCACTCCTAATTATGTTTTTGGGTTGATAAACTCTTTTGAATTAGATATCTTATTGGCCCACCAAAATACATAGGGAGGAGTTACATGATTTGTTTAATAAGAAATAAGTTGTTATAGTGGTCCTGGTTTGTATTCATGGCCATTTGGAAAAGTGAGAACTCAATCCTCATTTCCTCTCCTTATCTAACGGGATCACTATTGATCAAGGGATAAGCAAAATATTTACTTAGAGACCAAGGCATGAATGATCCTTAGAATGTGTTGCAGAAGAGCAAAATATTTTGGCTGAATTCATCATTGTGGTCATATTTGAGCTTCTAAATACTTCTCCAAATAGATAACGATGAAAATAAATATTATTGGCATATTGTTCTCACCTTCTCTAGTATTTCTCAATCATCTTATCTCTTTTTTGGGCTATAAATATAATTATTTTGTATTGTTTCCCTTGAAAGTAAGGTTACTATGATCTTTTGAAAACCTATTTTTCTAAGTTCCCCTGACCTTCGGTCTGAGTTTTGTAGATGAAATAATTTTATTTATTATGTTGATGGAATTATATGTATATTTTAGTGATTAATGTAGTTGTGGTTGTGGCTCATATCTACCCTTTATTTTTGTGTCAATTATCTCCTTACCTCTTTATTTTAAGCATACTTTGTGTAAGGAATATGCAATGTGTCAGTCCACTTTTTCTCAAGGTTTAAGAGTAGAAATATAATTTGGATGTGTGTTTTAGTTTTGGTTATTATTTTCCCTCAATATCTTTATTTTTTATTTTCACTTATTAAACTGATTGGGAGGAGATTCACTTTCACTTTGGTGCATCTCCACTTTCATTTTCATGTTTCTCTCTAACCCTTACCTCTTTTATTTACTAGTTACACTTGGTTTAGTGGTTAGCATTAGATGATTTAATGAAATATTAAATTTTAATCAAAGAAATAAGATCAAATAGATAAAGCAGTAAGCAATATCTAGCATGTAAAGTATAAGCATATATGCAATATAAGTGATAAGAGTGACTTAGCTTGTATAAAGGGATCTAGACTGAATATGGGCTAGGAAACAAGGTGATAATGATAGATCTAGAATGTGTAGTCTATGTATGAGAAAATGGAGTATGGAACATCTTGAAACCAAACTGTCTAAACGAGGACAAGACCACCTCGTGTGCTAGTGTCTGATATGGGTGTTAGTTTCCTGGAAAGTGTTATGATTTTTCTCTTCTCAAGGTCTGAACTTAGCTTCTTCCTTTCATTATTTGTCACTTTAGATCTATTTTAGGTTTCTTGGGTTACACATGTTCTTGAAAAACAAACCCTATCTATCTATACTTCACTCAAGTAAAACACTAGATGAAATAAATAATACATATGCTTGAGTCAGACTGAATCTTGGCACTCACCCCAATGTGATTTTCACTGAGGATTGCACCACATTTTATACTCTATGTAGTTCATGTGTGTGTGATTTAGTTGTATCCCTTGAAGCTTGGCTTCTCTTATTATAATCATACCAAAATAGTGAGCTATAACTAATTTACCCTCAAGATAAATGTGTGAGATGGAATTCAGAAATAGGCCCTCCTATGAATTGAATAATGTATCCCAAATGTAGTCCTTGAATTTTGTTCTTTTCCCAAGTAGTAGATAGTAAGTATCAACCCTAATTGTCTATTCCATAATAATATTGAGTAAGTCATGTGATGAGGCCAGAATATGTCCGATTAATGTATAATATATGATCTCATCTTACTCTCTTTTTTATTAAGTTTGATTGCATTGTGTGACTTTTAGTTGATCTAATATGAGTTAGGATGTAACTGTCTATCTTTTGATTGATTGTGATCCTAATGTTAAAAGATCTGAAATTCCTAACATAGTGTGTGTTTAAATTTAGTTTTGTAATAAAGCATGTCTAATCAGTTGAGGAAATGAAGCAGGTGGCGTTCAGTATGTTTTTGATAGTGTCTGTTTCTATACATCTTAGTTATGGAACTTCTAAGATAGTTCTGGAACTCCATCACATAGTCATTATTTAGTTCTAGAACTTTCAGACTTAGTTCCAGAACTCCACTATTTAGTTTCAGAATTTTCAGACTTATTTTCGGAACTCCTGGGGACAGCTCCAAAACTCTCACATGTTTTGGTTCTTAACAATTTCCAAAGTTCCAGAACTGATGGCAGTTATATATTTTAAACCAAATCTAGAGATTTTGTATCTACGACCCTTTCAATCATGAAGGATGAGAAGATTTCTAAACGTAGATCTAGGGAGAGTTATCTTACAGCTATCTGATCAACCGCCATTTGACTCAGCATCTATTTTGGGCATGATTCGATTTCTTCAGAATCATTGAGACAAATGTGATTTAGAAATGTATATTAAATCAGACCTGTAGTAAATAAAAAATAGAAATATAGAATGAGATAGAAATAGAACAAAGAAAAGAAATAGACTAAGTACTCAAATCTAGTACGTTTTGTAATACTAAATTTTTTATCAATAAAATAGCCATTCTGATTTGAGAGAATTCTGAGTTGTTAAATCTTGATTCGAGGAGGAGCAAGGGCCCACTCCCCTAAGGACCAGGATATTCATTTATTTGGTATTTATATTTCTTCAGCAAATAGCTTAGATCTGTTAATTTTGTATTGTTTTAGTTCTTTCAGTTAAACTCTGTTGTATACTTGTTCCTACAGGTGTTTAGATAAATTTTTATATTTCTTGCAATTTTTTTCAAGCATTCTAAATTGAGTGTGTTTTTTTCTAAAAGCAAGTGTGTTTACTTTTAGAAGCAAGTTTGTTTATTTTCCAACAACAAGTGTGTTTCCATTCTCCACAGTGTGTTTCCTTTCAGCAAAGCTTTCAATGTGTTTTACTTTCTACAAGTTTTCATAGTTTGATTTGAATAAGGTTTTACCAATAAATCCTTAAGACTTTATAGAGATCCCCCAGAAAATACAAAAATAGCTACAATCAACTACTAGATCAGTTAAAGTACTCTTATTGCATATAGCTTTAGACACACCCCTAGTTTGATATGACATCAAAAAAAAGTTGATTAAATGAAGGGAATGATGACACCCATCATTTTTGGCACCATTGCTTGTAAACACCAGTTGGAACTTTCTAATTAAGTGTTAGCAAGAGCAACAAAACATACATCTAGTAGTTGAAGAATCTTCCCTACTATATCACAAAATATATGAGTAGACCAAGAGACTCACAAGGTAGATTCCTTCCAAAAACATCTTCATAAGAATTCATAACATCCTCTAGTCAAAGTAAGGAAATTGATTAACAATTGGAGGCGCCACCATCCCTTGTTAGACAAGAAATAGAATTGCCATTTTTGGAATTCTTAGATCAGACACCTAAAGGGAGTAGAACTTTTAGAAGAAGGCTTATTACCCAAGATCCATTTAGGGTAAGTTTTGATTCTCAATTGAGTAGTCAACCTCCTACTCCTGATTTTTCACCTTCCCTAAGGCATACCGCTTACCACATTGATTGGGAGGAAAATTCAGAAAATATTTTTAAAATGACATGAGAAGCTAAGAGAGGACCTGATAGGACCTTTACCTATCCAATCCAATTGGGATATGATGACACATCAATGAAAAATATCTCACCTGCACATTTACCCATCTTTAGAGGGATGTCATCTGAAGATCTTGACCAATTTTTGTTTGAATTCAAGGTATTATGTTTGAAATTAGAGAAAATTCTGAATCCAGATATGAAAAAACTAATGGATGAGTTAGTAAACTTTAAAACAGAAATTTTAGTGTAATTAACCTCTACTATGGTTGGATTACAAGCTAAAGCACATTCCAAAACTGAACCATTGGCTATGTATTGTCCTAGATGTAGGAAGAAGCATGCATTAAGAGATTGTTCTTTGGATAAAACAGAAATGTGTCTTATCTATGAATCTAAAGAACATGATACTAATGTTTGTTCTTTACTTCCTATTATTAAAAATCAGCTTAAACAAACTAGTGCCTCCTCTACAATAGAAGAATTGAATTTTGTTCAGAGACAACTAACCAAGGGAATTTTATGTCAATATCAGTTCTTAATCCATGGACAATGTCATGGGCTGCTCAGGTAGTACCAAAAAATTGGGGATAACCACCTTGGGTACCTCAACCAACTTGGAACCCTCAAGATTGGGAAAATCAAGCTTGGTATTCTTAGGGACATCAACAACCATGGGTTGGTCAAGGAAATCCTTATGCTTGATCACAACCTAGATGGAACCCTAATAATTATTCTCAAGGAAGAACATATCCAAATTAGAATCAATAGGCCATCGTGGGATCCCTTACACAGAATTCACAAACTGAGAATGTAGTCTAAACACAAATGTCAGCACAACTAGTAGAAAACCCTAGAAACAAACAAATAACTCATGTTTATGGAACAGAACCAGAAAAATCAGTTGATTTACATGCTATGGATTGTAAGGATATTCAAACTAGATCTGGGAAAATCATTAATAGTCCACCCCTTATAATCACTGAAATGACAAAAAAAAATGAAATCCCTAGTATTGTTGTTCCAAAAGAGGATATATAAAGAAAAGAAAAGAAAAGAATCCATATAGCAACACTACTGAGACTCCATTTCCAGAGAGATTCAAAGAAGCTATAGAAATCAAAGAGGCTGAATTGGTACAGGAACTAAGGAAATTGAATATTGAAATACCATTGTTACAAGCAATTAAAGATATTCCATAATTGAACAAATTAATCAAAATATTATGCATGAAAAATCTTGGAAGGAAGAAACAGTATCCCAATACTATCAAAGTAGATGGGAAACTTTTGTATTTATTAGCAGGAAAACTATTACTTCCCAATTATGGAGATCTTGGAAGTCCTGTTATTTCTGTCTCTATATGAAATAAGGATGTACATAATGTTTTGATAGATTTGAGAGCTACCATCAATGTAATGACAATGGATACTTTGAAAACATTACCATTAACGGGTATACAACCTACTAATACCATATTGCAGATGGCAAATCAGTCTGTAGCAAAACTAGAAGGAATTATTGAAGACATGGCGGTTATGGTAGAGTCATGGTAATATCCAGTTGACTTCCTTATATTGTATCCAAAAGGTAAAACATTGGGTTATCCCATTATTTTGGGTAGACCATGGTTAGCTACAGTTGCTACTTTGATAGATTGTAGGTTAGGTGATATGACAATCTCGAATGGTAAGAACTCTAAAAAAATTTCCTTATAACCTACTACACAACCTTTTACTAACAATCATGAACAATTGTGGGTTGATTCTCTTGAAACTAATAAGAAAACTTTATCTGATTTGGCTATGATAACATTGTAGGGTCATGTAAGAGAAGTAGAAGAGATGATTAATCCACCATTGGATGAGAACCTGTTGTCTTCAGTACAATCAGAAATAGTTTCAGAACCCACGAACTTAGTTCTGGAACCCATGAACTTAGTTCCAGAACCCATGAACTTAGTTCTAGAACCTACGGCTATAGTTCCAGAACCACCACATTTAGTTCCAGAACCACGACAACAGTAGTTCTCTTTGATTGAAAATGATTTCACTCTGGAAGAACAATATTTCTCGTGGGGAGAGGATGAATTAGTAGCTTCAGTTTCAAGTACATCAGGAAGTGGTGAATAATTTCTGGAAAGTAGCAATGACGAGGAATTTGGCTTACAAAGAGATAAGTATCATAATTCTCATTACTATCCTTTTTCCAGTATTTTTTCTCAAGGAACTTTTGGAGATGTTGCTACATACCATATGTTGTTACCACATGCATGTCCATTAAATAATTTAATGAAACCCTTTCCACAAATCATTTCATCACATATTGAAACCAAGCATGTTGAAATTCAACCAGGTAAAACTTTAAACATTAACAGCTGGTTGAAGGAGGAAGAAGAAGCTAAATTGTTTGATGTTCTAAAAATCATATTAAAGCTTTTGCTTGGGATTACAAAGATATGAAGGGGATTCATACAAGTATCTACACTCATCAAATCTATACTAAAAACATTAAACCAGTTAGGCAGCCTCAAAGAAGGATTAACCCATCTTTAAGGGATATAGTCAAACAAGAAATTGAAAAACTATTACAAGCAGGTTTCATCTACCCTATCTTAGATAGCCAGTGTGTATCTCCTCTTGTAATTTTTCCCAAAAAGAATAGAAAATAGAGAATATGTGTTGATTATAGGGAACTAAACAAAGCCACAATGAGAAATTATTTTCCCTTACCATTCATAGATCAAGTCCTAGATAACCTTTTAGGTAAACAGTACTTTTCTTCTTGGATGGATTTAGTGGATACAATCAGATCAGAGTTGTTGCTGAGGATCAGGACAAAACTACATTTACATGTCTATGGGGAACCTTTGCCTATAGAGTGTTACCATTTGGTTTATGCAATGCTCCTACAACTTTCCAGAGAGCTATACTTGCAATCTTTGTTGATCTAACAAATGATTGTGTTCAAGTATATATGGATGACTTCATTGTACATGGAGATACATTTGAAGATGCTTTGAGAAATCTGGACAGAGTGTTAACAAGATGTGAATAACACAACCTGTCTCTTAGTGATGAAAAATGCTTGATGATGGTGGATGAGGGAATTGTATTAGGACACCATATTTTAAAAAAAGGAATTCAAGTGGATCAAAACAAAATTAGGATTATTTCAAATTTACATATCCCTCAGACCTCCACAAATATCAAATCATTTATAGGACATGTTGGGTACTATATATGCTTTATAAAATATTTCAGTAAAATTTATGCCCCCATGTTTAATTTGCTAACCAAGGACTGTAAATTTCTTTGGGATGAAAATTTCCAGCATGCTTTTAAAGAAATTAAAGACAAATTAATCAGTGCCCAAATATTGAGAGGTCCTAATTGGGAAAATACATTTCATATCCAAACAGATGCCTCAAATTATTCCATTGGTGCAGTATTGGGATAGAAAGATGAATAAGGAAAGATGTATGCCATTTACTATCTTAGCAAGAATCTTACTCCCACTAAAAAGAATTACACCACCACTGAAAAGGAATTTCTTTCTGTAATTTATGCAATCAATAAATTCAAACATTATATTACAGGGTACAAGATATTTGTATACACAGATCATTCAACAATTAAGTATTTAATGAACAAACCAGTGGTTGGAGGAAGAGTCATTAGATGGTTATTAATTTTGTAAGAATTTTATATTACCATTGTGGACAATCCAAGTAAATCTAATGTGGTAGTTGATTTTTTTGTCAAGACTAACCACCACAGGGGAGAAATATCCAGTCAAGGATAACTTTCTAGATGAACAACTATTTGCAATCTCAGCAAGTACACCATGGTTTGCTGATATGGAAAATTAACTTGCAAAAGGGAAGTTCCCTCCTTCTTTCACTAGGAAACAAATAAAGAAGTTAATTAAAACCAGTGCACAATTCAAATGGTTAAATGGAATGTTATTTAAGTGTGGTCTTGATTTTTTCTTGCGCAGGTGTGTAAGAGAGGATGAAATCTTTGACATCCTCATAGCATGTCATGATGAACCAAGTGGAGGAAACTATTCAATAAAAAGAACATCTCATAAGATACTTGGCATTGGTTATTATTGGCCATCTTTTTACAAGGATGTGAAAAGATATATCAAGAGGTGTGATCCTTTTCAAATGATGGGACAACCAACTTTCACCAATGAAATGCCTCTTCAACCTCAAGTTGTGGTTGAACCATTTAAGAGATGGGGATTGGATTTTGTTGGTCCCTTTAATCCTCCTTCACAAGGGAAGGAATATATTCTTGTATGTACTAACTATGTGACAAAATGGGTATAAGTGCAGGCATTGACAAATGCCACTGAGGAAGCAGTTGTTGATTTTCTTTGGAACAGAATTATGATCAATTTTTGAGCACTAAGGAGCATAGTTTCATATCAGGGACCACAATTCATGTCTAATATGATCCAATCTTTCACAAGGTATTACCAAATCAATCATAGGAAGTCATATCCTTATCATCCATAGTAAAATGGACAAGCTCAAGTAACAAACAAAGAATTGGAAAACATCCTTACCAAAACAATTGAAGCTGGGAGAAAATATTGGGTAAAGAGACTACCTGAAGATGTATGGGCTTATAATACAACTTGGAAAACTACAACAGGGTTTTCACCATATGAATTAGTCTATGGTAAAAATCCCTTGTTGCCTATAGAATTTGAACTTCAAACATTGAGGATAGTAGTGAAGGTGGGAATTGAGTTGAATGCAGCTCAAAAAGAAAGAATCCTTAAACTCAATGAGTTGGATGAATTAAGGTTGGAAGAAGTTCAGCAGACAAAGATGATTCAAGAGCAAAGGAAGAAATGGCATGACATACATATCAAGAAAAGGAAATTAAAAGTAGGATACTGGGCATTATTGTTTGATTCTAAGTACCAACAGTTCAAGGGAAAAATGAGAACCAGATGGTTGGGACCCTATCAGATTGAGCAGATTTTTGACAATGGTTCTATTTAGTTACTTCCCATTGATGGCAGTAGTAGAACACTCTTGTTCAATGGACATAGGCTGAAACTCCATAGGAAGCCTCCCACTTAGAATGAATTTTTGAGGAAGATTTAAGCAGACAAATAATTTGATCATATGGAAGAACTCAGTTCTTCCAAAATGATCAAATAACTAGATGATAGATCCAGAATAAAGGGAAGAAGATGAAAACTAGAAAATGGTGTTTTCTTCCACAAAAAAAATAAAAAATAAAAATATATTAAAAAAAATTCTCTCAAGGTCAATTGAAAACCAGCAAATTGTGGTTGACCTCTTTTTGGCTAGTTCAAACAAAGGAATTCTTTTGAATTCCAATTGTCTTATCTAATCATGTTTTGTTCCACTTGTAGGAATGCCGAGTCATCATAGCAAAAGTATTACATCATCAAGGATGGTAATTATGTCTTTTAACTTATTTAGGGTTGATTAAATGTTTGCATGTGTGATGTGACTTAATTTAAAAGTAGGTATGATGAGTCATCTATTTATATATTATGATTACAAGTGTGTAATTATGAAATTGATTTGGATGGAATAAGTGGTGGCATGGTTATCATTAGTAATCATTATTGCAAACATCAATTGAAATAAAGATTGCAGAAATATTTTGAGGAAGGAGCAGCGAATTGAGTTTGTATTCCATAGCAAAGAACAGAGAATTCAGAAGTTTCGTAGCTAAGAACTAAGGTTCTGCAACTAAAAATAGAGGTTCTGCAGCCAAGTCGTTAGTTCCGCAGCTTAGAAGAAGGCCTACAACCAATTCACACAAAATCAAAAGAGACAGAACTCAATCTGATATGGGGATTAAGAAGAAATCAGAACTAGAGGATGATTCCCAGCTACTCGCAGATGAAGAAGTAGCATCCATCTTTGAGGACGCAAGATGGCTTGAATTCTTGAAGAAATTTTCAAGGCATAATGATGAATTGGTAAGAGAATTTGTCATAAACCTAGAACAGTCTAGAACAAAGGTGAGAAATGTCTTTATTCCTTTTTCTGTAAATAATGTAAGTAATGTGTCTGGAGTGCCCATTGTTCATGTCCCACAACCTGACAAGGGGACTTTGAAAGAACTGGTTGAAGTCTTACTGCAAGAAGAAGAAACTAAACCCCAGTACATCTATAATACAAATAAAATCATAAAAGGGGTCAGAAGGGCTAGTTTTCCCAAACCCTTTGATAGGGTAGCATTTTGGATAGTAAAATATTTAACCTGTGACGGTCATTTTGGGTCTATGGGAAAAGAAGTCTTAAAAATGCTCATATATCTTAAGTATGGAGCCACCAAACCTGAATACATAATAAACCTCCTAGGGTTTCTTTTTTATTCCATTCAAATCATGGCTCAGAGGTATTCTTGGGGTGTTAGGAAAATTAGGCATCATGGTCTAATTTATTTGATATGCCAACACCATTTCCTGTCAAAGAAGAATGGAGAAGAAATTTGGGACAAGTTTCTTGGCAAGTTCAAGAAAAACCCTAATATTATTAGAAGGACAATTCCATCCCCATTCTCTCCTTCAGCTAATCTGGAAATTGATGCCCCTGTAGAAGGATAGAGGGAAATGGAAAGAGAAAACATACCAAAAAAAAGGTCGGTGAGAAAGATAAAAACAGCAGAGCCTTTTATACCTGTGAAGGAAATTCCTTATTCTACAACATCTTCAAGAGAACCAATATTTGTCTCTGAGGGTGATAGCTCACCCACACAAGAACAAGAAATAATAGTAAGAAGAAGCTCTAGAAGGAAATTCACTACTAGGCATGTTGAACTTCCCCAGATAAGAAAAGTTCATAAGAGGTCAAGGGAAACTCTAGAAGGAAGGAGTGAACAGGAAAGGATGGAAGAGGAAGCTGCTGACATTTTGGGTAGCATGGCCATGACTCCACCTGAGCCAAGTCAAGATGAAATGAACAGAGGAGAAGAGAGATTTGAAGATCAATATTTTCAAGAGTTGGCTGAACCATCAGTAGTGCCACATGAAGGAAAAGAGTTGGCATCCAGGATAAGAAAAGGAAAATTTCCTTTGATAGAGGAAGATTGTCCAACTCCTTAAATAATTTTAGAGGAAGAAGAAAGACAGCAAGTTAAACAGGCTCTGTTCTTGTCTAGAGCAGAGCTCATTATCAAAGAAAAATATGAGGAATTAGACTTCCTCAAACTTAAATTGGAACAAAGGGAAATGCTCATTGATGAGCTAACAACTCAGCTTGCAGCCAGAACTGAGGAGTTATCATCAACCAAGAAGCAGCTGATAGAAAAAGAGGAAGAATTCCAGACTTCTAGAAAATAGAGTACTATGTCCACAGCCTCTGCACAGACTGAGTTAACCTATTTACTACTCAAACATCTATGGGATGATATTTGCAGAGAGCTCAGAGAAGCCAAAACATCAAATGAAGAATTAAAGACCAAGATGGAGGAAGAGATGAAGGCAAGAAAAGAATGGGAAGAAAAATTTTATAAGGAGGAAGGAAATAAATATAAATGTCTTGTCAAAAATTCATATGGTTTGTATTATGAGTGAGAAATTCTTTGCCTACATGAGGCTTTCTCCTAAATATAGTGTGTTTTGGAAAAGCAGTTCATTCGCTGGCAGCTGTCAAGAATTGCATGTGGGCTTCCACATGAACTACAAGATGAATCTAAATTCATGGGAGCTTACTCTCTATTCAGTCCTAAGCAGAAAAATATCCTATGTGAATTTTATCTTTGCAATTATATGCTAGAGAAAAACATAGGATTTATGATCAACTTGTATGTAGGGGAGAGCCATCTCAATGCATTTGTCTCTATTTTGTAAAACCAGATTGCATGGAAGGAAAGGGAATCTGAATTTTTATTGAAAGCCAGCTCAACAAGCCTTTGTATGAGAGCTTGCTATGGTAAACCTTCTGCCTTCCTCACACATTTTAGAACTCATGCCTTTGATAGGAGATTCAAGAAACATTACCTTTCCATTCTGCAAAAGAGTATTGATGCCTTCACCTCCTATGAGGAGGAAAAATTTGAAGATATTTATGAAGGATGCTCAAAGAGGTGGGAACTCCTTATTGTTTCTTTAAAAATAAGGAAAGTAATTTTCCCCTACAAATATGATCTTGAGTTTGGAGAGGGCCAAAGCATTATGCACAATAATTCCCCCAAGTCACTGAAACCCATGCGAAAATATGGATGGGAATGCGAACAAGGCATAACGGAATTACACTCTAATAAGGAAAGATTATATACTTAGGCATAATGGAATTACACTCTAATAATATTCTTATGGAAATAATCCACCAAAGATATTATAATAATTCCAAACATATGGCCTATCCTAAGTTAGTAGACTCTACAAAGCTTTTATTGAACCACACTTGGTTAATTTGGAAATTTAGCGCTAGATGTATTTCCCTCTTAGAAGATAAGTGCCTTGCATGCTCACATATCCTTTCTATTTATAGAATTCATGGTAAGAAAAAATATGGATTTGCAAGTAAAGATACCTTACAAATATTCCTCAAAATGACCCAAGTAAGCATTGATCTACTCGTAAAGTACTCCTTTGTTGGATTGAGCTCAATCATATCCTTCAAATTGATCACTGGGTATGAAAGATGGATCAATAAAAATGTTTACCTCCCTTTAAATGTATTATATTTGATAGAAAATCTTGTCAAACACAAATCTCATCATTGAATCAAATGGGAGTGGCCCCACATAAATACAAGGTTTTGTGGCATTGGTAGCATTTGGTGGCGTCAATGGTGTATAATTATCCTTTGAAATTTTACAAGTCTCCATAGCTTAAGCGCACAAGAATAGTGTTTCATGGCAGGGAATGTTGCATAAAGGTTTTGCACATATTTGGTAGGCATGCACACCATGGAAAATCCTTGTGTGGTTATGTAGTGGTGTGCACTTTGTAGTTCTTCACAACTTGGTTAGGAGTGACATGGCATTATACAAGTCCTTATTCACTAACTCTAGATATTTCTAGGTGATTCGATATTGCCTTTGAACCCATATGCTCTTACATCAGACACATCAATTAAGAAGAAATTTAAGCCCCTACTCAAGTGGGTTTCTAAAGGTATCCAATAGAATCAAAAACTCTAACAATCTCTAATTCATTAAACCAATATGCATCCTTGACTTATCTTCCTCTCCATTTCACCAAATATTACTTATGCTCCTTTCTTCATGTTATCTTCACTACATGGTCATCCAGAATGTAATTAATTTTTATGCACCTCTTATGTGGTAGTTGGTGTCTTTTATCTACTTATGTGTTGTATTCTCCTTCACTTATCCACTACTCAAAATATGGGTATAGACTATTTATATTAAAGATATATGAGATTTGTATCCCTTCCAGTAGCTCTATTTCATATGCATTCTCCACAAATTTCCTCAAGACTCTACATGGTCCAATCTTCTTCCATTTGATTTTATCATATGTTCTTCATGGGAACCTATCTTTGTGCAAATGCACAGGGAATAAATAACCAACCTCAAACTCTTATGTGTATTCTCCTCAAATTTGTGCACTCTATGTATTGTGCATTACTTTTTTCCAAATATATTTGCACTTTCTCGTGCATCTCCTTCATATATTATGTGATTCTTCAACTTTTTCTCATCTTCCTTATTCTCATGATATCTCTCATAGTTCTATAACTCCTAGGGGACTTGTCCCTGTTATGTTGTGGAGCTTGTTTTCATGTGTGGAAGTGTTGAAGATTGTACACTAAAATTATTGTACACTCTCATATGGGCAGTATTTTTGGCCCATAGGTTTATGGGATGGTTTTAGCCCATGTGTTGGTACCCACGGTACTGTAAAATTGCTTAAGTAGTTGCCTATTGATGTAGGGAGACATAACATTATAGGTGTGTGAGTTCAAGTGTGAATTCAAGATATTTTGTTGAGCACAGCTCCAAACAGATCTGGGTATTGTATTGAGAGAAAGAGGTGGCCTATAGTAAAATATGAGCAAGTGATTCTTGGTGGACATATCCCAAATTGGGTGCACCACGTTAAATAATGTCTTTATGTTGTGTTATTTAGTTTCTTGCACTCTTATTTTAAATCTGTGATATTTTTCTGCATATTAGTTTCTACTATTACAATTCTATGTGGGACTGTTGCGCATATTTTATCGCTCATTTCCTAATAGTCTCATACACAATCTTAAAAGGTCACTTCCCAGTGTTCATATTAACATAGTTTTATGTGAACTCCAACTACACAAGAACTAAATACCATGTTCTTACTATGATAAATTGTTTTCAAAAATTAGCACAATGCTTTATTTTGAGACAACTGATAAAAAAAATAGTTGAAGGCTTTGATTATGGTTTTACAAGTAATTCAGACACCATGTTGTCTTTAAACTTTCCACAATCAATTTCATAGATCAAATTTGAGTCTATGCAAACAAACCCAGGTAGCATTTAGTCAAAATTGTGTATTTTGGGCTCCAAATGGGTGATGATGTCCAAATTATTGACTTTAAAAAGGATCTATATTGTCAAATTTAATTAGGTCGTAAAGGGGATGTTCAGCAATCACTAGTCACTTGGTTCACATTTTGTCATTTCAGATTGATCACATATATGCTTAGAGAAAGGATCGGGTCACATATATAACAAAGGGGCCACCTTTGTTAATTTGAGCAAGGATCCATGGTTGGATTTTTCGTGAGCTCAAAACAAGTTGAGTTTTCCAAACCAAGTTAAATTTCCCTCAAGACATGTGAAATTAAGTGACACATAATTGGTCCACGTAGTAAGTTTGGGAGGCTTGAGGATCTAATCCAGGTCACAAGTCACCAAGTTGTGCAAAGTGGGGGGATAAAAAGATAGAAAACCTAGGACAAGTCGCATTGGTTGATCCAAATTTGAAAGAGGGTGCAGGAGCTTAAGATCACATAATTTCATGAATTTTCCACATGGAACAATGACAGAACTCCATAGTCTCATGGATTTGGGATCAAGTGAAGTCAAGACCACACTCAAAAATCACTGAACTGGGTAATGTGAACCGCCCTCCAACCAATCCCTAACCATGTAAACCCCGTCATGGATGAGAGGGATATGATAAATATAATTTTAATGTAGATTCCTTTTGTTGCATGATTATAGGATTTGAACACGAATTCTTTGGCTTCCTCTTATGCGGGGTTGTGGCTGATCCAATTTTAGCCGGGGGCAAAATATGGATAACAATTTGGCGACTCCCAGGGTTATCTACCTGCTAGCTGAGAGGACCAATTTCCTTGTTATATCCATTGGGCATCGAGTCTAGCTAAGGTAAGATTTAAGATCTATAAGATCCCAAGAGCCCATAAACTCACATATGACCCTTATTGACTCTAAAGAGTGAATCAAGAACTCTGAAAATAATGAATGATGTGATTGGTCCACATGGACCAATCAGGGTCCTTTTGATGTTGAGATATAACAGGAATACCTCATCAACTCCGAGGATACTTAAAAACCCCAAGATCTTGAATGATAACTTGTTGGTACATGTGGACCAATCATGAGTCACTCAAGTTCTTAGCAAGTTGAAACCTAGCAGGCAGAGGTGCAGCCATGAAAATTTCCCTTAAGAGCCCAAATCCAATGAGAAAGTGACATGTGTTTTCACTGAGGACATTCAAATGGATCAAAGAGCACCAATCAGGAGTGGACACGTGGAAAATTGGTAGTGGATGATAAGATTGATGGCTTTGTGGCCATCAAACTATGTCAAAATGGCTTGGAGATCTATAGCCGCAATAAATTTTGTTCATGTCCACCAAGTTGAGAAAAATTGGTCTCATTGGAAAGGTATTTAACAAATATACATGTTGGAGGTAGTTTTGTGTCACAATCATATGCATTTTTAGCATAAAACATGATCAAAAAGTCCCATAAGTGTTTGCAAATATGGGTTTTGTGGAACAAACTAGAGCTTTATTTTCACTCATATCTTTTGAATTAGATATCTATTTGACTTGTACATATGATCATTGGAAAGGTTGTGAGAATATATTTTTAAGGCAAATTTTATAGATAATGGTGTAGTTTTGAGATTGATCTTAATGAAAAAAATTTGGTGGTTTCAACTATTTTTTTCCATCAAATACCACCCATAATATTCTCAAATTATTTTAAATTGGTATCTTCACTCCTAATTATGTTTTTGGGTTGGCATACTCCTTATTGGCCCACCAAAATACATAGGGAGGAGTTACATGATTTGTTTAATAAGAAATAAGTTGTTATAGTGGTCCTGGTTTGTATTCATGGCCATTTGGAAAAGTGACAACTCAATCTTCATTTCCTCTCCTTATCTAACGGGATCACTATTGATCAAGGGATAAGTAAAATATTTACTTAGAGACCAAGGCATGAATGATCCTTAGAATGTGTTGCAGAAGAGATTTCGGCTGAATTCATCATTGTGGGCATATTTGAGCTTCTAAATACTTCTCCAAATAGATAACGATGAAAATAAATATTATTGGCATATTGTTCTCACCTTCTCTAGTATTTCTCAATCATCTTATCTCTTTTTTGGGCTATAAATATAATTATTTTGTATTGTTTCCCTTGAAAGTCAGGTTACTATGATCTTTTGAAAACCTATTTTTCTAAGTTCCCCTGACCTTCGGTCTAAGTTTTGTAGATGAAATAATTTTATTTATTATGTTGATGGAATTATATGTATATTTTAGTGATTAATGTAGTTGTGGTTGTGGCTCATATCTACCCTTTATTTTTGTGTCAATTAGCTCCTTACCTCTTTATTTTAAGCATACTTTGTGTAAGGAATCTGCAATGTGTCAGTCCACTTTTTCTCAAGGTTTAAGAGTAGAAATATAATTTGGATGTGTGTTTTAGTTTTGGTTATTATTTTCCCTCAATATCTTTATTTTTTATTTTCACTTATTAAACTCATTGGGAGGAGATTCACTTTCACTTTGGTGCATCTCCACTTTCATTTTCATGTTTCTCTCTAACCCTTACCTCTTTTATTTACTAGTTACACTTGGTTTAGTGGTTAGCATTAGATGATTTAATGAAATATTAAATTTTAATCAAAGTAATGAGATCAAATAGATAAAGCAGTAAGCAATATCTAGCATGTAAAGTACAAGAAAATATTCAATATAATTGATAAGAGTGACTTAGTTTATTTAACCTCATCTAGACTGAATATGGGCTGGGAAACAAGGTGATAATGATAGATCTAGAATGTGTAGTCTATGTATGAGAAAATGGAGTATGGAACATCTTGAAACTGAATTTTCTAAATGGGGACAAGACCACCTCATGTGCTAGTGTCTGATATGGGTGCTAGTTTCCCGGAAAGTGTTATGATTTATCTCTTCTCAAGGTCTGAACTTAGCTTCTTCCTTTCATTATTTGTCACTTCAGATCTATTTTAGGTTTCTTGGGTCACACATGTTCTTGAAAAACAAACCCTATCTATCTATACTTCACTCAAGTAAACACTAGATGAAATAAATAATACATATGCTTGAGTCAGACTGAATCTTGGCACTCACCCAATGTGATTTTCAATGAGCATTGCATTACATTTTATACTCTATGTAGTGTATGTGTGTGTGTGTGATTTAGTTGTATCACTCTAAGCTTGGTTTCTCTTATTCTAATCACAATAAAATAGTTAGCTATAACTAATTTACCCCCAAAATAAATGTGTGAGATGGAATTCAGAAATAGGCCCTCCTATGAATTGAATAATGTATCCCAAATGTAGTCCTTGAATTTTGTTCTTTTCCCAAGTAGTAGATAGTAAGTATCAACCCTAATTGTCTATTCCATAATAATATTGAGTAAGTCATGTGATGAGGCCAGAATATGTTTGATTATTGTATAATATATGATCTCATCTTACTCTCTTTTTGATTAAGTTTGATTGCATTGTGTGACTTTTAGTTGATCTAATATGAGTTAGGATGTAACTGTCTGTCTTTTGATTGATTGTGATTCTAATGTTAAAAGATCTGAAATTCCTGACATAGTGTGTGTTTACATTTAGTTTTGTAATAAAGCATGTCTAATCAGTTGAGGAAATGAAGCAGGTGGCGTTCAGTATGTTTTTTATAGCGTCTATTTCTATAAATCTTAGTTCCGGAACTTCTAAGATAGTTCTGGAACTCCATCACATAGTCATTATTTAGTTCTAGAACTTTCAGACTTAGTTCCAGAACTCCACTATTTAGTTTCGGAATTTTCAAACTTATTTTCGAAACTCCTGGGGACAGCTCCGGAACTCTCACTTGTTTTGGTTCTTAACAATTTCCTATGGTTCTAGAACTTCTCCAAAGTTCCAAAACTAATGGGAGTTATATATTTTAAACCACATCCAGATATTTTGCATCTACGGCCCTTTCAATAATTAATGATGAGAAGATTTCTGAATGTAGATCCAGGGAGAGTTATCCTACAGCTATCTGATCAACTGTCATCTGACTCAGCATCTATTCTAGGCATGATTTGGTTTCATCAGAATCATTGAGACAGCTATGATTGTAAAATGTATATAAAAACAGACCTGTAGTAAATAAAAATAGAGATATAGAATGAGATAGAAGTAGAACAGAGAAAAGAAATAGACTAAGTACTCAAATCCAGTACATTTTGTAATATTGAATGTTTTATCAATAAAATAGCCATACTGATTTGAGAGAATTCTGAGTTGTTAAATCCTGATTTTAGGAGGGGCAAGGGCCCACTCCCCCAAGGACCAGGATATTCGTTTATTTGGTATTTATATTTCTTCCACAAATAGCTTAGATTTTTTAATTTTGTATTTTTTTAGTTCTTTCAGTTAAACTCTGTTGTATACTTGTTCCTGTAGGTGTTTAGATAAATTTTTATATTTCTTGCAATTGTTTTCAAGCATTCTAAATTGAGTGTGTTTATTTTCAAAAGCAATTGTGTTTACTTTCAGAAGCAAGTGTGCTTATTTTCCAATAGTAAGTGTGTTTCCATTTTGCACAGTGTGTTTCCTTTCAGCAAAGCTTTCAGTTTTTTTTACTTTCAGCAAGTTTTCATAGTTTGATTTGAATAAGGTTTTACCAAGAATTCCTTAAGACATTAAAGAGATCCCCCAGAAAATACAAAAATAGCTACAATCAACTACTAGATAGGTTAAAGTACTCTTGTTGCATATAGTTTTAGACACACCCCTGGTTTGATATGACATCAACAAAAATTTGATTAAATGAAGGGAATGACGACACCCATCATCATGTATATATATATATATGATTCCTTTATTTGAATTTTTTCATTAAGAACCAAAAAGGCTGACCCAAAGTAATAAAAGAGACTTTAGAAAAGATAGCAAATGATGTGGAATTTCAAACTTGAGTAAAGGTGGGAAAGGTACAAAAGTGCCTAAAAGGGACAGTAGTTCTTGGGCACTCCTCTCCCTAATGGGTGGTATTGTCTACAATGTTAAGAGGATATAGCAGAATATACGAAGCCAGGTCATTATTTGTTAAATGACCAAAATTAAAGTGATAATTCAAGAAGATAAAATGTCACAAGAGTATCAAGAGGGGTAAAGCAATGTCAAATCAAAACAAGTGTTGTTAATGTCTATTTTTTATTCTTATGAATCATGCATACAATGACCTACTTAGAGACGTGATGTAAGTATGGAGTGCTAGATTTTTTGACTTCATGTTCCCCACTTTATGTTGTTGAATGAATATTTGGTAACATAAAGTAGATAAGAAGACCGTACCTTATAGAGAATTGAAGGGATTTGTAACCGATAATGTGTTAAATGAGGATTGTATTTATATCATTTGGAATGGAGATAGTAAAATGTATATCATGGAATATAGAAGATGATAAGGATACTAGGGGTTACCTTGTGTTTGTAGTAGAAATTATTCTTGAATTTTTTCTTTGGATGTTTCCTTTTTCAGACCGTCTTGAGATTGAGATTATTCCTTATTCCATTTGTGTGTTGTCTTTTGTAGGAGTAAGGTCAGACCTGTAAAAGAAGATAATTGTAGTCATTACTCACGATAAAATAAATTAAACTTTAACTTAGTAAATGTGAAAATAGAAATGCTTAATTAAAAATAAGTAAATCAAGGATAGAGTACACTTGTGTGTCATGATAAAAGAGATAGAATTATTCATGTATGTTTTTATGGTTGGAATAGTATTAGGGATTTAGGCGTCCTGTCACCAAACTAAGGATTTGAGCTTCATGTCTCCAAACTAAGGATGTCAACATCATGTCACTAAACTAAGGATTCGAGTGTCATGTCGCTAAATTGAGTATTGAGGCATCTAATCTCCAAGGGAAGGGTATTAGGAGAGATGTAGGATTTTCCCACCAACCATTAATGTTTCCCCACAGATAAGTTCCACTACAGTGGTCACAACCCCAATAGAAAATGGTCATAGATGATATTAATAAATTAGATTAATTAGTTCCCTTTCCCAAAGTATGTAAATTAGAACCTATTTTGTTCTCATTATTCCTGATAGTAACCTAAAACTAAATATGTGTTGCTAGAAAATGGAAAATAATATCACTAGAAACTTGTTGATCTTGTAATGTTATTATTTATACCCCCATGACAAAACCACACAAGTGGGACACTAGGACCCACCGCTCATGTTTGTGTTGGGTGCTTCTATCCATGCTGTGATTTTGGCCCAATTCTGATTCTAAACCTATTTTATAGCTTCTTGTTTATTCTAATTTTTGTGTCTATCATTCTGCATTTGGATTCTAAATTGTTAAGAGGGTGAAATAGTCAATTGATTATTGCCCCCACTCATTTGGGGTGTGTGCGTTGAACCAAGGCGAGTGTGGCCGAAATCAAGAAATTTAAAATTGGTGTGCACATCTAAAATATAACTCCAAGGGGAATAGGGAACGCACATGGTGACAACCATGGCGCATGCAAAAAAATGGGAAAGGCTAGCCAAAAGTATGTCATAAGAAAACATGGAAAAATGCAATAAAAACTAATCAAAACATACATTAACATAGAAAAATGCATAGTGAGTAGCTTGTTGAATACATGGGGCACCACTTAGGATGTCATAATACACTCGAATACTTCAAGGCTATAGAAGAAATGTAATTGATCAAGCATAGGGCATAACCCACGAACACTGAGAATCAAGACACAATTATAGGAAAGATACAAATATATCAGATAACCATGGTTAGAAATAGGCCTACATTACAATTTTTACACATGAAGCACCCATTAGCATGTTAGAAAAAATGATAGTATACCATAACATATACATCTGAAAATAGGAATGAAAGTAGTATATGTTGTAATGACATAACTTGAATATAGAGAGATAGGAAAATGTAGATTCCCCCAGGAGACTCAGTAGGAATGGTAGGGTACAGTGCCAAGCATCATGCATCATGTAATAACATGTAATTAATCTTCATTCACCTCAAGATTACGATGTGAATGTGCATGTTTGTATGGAAAAAGATAGAGCATACTATGAATCAAAGTAACATGGTAAACATCATGCAACATAGAATAGGATAAACAAGTAAGAGTACTTCTAATCAAAAGCTTAGCTAGTATTTTTTCTCTTTTTGTAAATATGTGAACATGGAATAGAAAATATATGAGAGGGGAGAAAAAATTGCCAATAGTGTATGTGTGAAAATTGAGGTCCATGTAGGTAAGTTTTCCCTCAAAAATCATGTACGAACCTAAAACAAGAGTGTGTCATTGGGTTGCAGGGGGTAGTGTGCCCCGAAGTTTTAATATGAAGTGTGAATTTCATGGTGATCTATACAATGAGCTACTATAGATCAGTGTAAAAAAATAATGGGAGAACACTATGGACTCCAATATCCCCATTGCATGAGTAATAAGTGTATAAACAATAAGAGTGTATACAGTAGGAG
Organism: Taxus chinensis; assembly: GCA_019776745.2. Classification (NCBI taxonomy): domain Eukaryota; kingdom Viridiplantae; phylum Streptophyta; class Pinopsida; order Cupressales; family Taxaceae; genus Taxus; species Taxus chinensis. The sequence continues at coordinate 541,362,360 of CM034152.1, read as the reverse complement.
AAAATAGAATAGGTGGAACATTAGGTTTGTTGTAAATAGTGGAAAAAGTAAACAATGTGTGAGTCAAGAGATATGTAAAGTATATAGTTGTATAAGGCTCATCAATATCAACCACAAACAATGGAGGGAGATACACAATTCTTGTCATAAGTAATATGTGCAAATTGGGAAGATTGGAAGCATTAAAATTGTGTGAACTAGCCCTTATTTCCATAAACATGAATTTGGTAGGAGGGGAATTATTTTCCCCCATAGATGTAACAATATGAGGTGTAGCCATAGTAAATAAATTATGCATAGAATATTATAAAGTGGGATCATTAGGAATCATTGTCAAATCAGCACACTTGTTCCAACTTGTGATGAGGAAGGTGTTTAGAGTGATGTAATATTGGAATCAGTAAGCATATGATCATTATAAGTGCATCTAGAGTTGTACAAAGTAAAAAAATTCAATTCCATGGTCATGGTAACATTGTGAAAGGGGTTATTTGTGTCTTCCAACACCTTAAGCAACATAGATGTAGCAAACATCATAAGGTACAAAGCTATAGATATAGGTAAGTGTGCAGAAATATGCATAAGGGATCGAGCATCATGTGGATGAGAATGAGACATAGTGGGAGGAGTATCATGAGTGCCAATAGAATGTTCATCATATAAATCGGTATAGTTTTAGTCTATATTAGGAGAAGAATGATGTGCAATGTAAGTAGTAACTTTGTCATCATGTATAAGAGGGATATCACAAAGTGATCTGGATTGAAGTGCAACCCAATAGACAACACACTAACAATGGTGCTTAATGTGTTGTAATAATAAAATTCACAATGAAAGAGTTATGAACATAAACAATTTTTATTTCAATTCGAAATGGATACAAATTGGAGAACTCCATAAGATAGATGTATGCCTAAAAATCTATCTCTTTATTCAAAACAAGGTACTTTATAGCTATACAGGTAGAATATGAAAAGGATTTGCTAAATATAGAATATGAAGGGTTTCAGGTGGGAACCAAAAGGTCAACCTACAAGGATACCATCCGTATCCACCTTAGGGATGGATCCAAAAATATAGAAGTGGAAAATCCCAAAATCTATCCAATTATTACTATTATTTAATTAGCCCCCTTGTCGGGGTCATATATTTTAGCCCATTGATCAGTTTTGTGAACCAAAATAAGCATTGGAAAGAGAACAAAATGAGATTAGTGTGGTCATATCCAACGATGATTAGAATTTTTTTCATCGTTGCTATTTTCAAAACTTTAAAAATGCTCCAGAGACCCTCAAAATTTCAAAATACTAAAAGTTGTTGAAAACTTCTAAAATAGATTTCCAGGACTTTCCAAAAATAGTTTTTTGGAAATCATGTTCTGGATCATTCATCCTTCCTTAAGAATTAATGGTCCCCATTTATCCTATATTTTTTTAAAAGTGTGGGAATTCTTTCTCAATGTGACTCTTAGTGCACTATTTCCCTTGGTGTGTCATCTACCCTGCTTTCACTACGTGGTAGAGTGTGATTTGTTGATGCTTCATATCCTTGACCACCATATCAATGATATGATATGTATACATTGTTGACATACAGTATGGGTTCATCTATTTTCTCTACAACTCTTCAATGATATATGATGTATCCAAGAGTGGAGGAAAGTATGGGTATAGAAGCTCCACATTTAAAATTAGATGCAACTCAAGGTAGGATGGAAGATTGAGCTCACATGTATTCTCACCAACCTTTTTGGTTATTGTGTATGGCCCATATTGTAGAGGTCTGAGTTTTTTGTATGAACCTTGGAGTCACTCTTTCTAGAAATGTAGCCAAACCTTATCCCCCACTTAGAATTGATGAGGAACCTGATGGGTATCATTACAATTCTTATACTTTTTGGTTGTTTATTCTAAGATCTCATGAACTTGTTGTTGAATGTGTTGAATTCATTCTACAAATTTGGTTTCCTTATCCACTTATTTTTTGGTATGAGAAAATTATTCTTCCAACATGAAGGGAAATGCTACATCAATGTGATCTAATGGTTAGAATCCAAGACATAACTGAAATGGTTTATGTCCCGTGGAACTATGAAAATATCAATTGTAGCTATGATGGACATACACAATAATTTCATCCCATATGTGTGGATGTTTGGAGTGATACATATAAAGAATATTCATAATCATATGGTTGACTACTTACATTTTCCCATCATTCAAAGGTGGAATGGAGTGGACTTGTTTAATTTTGTGTTAATCAAGGACTATAGTGTAGACCAAAATACCCCCACAAACCTAGAATCTTGATTTGAAACAATACTTATTGGAAGGCCAAAATGAACATAAACATTCTCAAAGAAGAGATTTTTAGTCTCCTCTTATGATATTATCTTCTTGTAAGGTGCCAAGATTGTCAATTTTGAGAACCGGTCCACTACCACAACAACATAGCCATGGTCGTGCTTGGTGGAAGGGAGACCTAACATGAAATCCATTGAGATAAACTCCCATGGTTTTCCCAAAATTAACAAGGGTGTGTAAAGGCCCTACTTTTGATTGGCTAGCTTGACAATCACACAAGTTGTACAGGACCTAATGTATATAGTAGCATCATGAAATATCTTTGGCCAATAGAAATACTTTTTGTAAGACTGCTACAGTTTTCTCTACTCCAAAGTGACCTACATCCCTAGTGTAGTGAGCCTCCCATATCAGTTTATGATGCTCTATTGTAGGAACACAAAGGTGTCCCATGTGGAATAAAACCCATTCTTGTAAGTTATAGTCTAGAACATTTTTTCCATCTCTCAACCTTTTATATATGTTAAAAAAATTAGGATCATGTGCATAAATTTCTAGCCACTTAGATGTCTCGTGCCCACATGAGTCAAGTATTGTTGTCAGGGAGGCCACTGGGGGCTGACTCAAACAATTAGCAACTTGGTTGGAACTCCCCTCCTTATGCATGATGTTGACATGGAATTGTTGCAGATATGTGATCCACCTCTGATGACGATCATTTTACAACTTACCTTGGGTCTGTATGAATTGCAAGGGCTTATGATCTATGTGTATGATAGTTTCTTTTCCCAGATTGTAGTGTTTCCACTATTTACAGGCTTGTACAATGGCATACGACTCCTTATCATATTTTGGGCAACTTCGCAACGTGTCAGAGAATCTCTCATAGTTGTATGCTATGGAATTCCCATTTTGGGTGAGAACTTCTCCAAGTACATATTTTGAAGCATTTTTTTCTAACTCAAATGACTATTGTAGGTTTGGAATGACTAAAATTGGTGCAGATAATATCTTATCCTTCATTCATACAAATGTATTATGTTGTGCCTTTGTCCACATGAACTTTTTCTTCTCTTCTCCTTGTGTTTCTTGATTCAAAGGCCATGTAAGGTGATAAAAACCAAGTACAAACCTACAATAAAAACTATCTAGTCTTAAGAAACTTCATAGTTCAGTGACAATCTTTGGTTTCAGCCAGTCTTAGATGACCTAGATTTTTTTTGGGTCTACATGAACACCATCCTTGTTGATTATGTATCCCAAGTGCTAGATATGCTCCTTACCAAAGGAACACTTATCTATGTTAGCATAGAGCTTGTTCTGATGCAAGGTCTGAATAACCAGTTGGACATGTTGAACACGCTCCTCACATGTCTTGTTGAAGACCAAAATGTCATCCAAGTACATCACCACAAATGAATCAATGAATGGCCGCAAGATATTTTTCATCATCCTCATGAATGTTTCAGGTATATTTTCAAGCCCAAAAGTCATGACCAACCATTCGAATAATCCCTCATTGGATTTGAATGGAATTTTCCAAACATCTACAGGATCAATGGGAACTTAGTGGTACCCTGACTTCAAATTGATCTTCATAAAGAATTTATCTCCCTTGAGCTAGTATAAGAGGTCATCAATTGGTGGAAGTGGGTATCATTTCTTTACTATGATTTTTTTTAAGGCTCGATAGTCAATATAAATCCACCATGTCTCATCTTTCTATCAAAAAAGAACGATCAAACTTCCATGAGGTGATGCACTTGGTCAAATGTGACCCTTTTGAATCAGCTCCTAAATTTGATACTTGATCTCCTCATTATAAAGTATTGATTTCCTATACAAGGGGCCATTCAAGAGTGGTGTTCTAGGGACCAATTCAATTGTATGTTTTACCTAGAAATGTTGAGGCACACCTGTCAATGGTATGAATACATCTGCATATTTAGATATCATCTTATCCATTTTCTTATGTTGCACATTTTTTCCTCATTACACTACTGTTGTAGGTTCTCCAACCTTTTTCTTCTTCTCAGGCCATATCATGAGTAGGAAAAAGTTCTGGTATTGATAAATCAACCTTCAACATTGGTTTGCACTAATCAGGGCCACTAATTTGGTAGGGGTTACCTTTGGGATGTGGTAGCGCTAAGGGCCTAGAGTAATTATAGCACTTCTAGACCTCAATTCATAGACAACATGACAATCCCACATGTATGGTTTTACAAGAAGTACATCATAAACATCTATCATCACACACAATTACATATTTGAAAGTTTTGATTGAATAGGGAAGGTGACATTGTCGATTCACATGGATGTCTCTTCATTCACTAATCCAACCAATAAAGTATGGTTATGGTTGAGGATTTGTTACAATATTTACCCTCTTTACTATTTATGCATATACAATATTCTTTTGGCTACCACTATCTATAATAAAATGAAGAGTTATTCCATTTACCCGCATCTATGAGTGGAACAGACCTTTTGCATCCTCTTTTGGTGGAGACACTATTCGTGTGGTGGAAACAATGGTATATAGATCTGCATCCATAATTAGATTCTCTTTTGCATGTGTAATGTGGTTTTATATAGAGGATTTTCTTGCATCTGGATCCCACGACTCTATTATCAAATGTTTGTTGACATCTCATCAATCCTTCATGTCATGGTACCTACTCTTGTGCTTATCACACCACATCCTTATGTATTTTCGTGGCTTTTATTTCAATGTATGATTCTTTTCTTGTCTCTATGATGGGGCATCCCTTCCTTGCTTCTTGGTGTCATTTTTCCCTTTTTTGTAATATGAAGTATCTTTATTTCCCCTACATTTGGGCCTTTCTTTAATCTTGATAGCATGTCAGTAGGATTCTTTGAGAGTATTGACGTCTATAAACTCCATCTCTTCCTGTATGTAATATCGTAACCCGCTATAATATTTGATAATATAATGCTTCTTAGTGTCCTGTGCAGCCACTTTTTCCTATAGGGTATGAAACTCAATGGTGTATTCCTACACGATCTGATCACAAACTTGACGTAATTGGTGTAGTTTCTTGAACTGGTCCTTATAGGTCTTCATTGGATAATATTCTTATTTGATGGCCTCTGCAAAATTATCCCATGTCTCTAAAGGTTTTGTATCGACCATTACATAATCATTATCATCCCCGTGCATGGAGTATGATTCTTACCATTTTTTTACATGAAGGGATGTTGTCAAAAGTGCTAAGGTTATATTTTCACCATCAAAAAAATTATTGACAAAAAATATGGTTCAATTTGGTTGATCCATTTATCTAATTCATCAGCATCAATTTTTCCTTTAAACTATGCAATGTCAAAAATTACTTGTACCTTGAATGGTGTCGAGATCCCAAAGAGCCTACTTGATGTGGTTGTAATTGTGGAGGTGGGGCCAGTTATAAGGACAACCTGAGAGATGATGTCAACAAATTACACCATCATCTCCCTCTTTTGCTTCGCAAGAGCTTCATCAAGTAATCCTTTGAAGGGATCTCCCATTTCCTCTTGTGTTGCTTGCGGTTGTTTCAAACAATAAGGAAGGTAATCTTAAGGATCATGAGTCTTGACACCATGCTTTTGGTATTCTAACCTTGTGCATTCTACATGCAAGAGTGAAAAAACCTGCTCTGATACCATTGATCTAGATTGAAGTGGAACTCGATGGAAAAATGTAGACACTAAATCACACACTTAGGGTACATTTCTAGGTCCTAGTCACATATTACTATTCATATGATTCCTAAGTGAGAAAATTACTAATTCACCACTAACTTTGGCCTCTTTGTTGGCTTTCTAGGTTTCTTCTTGGCCTTACACACTCTATTTCCCAGTCTAACTTTCGATACTTCATCTTTCTGAGTATGGACACTAGCACCCAGCCAGAACGCCAGCGCCTAGGTGCCCACGTCCTTCTGGGTGCCCCGACATCGTTGTATCTTTCTCACATATTTTGGGTCCTTTCTAGTTGTTGGGAATCTTATTTTCTTGGTGGTCAGCCTTTAAGTGGTTAATTATGAAATTCAAACAAGGGAATCATATAAATACAAATCTATATGCCCATAATAAAGGAACAAGCACTAAGCATTATCTATCACCACATAAGGTTGCACTCAAATTCCATTACAAGAGCATTCAAGCATCCATCTAGCTCCACACAAGGGACAAGGGACTGTTATTTCTGTATACACGCATAGGAGGGAGAGTTCATTTTTCCATGCAAACATCTATCTAAATTTTCTACATCTAGCTATTGATCACTATTCAAATGTTTCTGGCACAAGATCCACCTAGGGCATGATTCTACACACACACACACACACACAACTACATAGAGTCTGAAATGTAGTGCAGTGCTCGGATCATAAGTTCATTTAATTGATTGACCACCAATGTCAGTCTGACTCCCCATATGAATCTTTTTATTTTTTAGGATTTGATGTGTTTTGGGTTTTTGCAGGTGCTCTTTCTCTTTACATGTTTCAAGAAAACTCAGCAATCAAAAAGCAAATTATAGGCAGCTAAAGGTGACATCCAATGAACATCTCGCAACCCTGTGAAACTAATTTTTTGAGGTTCTGGGTAGTCACAAGTGCCAAGAGGAGGTTTACAATGCCCTAGGTTCCCTTGACCCTATCCAGGAACTTTATTCCCAGCATTTCCAATGCTAGCACAATTTTTTGGGCTTGGTTACGACAGTCTGCCTTCATGTTTCATCGATTTTCCAACTCGGCACAACTTTATATTTATTGTGAATCAGCTAATTATTTTACCCTCTCTTTTACAACTAGGGTTTCAATTTTATCTAGCTTATCTCTTAGGTAAAAAAATTTATTTCATTATTTATTTACTAGTTGTTACATTACGATTAGAATTTAACCTAAATTTCAATTTGTGCTAAATTTCAAATTTCTTTGTATGATTTAATTCAAATGCATCCTAATTGCCAAGTTTTTCTGAAAAAATCCCTAGACACCATGTATCTCCCTAGAGGTATGTCACCGCATCCAATGAGTGTTATTTTAAATTTTCTATCTAATGACCCTAGCCTTTGTGATCCTCCATCTAATCAACCCATGTTGGAGTCAATTCAAGATTTTCATACTTTATTTCAAGACAAATTTTAGGCTATGGAATCCATGATTACATCCCTTAAATCTAAAATCCAACATCATAAGGATGTTTCTCAAGCTCATGCTAGTTCTTCTTCACATCCTCATTCTATATCTTCTACATGTGCTCATATTAGTGAACCTCAAGTCTTATTGCTCCCCGCACCTCTCAAGTTTGACCTCAATACTTAACAATAAGATATTCTTTAGTAGCTCATAGCTCATCAATTGATCAGTTTCCCAACTACTCATTGTTATCATCCTTATCGAATAATCAAATATCAAGGTCTCCCATTTTTTGTTTATCATCGAATCAACAGACATAATGATGATGATTACTATGTTTTAAAATGAAGAGTCAAGCATCTTGAGTGTCAAGGTTTTATCTTATTCACTACACGATGTTATGTTACATGGTCCTCTCCACTTGTTACATCTCAATGGGTTCCTCAATCTCATTTGTCTAGGTCTAATGAGCATCATGTAATCAATTAAAATGTTTCATCTTTTGTCACTCAAGCTAAGTAACCACCTCTCACAATCAGTATTATTCCTCCTCCTCTCAAGTCATCCACAACATTACCTAGTCAAACTACGGAACCACCTCTCAAAATCAGTTCACCTTATTCTCTTATCAAGTCTTTTGTAGCGTCGTCAATCCCACATAATCTCCAACCAATAAATTTTTTCAAAGCAAAACTACTCCTTCTACTGATGGTCAGGACACATTTCAAACTCTTCCACCATCGCATGGTCCTAGTGTTGCGTCTACCTACCATTTTGTTGGATCTCTATCTTATCACAACACAGGTGACACTCTCCCACAATGGCATGGTATATCTTGCGTTTTTGCATAAATATCCATCATCATATACTTGGGGGCATAATTTTTATCTCTCCCCCCTCCTAGCATTATCAGGTGTCTTGTATTTCTACTATTACGCTCCATGATTCATGTTTCATCTCTCTAAGCATCATTGCACATCTTAATACACTTGTATCATCATTACCCAATGACGCACTCTCATTATTTGGTTCACACTTGAAGGTTGAAGTCATACTACATTCATGAACCTCACACACTACACATTTAACACTCAGTGCATTCATGACATATCTCTCTTGTTGTAGTCACAAAATCATATACTTTAGGCATTATTTATCATGGTCTCATACTACTATTTAGAAGGTTCTCAAGTGAAGAAAGTACTAATTAATCCCCCCTTTTGGCCATCTTATTTTACTTTTTATTCATCATTTCCACGTATTTACATATACATGCCCAGCTATTTCATCACAATCCCATCATTTTATCCTATATCAGGGTGTCCATGCATGTACTAGGCCACCCTGGTCTAACCTGGGGTGCCCTTATCCTTTTTTTACTTTTCCCCTTCTTTTTAGGCATCTTATATCAATTTTTCATCCTTATCTTTTTCCTAGTTGGCCATGTCGAGGTTAATTATGAAATTAAAGCAAGAGAACCCTATAAATATAAATTTATGAGACCATAATGAGGGTCCTAGCGTCACTCACTACTATCACTCCATCTAGAGTTGTATTCATTGTATCACTTGCATCCACACAATTCCATGCATCAAGGATAGGAGATTTTTTTCAACACACAAAGCATAGGGGGAGGGATTCTATTCATTTCCATACACATGTGCTAGTACATTTTCTATAGTTATTATTGTTTGCTACTTCACAAAGTGCAACTGGCACAAGATCACCTAGGGCACGACATTTGCATGCACACACCAGAACTACATTTGGTTCTAAAATGTAGTGCAACGCTGAGATTAGTAAGTCCACTATTGTGGCAGCTGAGGTCAATCTGACCCATTCATTTTGCATCTTTTATTTTTAGGGTTTTGATACTTCTTTGTCTTTTACAGGGCATTCCTTCATCCTACATTATTTCATACATCCAGCATAGTTTGGAAAATCTAGTGCGATAGGTAGGAAATATTTTAAAATATCTTGCGACATTGGAAGAACTATATTTTGATATTTTATAGAGACCATGGTGCTTATTCTATAGAAAAGGGCACCTATTCTATAGACCAAGGCACCTCGGGGTGTCCCAGTACCCTCCTGAGTGCTCCAGTCCATAAAAACCCTCCATATCCGGCCTTTTTGGGAATTCTAAGTGATCGTTCATGCTCCTGAAATCCACAGTCATACCTGCGACACATTGCGACAGTCTTTGGAAATCAGCTAAGTTCTTTCTTTTTATATCTTTGCATACTTAGGATTTTATTTCATTTAATATAATTATTTAAAATCATTCCATATTGTTTTAGCGTAGTTTACAACGTTTTAGTCCTATATTAGATTAACTATTGTTATATTTTCCCATAGTTTTGTTTAATTTTAGTTAATCACTCAAATTCTCACATGACATGTTTCCATATAACGCACTCTAGTTTCATGGTTCATACTCGACTATTGAGGGTCTAAATCTAAAATGAACCTCAATGCACTCATTCATGCTCTATGCTTTCCCATTCATATCTTTCTAGCACACACATTCAAACTATTTCCTGATGACGCACTCTTTTTCTATGGTTCATTCTCAACTGTTGAGGAGGCATGTATAAATGAACCTCATGACATGCATATTCATTCATATTCACTCAGGGGGCATGCTTCTCCTATCATACTCAATTTTCATTCCATTCCATCTCACTCACTCACAACATACTACATATCTTGGTTGCACATATTCTTTCTTTACTTAAACTTATTACATGTACACTTTTTTGCACATGTTAGTCAGATATTTTGTATGTCATTATCTTTTTATATACATATGCATGTTCACTTGTATTCTAATTATGAATGCAAACTTTACATAGATCTTTACACACAACATGGATGTTTGGCGTAGTAACTCTTACCAATCCCACAACAGCTCCTGGGGGCATCCATTTTCATCCACATCCCATGTGTTATTGTTCTGACTTATACTATTTCATATTTCTTACTATCACACTACTATATCAAATCATACACATGTTGACATACTTTCTATCTATTTAACATGCTAATGAGTGCTTCATGTGTAGTATTTACTTTGCAAGTCTATTTGTTACCATGATCGTCTCATACTTTTTTTGTCACTATTTTCCAGTGCTTGCTATTGTATGTCATTTTTTTCAGGATTTTCCCTTTGTCTTGTGTGCATACTATATGCTTTCGGCCACTTCGGCCTTGATTGTCTTGTGACATTGTGAGAAATGTCCCATGTATGAAACCCATTTTTTGTGGTCTACTTTGTCTGCATTATTGTTTGTCTACTTTTTCTTTTTGCGAGCTAGCTTACATATTCTCTTCTATATATGCATTTGTCTTTTCTTATACTAACACTTGTTTCCTAGCCACTTTGTTTGTGTGTTCCTTGGTTTTTACCAATCACACTCCCTCCCCCCTCCAGGGCATCAATTTTAGTTTAACATTTGGTCCTCCTTTTTCCACATACTCGTAGAGAAGTTGTATGCACCCCTAATGAGGGGAGGCATACATCAGGTCAATCGGTCACCCCATTCAGCAAAATACAGTTATAGTATAGCACAGTTTAGTAATGGTACGGCATAGTAATTAGTCTCAAAAATGACCCAGAATCTGAATTGGATCTTCATCACAGCATAGACGCCAGTGTCCAACACTAGAAAGTAGTCTCTAGGTGCCCCTAACCCTTCATGGGAACCTATGACAAGGGTTTGGTTATATAGTTTGGCACAATTTATGGTAATTTACAAAGTGGATTTTACAGGACATGTACAATTCTGTAGCACTCGGCATGCATGCATTCCACCATATTTTTTATTTTCAAGTTGGATCGAACTGGATCGAAAAGGATCAGATTTGAACACACCATCTACAGTGGTGTTTACACTTCAGGAAGCAGTCAAAGGTTAGAGAATAACACTATACATTTCTCCCTACACTTCTTCTGCACTTGGCATGAGATCGCCCAAAAAATCACACTTGACACAACTTGCATGAGATCACCCAAAAAACTCGTTCTTCTACCACATCTTCAAGATTATTTCTACTCCTTTCATTCATCATGGATTAGGTGCACATGTTCCTTTTCACATTTTTACATACTTTTATTACACACTTTTTACTCATTTGGATCGAATTTTTCATATACACATATTTGACTACTCGTATGCTCCTCTTTTGCAAGTCCGTCCTTATGGGAGTAGTAGTCACATAATCATCAAGCACCAAACAACATCAACAATAGGTATAACACAACACAACACATACACTTTCACCCCTAGGTTCACTTCCTCTCCTCTAGCTTCCACGCTTCATTTCTTTTATCACTCTATACTTTTTCTTATCTCCTCAGCAAGCTTATTTGCCATCGATCTACATGGTTATCAGGTACGCATCTCTTATGTACTTTATTTTATCAATAATTCACTTAATAACATAAATTGGGGAGAAATGTAGACACTAAATCATGCACTTTGGGTACATTTCTAGGTCCTAGTCACATAATACTATTCATATGATTCCTAAGCAAGAAAAGTATTATTTGACCATTGTCTTTAGCCTCTTTTCTTACTTTTTGGTTTTCTTCTTGGCCTTACACACCCTATTACTCAGTCTGAATTTTGATAACTCAACTTTTCTTATTCTAAACACCAGCACCTAAGCACCCCTATCCTTCTAGGCACCCTAACCTCTTTGTATATTTCTCACATCTTTTGGGTCATTTCTAGTTGTTGGGCATATTATTTTCTTGGTGGTTGGCCTTTTAATGGTCAATTATAAAATTCAAACAAGCAAATCATATAAATACAAAGTTATGTGACCATAATAAATGACCAAGCACTAAGAATTATCTATCACCACCTAAGGTTGAATTCAAATGTCATTACAAGAGCATTCAAGCATCCATTTAGCTCCACACAAGGAACAAAGGACTCTTATTTATGCATACATGCATATCAGGGAAATTTCATTTTTCCATGCACACATTGTTATCACCAAATCACTACACCCTCTAGTTGCTCAACATGTGAGTGTGTTGATGCAAGCAATGTGACTAGGTAACATGGAATTACTTCAAGGTGTGGGACCTTGCAATTGAAGCAGTTTTCTAAAGAAAGTTGGCTCTTCTTCATAAAATAGCGCAACGGCTAACTCTAATGGGAATAAATCTAACAACTACTTCTAATCTATGACTTCCAAGGAACCAGGGTGAGAGAAATAGCATAAATGAAAGAAAACTACTCTACGGAGGTGACGCACCAAATGGGAACGGTGTAGGGAATCTCTTGAATGTGGAAGTGATAGAAAATGAGGTGTTGAGAGGGTGTAACAGTCACCACAGTCAACAGTAACATCCAACTAGCTCCTCCATGAAATAACAACAATGAAATTTGCAAGACAATTAAGCTTGACACAATACAGATACAAGTGAAGTGAAAAGGTAAGAAAAAGACAAAAGACACAAGAAAATGGAAGAATACATCCACAATACTTAAATCCACGGCTTCATTGATTTACACAATTTAATTAACTATAGATAAAGGCCAGTATCATTGTATAAGATGTCTAGAATGAAGGCCTACAACACATTTTCTTCCTAGACAAATTTTGGTAGAGTTTCGGTAAGAAAAGAATACCTGCCTTAAAATAAAAGAGATCACAATTTATAGAAGAAATTGGAGAGGAGAGAGAAAGTCAAGTTTCTCGGATGCATGCATTTCTCACCCACCAAGTGCAAATTTAAATTAATACATCATGAGTCCCTTTTTGTAGCCCATCACTGTTGTATTATAGCTTATGGGACAATAAATTTCTCCCCATGTCCCATTAATGGTGGTAGATGGTTGTATAGTCCAATGGAGTTCTGGAGAATAAATTTCATTTTTTACCCTTTTCCACTCACTAAATCTGAAATATGAGGATTCTAATGCATAGAGGACTTTGAGACCTTTCCATAAAGTCCAATTTTGTGTGAAATGAAGCTCTGGGGAGAAACTTATGGTGTTTTAAAAATCAAAGACCATTGGGAGAGACAAGGGCCATCACTATTGCTTCCCAATTCATTGCGTTGATCTGATCATGCACTATTTCCCTTTGCATCACTATTTTCCACTTACTTTACTTCACCCTTTTTATGAAGTAAAGAAACCCATTTTCACCGCATAACCCCATTTTGCATTACTTTCTAGTTCATTTCGATGAATTGAAGGTTTATTACTAGCCTAGGGTGGCGAGCCAGCTCACCACCCAACTTGCTGTTTAGCCCGGTTCATAGCTCTCTCCTCAACTCAATTAATGGTTCGGTCCTCCTTATGTGTCGATTTCGGTTCCTAATTTACTTGTCAAGTTAGAGCTATCACCCTTAAAATCACCATTTTACATGATGATAACCCGACAGTTCATTACGGTGATCCACATCATCCTTACTTTGTTTACGTTGAACTCGATCCCCTTTACTTCAAAGTTGTAATCCCTTTGTTCGCTGCTTAACACTAACTCGGCATCCATTCGACCCTCCTCTACTTGGCTTGCATTAAAGGAATCCCCACTTACTATTTTAGTAAGAGCCTTCCAATTCATCACAACACCTTCTCATGGATTGGCGGTCCTTTGTTTGTATTGCGTCGAACTCCTAATGCTTTGCTTTTTATCGACTCGCATATGTAATTCTTCATCCCTTAGAATGTCGTAGTGCACTAACTAACTTGTCATTCTCCACTTACATCAGTGATTCCCAATTATCTTACTTGCCTTGCGTCAAACATAGCCCCTCTTACTTTTTTAGTAAGAGCCCCCCAGATCGCCGTATAGAACTATGACTTGCTTCCCCTTTTCATTGAATCAATATAATTTTACTTGCCCTAAATGCAAGCCAAGTTGTTGGACCACCAATTGCCAATTCGCACTGCATTGATTTCCATTAGCTTTGTTAGCATCGAATCACACCCCACTTACTATTTTAGTAAGTCCCCTTTGATTTTCCGCATAGCATGGTTTTAGTTTGGCGACCATTGCGTCGATTTGGTTCTACTTTACTTGGTTCGTGGCCCATAGCAAAGACTTTTCTTAGCCATTCACCGCATCGCACATTCTTTGGCGGTCTCAACTGATGTGACTCACCAAGTCACCTATAATTCTCCATATGTTGAGCTCTGTTGGGCTCGGTCCTAGCATGCCCCTTTGACATCTCTACGACTTTGTGTTGGCTTCATGAGCCCCCAAATTTTTTGGCCATTATCTCCTCATTTTCATGGCTCGTTTCTTCAAAAAACCTCTTCATGAGCTACCTTGGTTGACTCCATTATCAACCCATCGTTCAATTCTTTACGACTCACCCGATTTGAACCTGATTGTCCCCCTCGCATCCTCCATGATTGTGGCTGACTCAGCCCTGATTTCCTTCTCCATTTGCATTTCGCTTCATCCTTTGGTGAGCTCACACGAATGTCAAACCATTTCATTGTATCACCCCTTGATACCTTCTGTACAGCCGAGCTCAAGGATTTTGGCCCTAAATGTTGGTCGATTTCTCTACCTCATCATTGACAAACAACTCGGCCTTAACACATCCTCCTCTTTGCAACTCGTTGCATGGCTCACGTAGCTTACCTCCCGCAAGCTCCTCAACTCATCGAGCTCAAGGAGCTCGGCTCTCTATCCACCACATGAAAACTTCGACTCAGCTCGCCGACTAACTCGATGAGACATTTTTTGGCTCAGTGACCCTTTAGATTCCCCTTTCCCATTTCAGAAAAAAAAAATTGGATTTTCTAGGGAACTTGTCAATATAGAGGACCACAAAGGTGATATTGGGCTCCCCGGGAACTATCCTTTCAGTGTTGGCTGTTTTCGGCCTGATATGGGCCCGCGTGTGCTGCATCCCATCATTTTTAATTTGATCTTGAGGGTCAAAACCCAAAAGAGGAAAAAAATCCTCAATATGATTTTCACTCCTGAAATCCCTAGAAAAACTCCCAAAGCCTCAGAAATCACCAGTAACGTAATTTCAACCTTAGGTGCCCCTCTCGGTGCCTGGGTCTAGTCACATCCACGTTGTCCATTTTGTCCGAGGGAGGGAAAAATGAATAACACACATCTATCTACATTTTCTACATCTAGTTATTTCACATTATTCAAGTGTGTCTAGCATAAGAGCCACCTAGGGCACAATTCTACACACACACGCACAAAACTACATGGAGTCTAAAATGTAGTGCATTGCCCGCATCATAATTTCATTCAGTCGAGTGACCATCAAGGTCAGTACAAATCCCCATATGCACCTTTTTTATTTTTAGGATTTGACATTTTTTGGGGTTTTACATTTGTTATTTCTCTTTGTATGTTTCGAGCGAACTCGGCGATCAAGCAACGAAGTACAAGCGATAAAAGATGACATCTAGCAAACATCTCATGGCCCTGTAAAACTATGTTTCTGAGGTTCTAAGAAATAACAGGTGCCCAAAGGAGGTCTACAGTGCCCAAAGGAGGTCTACAGTGCCCCATGCACCCTTGATCCTGTTCAGGTGCCCTAGTCCTAGAATTTTCAGCGCTCACACAATTTTTTGGGCTCAGTTGCGACTGTCTGCCTTTCTATTTCATCAATTTTCTATCTCAATAGAGCTTCGGATTTATTGTGAATCAGCTAAGTATTTTAGCCTCTCTTTTGTAACTAGGGTTTCAATTTTATCTAACTTATTTCTTAGGTCAAATCTATATTTCATTGCTTATTTATTAGTTGTTAAACTGCAATTAAAATTTACCATAAATTTCATTTTTTGTTAAATCAATAACACATTAACAATGGTGATTAATGTACTGTAACAATCAAATTCACAATGAAAGAGCTATGAACACAAAAAATTATTATTACAATTCCAAATGAATACAAATTGGAAATCTCCATAAGAGAGATGTATTCCCAGAGATCTATCTCTTTATTCAAAACAAGCTACTTTTTAGCTATATAAGGAGATATGAAAAGAACTTACTAAAAATAGAATATGAAGGGTTTTGGATGGGAACCAAAAGGTAATCCTACATGGATACCATTGGTATCCACCTTAGGATGGATTTAAAAATATAAAAGTGGACAAATTTGAAATATATCCAATTATTACTATTATTTTATTAGCCCCCCTTGTCGAGATCATATCTTTTAACCTGTTAACCCATTTTACGAACCAAAATAAGCATTAGAAAGAGCACAGAACGATATTTACGTGGGAATCTATAACAACAATTACACTATGTTTCCTCATCACTATCATTAAAACTCCATAAATTCTCCATAGATCCTCAAAATCAAAAGACTAAAAGCTGCTGAAAAATAGATAAAAATAGGTTTCCAGGACTTTCCAAAATAGATTTTTGGAAATCATGTTCTGGATCACAAAGATTAGAAAGATGAGGTGTTTAATATATTGTATCCTTACCCATGGAATAAGGTGTGGAAAAGGAATTGTGTCTTATGGCATGGGTAGAAAGATCATGGATAATATGTAACCAAGGATGGTTTAGAAGGATATTATAATTGGGATTATGAAGCATAACATGAAATAGAACATTAAGATTGTAAGGGCCTATAATAATGGGTAGAGTGATTTCTCTGAACACTTTCTTAGGTGTATTATCAAATCCGTGAATACATAGAGTAAATGGAGTTAAATCAGCAACACAAAATCCTATTTGATGGAGAAAATAAATGTTGTATACATTAAGAAAGGATCCATCATTAACTAAAGCACGCGTAAGAATCACATTACTAATTTGAACTTGAATACACAATAGAGAAACATTGTCCTCAATTTGATGGTAAGCCATAAAATAATTTGACACAAGCAAGCCAAATAGACAAATAGATTTGGATTGAAAGTAATGTTGATCAAAAAGTGATTGTCATCAAATGAATTAAACGACCGTATCTTGAAATAGAATTTGAATTTTATAAAACAAAAAGAGTATTTTTTGAATCTATAATGTAAAATAAAAACCTAAAATGGATTTTCTCAAAATTATTTTTCGAATTATTCCTTAGTTACCAAAAAATGTAATTTTGAATTTCTCAAAATTGTGCAAAAAAATTAGGGGAAAAAAGAGGTTTTAGTTAAATATGTAAAAATGAATAATAACCTCAAATGAATTTTAATTTATAGATTTTTTATTCTCAAGATATGAAACAAAAAAAAAAATTGAAAATTGGGAGCCCTAGAAAGTGACCCAAAGGGTAGGATGAAGGATGAAACACTAGGGAAAAAATTTCAGATCTGATTTATGACAGGTGATAGATGAAAATCAGGTTTGGATCTGAAGATAAGATGTAGATATAAACCCTATTGCAACTAGGGTTTGGGTTTGGAGAAGAATGGATTCCTTAAATAGCATATAAGGGATTAGATTCACCAAATGATCTAACAAAATATTAAATCTTAATTAGAGGATTGAAATCAAATAGATAGGGAAGTAATAAGAAAGATCTAGCATGCAAAGTACAAGAAAATGTGCAAGATAGGAGATAACAGTAACTTAGCTTGTATTTGGATATCTGGAATGAATCTGGGTTGGGAAATAGGCTGAGAAGGTTAGATCTGGACTATGTAGGATATATCTGAGAAATTGGAATCTAGAACTTCTTTAGACATAACCGCCCAAAGGGGGTAGGACTGCCCTGGAAGCTAGTGTCCAATCTGAGGGTTAGTGTCCAATTTAGGTGCTATTTCTACTCTTTCAAGGTCTTAACTTAGTTTCTTCCTTTCATTGTTTATCACTTCAAATCTGGTGTAGGGTTCCTATGTCACATCTATTCCTACAAAACAAACCCTAGCTATATGCACTTTGCTCAAGAAAAACATTAGATGAAATAAATAATGTATATGCTTGAGTCGATTTGACCTTGACATTCACCCCAATGTGATTGTACTAAGTGTTACACTACATTTCAGACTCTATGTAGTTCTAATGTGTGTGTGTGATTGAAATGTGTCCATTGAAGTTAGGTTTCCATGTAAACACTAAATCACGCACTTTGGGTACATTTCTAGGTCATAACCACATACCACTATTTGTATAATTCCTAAGCAAGAAAAGTACTAATTGACCATTGTCTTTGGCCTCTTTGATTTCTTTCTATTTTCCTTCTTGGTCTTACACACTTTCTTGCTCAATCTGACATTTGAAACTTTAATTTTTCTGGATCTAGACCCCAGTGTTAGCCATGACATTGGTGCCTCATCCCCTTTGGGTGCCCCTGACCTATTTGTATCTTTCTCGCATATTTTGGATCTTTTTTATCCATTTGGGCATCTTATTTTAGTGTTCATCCTTTTAATGGTTAATTATGAAATTCAAACAAGGGAATCATATAAATAAAAAGCTATTTGATCATAATAAGGGACCAAGCACTAAGCATTATCTATCACCACCTAAGTTTGTATCCAAGAGCATTCAAGTATCCATCTAGCTCCACACAAGGGACAAGGGATTTTTGTTTCTGCATACATGCATAAGATAGGAAGTTCATTTTTCCATGCACACATCTATTTACATCTAGCTACTTGCTCATTATTCAAGTGTGTCTCACACAAGAGCTACCTAGGGCATGATTCTACACACACACAGAGAACTACATGGAGTCTAAAATGTAGTGCAGCACCCAGATCGTAAGTTCACTCATTCGGATGACTGCCAGGGTCATCCTGACTACCCATTTACATCTTTGTCTTTTTAGGATTTGATTTGTTTTTGGGTTTTGTAAGTTCTCTTTCTTCTTGTAGGTTTCAGGAAAATTCGGTGATCAACCAGTGAATCACAGACGACTAAAGGTGACATCCAGTGAACATGTTGCAACCCTGTGAAATTGAGTTTCTGAGGTTCTAAGCAGTCACAAGCACCCAAAGGATATCTATAATGCTCTAAGAACCCCTGACCCAGTCTAGGCACCCCAATCCAGGAAGATCCTATGGTCATACAATTTTCTGAGCTCGGGTGTGAAGCTTCCTTCCTCCTGTTCATCAATCCTTCAAGTCAGCATAGCTTTGGAATTATTGTGAAATTAGATAAGTATCTTACCCTCTCTCTTGCACTTAGGGTTTTAAGTTTTTAATTTCTTATTGCTTATGGAAAATCAGTACTTTATTGCATATATATCTACGTTATTACATATTTAGATTTAGCATTTATTTTTTTCATTTTTTTCTAAATCATTCCCTTGTGCCAGTCACACTAAAATAGCAGGATACAATTACTTTTCCCCCAATATAAATGTGTCAGATTGAATTCAGAAATAGCCCCTCTTATACAATGAATAATGCATCCAAAATGGAGTCCTTGAGTGTTGCTCCTTGTCCAAGTGTTAGATAGTAAGTATTAGACCCAATTTTCTAACCCATAGTAGTAGTGACTAGGTCTGTGTGTGTGAATGACCAAGTCTAGGTCGTGTGTGTGTGTGTGTATATATATGTATATATATGCATGTGTCTGTGTATGATTCCCTCGTTTGAATTTTTTCATTAACAACCAAAAAGATGACCCAAAGTGGTAAAAGAGACTTTAGAAAAGATAACAAATGATGTGACATTTCAAAATTGAGAAAATGCAGGAAAGTGACAAAGCGCCCAAAGGGGACAATAACGCATGGGTGCTCTTGTCCTTAATGGGCAGTATCATATGGGATTCTCGGAGGATATAATAGAAAATACAGAGCTAGGTCATGTGATGTTAAATGTCCAAAAGTAAAGTGATCATTCTAGAAGATAAAATGTCAAGAGTGTCAAGAGGGATAAAACAATGCAAAATAAAAATAAGGGTTGTTAGTGCCTAGTTTTCTTACTCAGGAATCATGCATATAATGACCAACTTAGAGGCATGATGTAACTAGTAAGTGCATGATTTCATGACTACATTAGAGTAGTTTAGTGAAGGGAAATCAGAACTCTCCTAAGGTCTACCTCAAGGAGCCAAGAGTCTCACACCTTGGAGGTAGTCCCATGTTGTGTTGAGATTAAAATATCTATCAAATCATAAGAGTGCACACAATTATTTTCCAACACAAACAGCTTGCGAAATTTCCAAGGCTTATGTTAGGAAACTCTTTTTGGCCATCCATATGCAGGCTATACACAGAACTAAAATGTAACTTTGTGTTCAATTTCTTCCATAATGTGCACCAAAATTAGCCAACAAACTTAGTATCTCCATCAAATACAATGGTACATGGAAATCCATGAATTCTCACAAGTTCCGTGAAAAACAAGTTAAAAATATGTGTAGCATCATTAGTTTGCATACAAGTAAAAATATGATCCATTTTTTATAATTTTTCCATAACAAAAAAGATAAAATCATAACCCTTCCATGTTTTAGGCAATCTTGAAATAATATCGATACTTAGATGCTCAATAGGTTACTTACGTATTCGCAGTGGTTGATATAACCCTTCATTCTAACTCTTCCCCTTTTCCAAATAACATAATTTGAATCTCTATGCATATTTGCACACATATGTAGCCATCAACATCCAAACATATCTCTCATTTAACTATGTCAAGGTCTTATCTATCCCAAAATGACCTGAAAATCTTCCACAATGTTTCTCCTAAATCAAATTCTCCCTCCTTGACCCTCACAGTGCACACAATTGTGTGCCTTTTCAAAATATTCATCTTCTACATAGATATCCTTCATTACCTCTAACCCTGCTACTCCCACTCGCATCTCACTCAATAGGTTGCATCTTCTACTCAACACATCTGCAACTTTGTTTGATTTCCCACTTTTGTGATTCAAAAACAATGAGTAAATCAATCAACCCATTTCATGTGTCTTTGATTCACCTTCCTCTGGTTATTGATGAATATTTAATGTTTGATGATTCGTATACAAAACTAACTCTTTGGGAAACAAACAATGCATTCACTTCTTCAAAGCTTGCACAATGGATTTAAAAAATTATCATAAATTGGATACATTTTCCTTGTATAATTCAATTTGTCACTAAAATATGTGATGGGCCTTCCCTCCTCAGTCATCATATCTCTAATAACTATTTCACTTACATCACAATCAACCTGAAATATATTATTAAAATCATACAAGGCCAAAATTAGTTGCTGCCATGACCTTTTGCAACATCTGAAATTCATATTATACATCTGCAATTTACGTAAACTTCTTGTCTCCCAACATCACTTATATGATTGGTGCACAATTGTTTTTAATCCTCTAATT
This sequence comes from Taxus chinensis, assembly GCA_019776745.2. Classification (NCBI taxonomy): domain Eukaryota; kingdom Viridiplantae; phylum Streptophyta; class Pinopsida; order Cupressales; family Taxaceae; genus Taxus; species Taxus chinensis. The sequence goes on along the minus strand of CM034152.1, from coordinate 541,340,678 downwards.
AACTCCTTGTAGAAGCTCATTATTCCATGGAAGTTTTGGGCATTTGTGACATTCTTAGGTAACATCCAATCCACTATAGCTCACACTTTCTCATGGTCAATCTTCAATCCTTTTTTAGATATCATAAATCCCAAGTACACCGGCTCTTTTCATATGAAACTTCATTTCTTCAAATTCACCTGCAACTTCTCTCAAGCACTCCAAAACTTTTTGCAAAGGACCAAGTACTCTTCATGTATATTGTTGAAAATTTGAATTTCATCTAAATAAACAATGACAAACATACCTAAGAAAGTTTTCAATACTTTTCATTAACTATATGAACGTACTAAATGTGTTTATTAACCCAAATGGCATGATCAGCCACTTGTGCAATCCATCCTATATTTTGAAAATAGTTTTCAGCTCTCCTTCCTTGATTATAATCTAGTGGTATCCACTCTTCATATCAATCTTCGTGAAGTGCTTCACTTCACTCAGAGAGTCCATTAAATCATCCATGCACAGTAATGGAAATCCTTATTTTATAGTAAGTTTTTTGATAGTTCTATAATCAATGCACATTCTCCATTCTCCTCCTCTCTTTTGTGTTAACACTACAAGTAGTACGCATGAGATGAGAGACTCCATAATCAACCCCATTCTCAATCAACTCTTGCATGTGTTTCCTCATCTCTTCATTCTCCATAGGTGTTAACCTATATGTGGCCTTGTTTGGTAAACTAGACCCTCATATCAAATCCACATGATGATTGATACTACATGTAGTAGGAAAACCATTCAAAATATCCGTCGACATGATATTTTTGTACTCACCAAGCATCTCCTTCACTTTTCACAATTTTTTTTTTTTTTGTGGCCTTGCTTTCCCTTGTTTTTTACATGAGGCTCAAAAATGAATGTAAAATATTCATTATCTTCTTTCCACTACACTCAAGAAATCCTCCTTGAAATCAACAATATCTATGGAATGCTCTCTACCTCTATGCATGTTTCCTTCGTAGGATTTGAAGTGTACTTTCATTTGTTCTTCACCAATGTTTAAATATTTGTGAGGACATCATGAACTACATGTATACCATACTTTCAAGGTATCCTCAGTAACACATGGAATGTCCATTGTAATTATATCACACTTGACTTCGCCTTCATATGATCCAATCTTGATATGCATTTTGTATTTCTTTTTCACAAGAAAGTGATACCCATTCAACAACCATGACACCTTCCATGGATTCGGATCCACTATTGTTTTCAAATCAGGATTCTTAGTGATTTCATTAGAATAAAGATTATCGATGCTACCATTTTGATAATGACCTTATAACACTTACCTCTAGAATTTCAAATGGTTATAAATAATTTATTTCTCTATGTGGGCATGTTCTCTTCTTTCATTAGCTTGAATAACACCCTATTCATCATGAGAAATTTGATGTGTTTCTGTTCTTCTGCACTATTGTTAGTTGCATTACTTTTCGTGTTCATGTGCTGAGCAACATGATTGCTAACATTATTTCTCCTTTTGTCGTTTCTTTGCATGGCTTATGGATGTTCAAATTTATGATGCCAAATGTCTCCACAATGAAAAGAGAGCCCTGTGAATCAGCTACCTCTTCCACTTCCTCTTCCTCTTCAATATTTATCTAAGCATCTTTTTGAATTAGTATGTTCATACAAGGAAGTAATTTCACCCTCATGCGCATGATTTTTTGCATCTTTACACAAACTCCCTCCTCTACATAGGAATTTTCTTTTCCCCCACGCATTGCTTTGTTGCCTCTAGGACTTTTCTCTTACCTTCAATACAAATTGATATGCTTCCTTCACAAACCTCAATCTAACAATATTGAACTCATCTTGAATGGAAATATACAATCCATTAACATATGTTGATATCTTTTCTTTGTCATCTTCCATATAACCCATTGTGATTGTCAACCGATATAACTCTTTTAATATTTTACACTCAACTCTTTCTTCTACAAATTTTATAGCTTTCTAAACAAAGTCTACATGTATGAATTAAGCCTTAAATTTTATGACTAGCTTACCCCATTTTTTAATCTGATCTTTCCATTTTTGCAGTCTTTCAATCTACATGTGTTCCCACCATAAAGATACATAAGATTTTAACTTAGTGCAAGAAAAAATTAACCTTCTTGGGGTCTTTGACGCCTTCATACTTAAAGAACTCCATTTCTATTATCCAAACAATGAGCTCTAGATCTAAACTTCCATATAACCCATTGTGATTGTCAACTGATATAACTCTTTTGTAATAATATACACTCAACTCTTTCTTCTACAAATTTTATAGCTTTCTAAACAAAGTCTACATGTATGAATTAAGCCTTCAATTTTGTGACCAGCTTACCCCAATTTTTTATCTTATCTTTCCATTTGTGCACTCTTTCAGTCTACATGTGTTTCCACCATAAAGATACATAATATTTTAACTTAGTGCAAGAAAAAATAACCTTTGTGGGGTCTTTGACGCCTTTATACTTAAAGAACTCCATTTCTATGATCCAGACAATGAGCTCTAGATCTAAACTTCCAAAATAATTTGAAATGTCCAATTTCACCTTCTTCATAATCCTTGTGATAGTTCACAAGAATAATTCTTATTTATCATGAACATGTTTTTCTTTAGCCTTATAGTCTTTAGGTGCTCTCTCCTCATGTTCATCATCACCCGCAACTTCATCAATGGAAACTCCTATGCATAACATGGTTTTCATCGCTTCCAAACGGGTTTGCATTCCTCTTATCACATCACCCAAGTCAACAAGTCTTGGTGCTCTATTTACTCTAGCAACAATCTCCACGCCATGTGCCATATTTTCTTTCCTCACAATCTTTCAACAATATTTTGCGACCTACACCTTCTACCCAACAACCTAAAATGTTAGAAGATATTTGCAACTACTTTCTACCCACACCCTTAGTGTGGAAAGCATCATATATCTAAAGAGATCACTCACTCACAAACAAGATTGATGTCTATACCAATATCTTCAACAAGAATTAGAAATCGTTGCTCTAATACCAAATTGATGTATTTCATGGGACCATCTCTCAAGTTGTGGGACTTGCAAAACTTGAGATGGACCTCCTAGAGAAAGTCGGTTCTTGCTTCCTAATCTACCTGCCACAAGCTACTCCAGTGCAGGAAGAATCTAACTAATCCTAATCTAACCATTCCAAGGGACAGGGAGAGAGAGAGAGGGTGAAAGAGCCTACACTAAGTGGTGATACACCAGAAAAGGAAGTGGTGAGATACTCTGTTGAGGGAGAATGAAACAGGGAAAAGGGGACTGAGAGAGGTCAGACAGAAGTGACACAGACCTAGATCCAAATCCCATTAAAACTCCATGAAGCATGACATCTTACACCTGCAAACATGAAATACATACACAGGGAGAAAACATGAGATAGAGAGGCACAAAGAAACAACAAAACAATGCCAAGGGTTGAAAGACGCCACGAAACAAGATTTTATTGCTCTATAAGGTGCACAGACTATTACATGGGTGCTCAGAGGCACAAATACACTCTCCAGGCATAGGAGAAGGCTTACAACTCAAATGGAGTCAGGAAACAACTTTGACAGAGTTTCCCCACATCCCAGAATGTCTCTCCCCTTCTCAAATGAGAAGTGTTACAATATATAGATGATGAAAATCAGAAAGAAGAGGAGAAACTTGACTCTTGCTCTTAAAATCCAACCACCAACCATCAATTCCCACTGTGAATCCACCCACAATTTGTCGAGTCTGGTTCCCTATGTCTGTTCGGCATGTTGAAGAAGGAAGAACATGGATCAAATCAAATCAAGATCTGGTAGTTGAAGCAATCAGATTCTGCATTAATGGCCTGAAAGATGTTTTCCCATTTTTCACCCACCTAACCTCATCAAAATTAAAGTTTCAGGCTCCCATGGCATAGACGAGGTCGAGACCTTTCCAATGGTGCCAAATTTGTTGAATTTTGGGCACTGGATCAAAAGATATGTCCATTTGAATGTTTGAGTCATGGTTTATACAAAAATGGCAAAAACCAGTTAGCAGAACGGGTCCACGGGCCCGAAACTCACTTTGTGCCTTTTGGCACCAAAAAATACAAAATGCAAAAATTTCCCCACAGCCCCGCAATTCATTTTGTCAAAAAACCATCTTCGGGCCCGCCAGTCCGCATTTTCCATTTGGGCAAAAAATCACCCCAAGGCCCATTGGCCCACATGTAATTTAGGCTTGACACGTGGCTCCTTGGGCATCAGCGGAGGTGCCCTCATTTTTTACTTTATGCCTTTTCGAGCCAAAAAATTTAGAAACTTCCTCTGACAACCCACCTTCCCAGCTTTGACTTTTCAACATGGCCACGTGGCGAGTTGGCGCTAGTTTGGGGACCACTTTTGGATTTACCTTTTGAAGATGCACTGAAGAGACATGTGGCTCCTTCCATGGCTTGCTCTATTTCTTTATGTTTTTTAGCTAAGTCCTTTTTTCTTGGCAGGGCCATAAGTCTGACCCTGGACACATGGAGGCTCAGGCACTTGTTTGAAAACCCACTCTAAATTTTACTTTTGAAGTAGCATCAGTGCTGACACTTGGCTCCTTCCGTTGGCCTACCTCTGCTTTGACTATTCAACCCCCGAATCTGCTTCCCTTTTTGGACCTAGGACATGTGGAAGCCCAATCATGTTGAGTCTACTTTGGGTCACACCTTTGAATTTACGCACTGATGAACACGTGGAGGCATCCGCTAGTTCTCTATACTTAGTCATATTGATTCCACCTTTCTCTTTTTTACTCTTGGACCCTACATGGAATCCTCACGCTCATTTGGAAACCCACTTTGAGATTTTATCTTTGAAGTAGCACTGAGCGACACTTGGCTTCCTTCCACCTGTCATTATACTTTTGAATTTTAGGCCCACTCTGTCCCTTTTTAGCTCTGGACACGTGGAGGCTTGGCGCTTGTTTGAGTCTCTACTTTTGGATTTACTTTTGGAGATGCACCAATTGAGACACATGGAAGCTTCCATCGTCTCCTCCATACTTAGCCAATTTAAGCTCGCTCTGAATCATTTGTGAAGCCCGAAGCCTTTGAACCTTTTCCCTGTCTTCTCTCCTGAGAGCCTCTAGTTTCTTTGACACTGTTTGCCTCCTTAGCCGACCCTTGCTTCTCCATTTTTGAGCCCGTCTGCAACCTGATCATTAGATTTGAAACATGGGCTCGTGCGACAGAAGTGACCCTTAGATTTCTTCTCGTGGGGTCGTTTGATCCTTTGTAGACCCTGCTCCTCCATTGTAGAGTCCCTTCTTGTTCCTTGATTGTTGGATTTGAATGTGAGTTCTCATGGACAGAGCTGACCCTTAGATTCTGTGTGCAGGGTCGTGTTTGACCAATTTTATCTGGGGGAAAAATTGGGATAACAATTTGGTGACTCACAGGGACATCTTCTTGCTAGATGAAGGGACCAGTAGCCTTGAAGCATCCATTGGGCATGGAGTCAAGAATGATAGCCTGATACTGATCCTTTTTTCTTTGAAAATTTCCCCGATTTCCTGCATCATCTGCTGACCCTGAACTCAGCCCCTGGGGCTTTACCTATTCTTGAGAATGGACTTGTCTCGAATCCAATTTTAGTTGCTCTGTATTTGTGTTTTATTTGAAACTAGCAAACTGTTACAGGAAACTATGGGTCTCTCTGTCGTGAATACTGAAGGGCCTGGCCTCTGCACCTCCAGAGCAATACGAACAAAACTTATGTACAAAGAAAAAAATCATACATGCCTCAAATGAGACATGCAGAGTGTGCACAAGCACTTCTTCTGCTGAAAACAAAATCTACTCCTACTCCTATACTAACCAGAGAAAGAAAAGGGACTTAAACAAATCCTGCCACAGGTAGGGAGAAATAGCTTCCCTTTCTCAAAAGGGGCAGCCATGTAAATGGTTTGTCATGCTGAATATGGCTTCTTGGATGAGTGAAAAACTGACTTTAAGCCGATCCTCCACCCATATCATCAAGGTATCAACTTAAACCAGAAAATACCTCTTCAAGCTGATTTCACTTTGGACTCCTGGAGGTATTGATGGTGATCCTTGGCACTTTGATACTCATCCTCATGCTTAGAAGCAAGCATGACTGGTTGTGGCTTCTCCCTTGGCTCCAATGAAGCCAAGTATCTGATTGGGCAAGGTCTGGTCCTTTGAATTTGCCCACTTGCTCTGAATTTTAACTCCAAGAATGGAGTCTTCTTGTTGACCTTCCTGGATGGATGGTGTGAGAGGGATGATAGCCTCATACTCTTTCCCTTCCTCTAGCAGCAGGTGTGACTTTTGGAAGATCAAAATCTTCCAACTTTGATTCAGAGGCATGTTGCAAACTGTAGGTTGTGCTTGCATGTTCTCTTCCATGGCAGCAGGTTCTTATGTGGTTGAAGAATGAATGATGGGGGAGAAAATATTGCAATTTCAACTAGCTCCTTCTCCATCAAAACATTCTTTTGAGTCTGATAGGAAATCAAACTCTTTACTTTCCTGTTGTAGCAAGGTCTCTCCCTCTTGCATGGTGATCTTAAAATCTTCGTTATTTTCACCATATGAAGCTTCATCTTCAAACATGAAGCTAGTGAGTTCAGGCTCTTCCAAAAAATTAGACTTTTGGAGAGGTTGAATGGGAGAGGGGTCTGTAATTTCTTGTAGCAACCAGCTCATGATTCAGTGCCTCTGAATCTGTCTTGGTCACCTCCATATGCTCCTCTTTAACTGGACTTGGAGCTGATTGTTCTTCTTCCTTCTTGACTGATTGTGCAGCTTGGATTAGATCAGCATCCTCTTCAAACAAAGTGCCATTATGGACACTGCATTCAGAGTAAAACAGATTGTTGATCTTCTCCTTCTTGTTCTTGTTCTTCTTCTACTGCAAACTCAGCCTCAGCCACCACTGGCTCTTCAACCTTGACCTCCTCTGTTGGCTTAACCATCAAGGGGATCTTTGTAAACCCAAACCTGGAAGCCCAACACTTCAGATCTTCTATCATTTCTTCTCTGTTGGGTTCCTCTTCTTGTTGTTCTCCTTGACTGGATTTTGAGTCTCTTCCCCACATGGAATTGGGAAAGCAAGAGGAGTGGTAGGTTGGGGTTCAACCAGTTTTGCTATTGTTTTTGGTGGAGAGGGAAGTGGAACTTCTTGTTTATTTGGAGGGAATGACTGCTTGGAAGGGAAAAGGGTAGAAGAACTGAGATGGGATGGAAGATCAGGAGATGGAGAAGAGAAATCAACACTTGGGGCAGTAACTGAGGGGCTTGACTCTTGACACTGCTGAAATGATAAAGTTTGAGAAAGAGAAAATGAAGGACAAGGAGTTGGTGATTGACTTACCCATTGACAAGGTTGTCTCACACAACTCATAAGCCTCAATATCCTCAATCCACTGTGTAAGTTGAGGCAACACTTCAACCATGAAGTCAAGCTTCTCTTGAGGGTTGTAATGTCTTGGAAAAGGGCCTCCCCATGGACAAGGTGCCCTGAAACCAATCTCCTGAATGCCTTCATCTGTGTTGTACCCCTGACTGCACCATGCTAGCCTCCATTCCTTGGATCTTCTCCAGCAAACCAGCATTCTCCATGTAGTTGTCACCATTGTATGCATCCCCTTGTTCTTGATAAGATTCCATGGCCAAACTGGTTTTGACCCTGCTCATATGGGTAAGCATAATGGTTCTGGATCTGATCATAATGCTGATCTGGAGGAGTTGGGAAATGCATTGGAGGTGGATTGCACTATTGTTGCTACAAGTGTGAGTTCCAAGAAGGAAATGAAGTCATGATTGCACAACTTCATGGAATGGGAGAAAATGAAAGAGATGGAAGAAGAAAATGATGAAAATGAGTGGAAATGGATGGAAAAGGTCTACAACTCAGAGGATGGGTTATTGACCAGATGGAGTCACCAGATGTGCTTTGAATGTGCCTCTAAAGGCTGAATCCACCAAGAACACATCAACTTGATGAAATGAAGTGGTAAGGTGCTTCAAACCTGTCCCACCGGGTGCCAAAAACTGTTAGTGCAGTGAATCACAACACCCCCAGAATGGCCTGATGTGTGAGTGGGGCATTCGGTGTGATTGCACAACATGGGACCATCTCTCAAGCTGTGGGACTTGCAAAACTTGAGATGGACCTCTAGAGAAAGTCGGTTCTTGCTTCCTAATCTACCTGCCACAAGCTACTCCAGTGCAGGCAGAATCTAACTAATCCTAATCTAACCATTCCAAGGGGACAGGGAAAGAGAGAGAGAGAGGTGAAAGAGCCTACACTAAGCGGTGATACACCAGAAAAGGAAGTGGCGAGATACTCTGTTGAGGGAGAATGAAACAGGGAAAAGGGGACTGAGGGAGGTCAGACAAAAGTGACATAGACCCAGATCCAAATCTTCCATTCAAAACTCCATGAAGCACAACATCTTACACCTGCAAACATGAAATACATACACAGGAGAAAACATGAGATAGAGAGGCACAAAGAAACAAAAAAACAATGCCAAGGGTTGAAAGACGCCACGAAACAAGATTTTATTGCTCTATAAGGTGCACAGACTATTACATGGGTGCTCAGAGGCACAAATATGCTCTCCAGGCATAGGAGAAGGCTTACAACTCAAATGGAGTCAGGAAATGACTTTGACAGAGTTTCCCCACACCCAGAATGTCTCTCCCTTCTCAAATGAGAAGTGTTACAATATATAGACGATGAAAACCAGAAAGAGAGAGGAGAAACTTGACTCTACTCTTAAAATCCAACCACCAACCATCAATGCCCACTGTGAATCCACCCACAATCTGTCAAGTCTGGTTCGCTCTATGTCTGTTTGGCATGTTGAAGAAGGAAGAATGGTGGATCAAATCAAATTAGATCTGGTAGTTGAAGCAATCAGATTCTGCATTAATGGCCTAAAAGATGTTTTCCCATTTTTCACCCACCTAACCTCGTCAAAATTAAAGTTTCATGCTCCCATGGTGTAGATGAGGTCGAGACCTTTCCAACGGTGCCAAATTTGTTGAATTTCGGGCACTGGATCGAAAAGATATGTCCATTTGAATGTTTGAGTCGGGTCCGTACAAAAATGGTGAAAAACCAGTTAGCAGAACGGGTCCGCAGGCCCGAAACTCACTTTGTGCCTTTTGGCACCAAAAAATACAAAATGCAAAAAAAATGCCCCTTAGCCCCGTAATTCACTTTTGTCAAAAAACCATCTTCGGGCCCGCCTCTGCATTTTCCATTTGGGTGAAAAATCATAGGTCACCCCAAGGCCCGGTCCAAGGCCCACATGTAATTGAGGCTTGACACGTGGCTCCTTGGGCATCAGCAGAGGTGTGGCTCATTTTTATTCACTTTATGCCTTTCGGGCAAAAAGTTTGGAAATTACCTCTGACGACCCGCCTTTAAAATTACCTCTTGCGACCCACCTTCCCGCTTTGAATTTTCAACATGGCCATGTGGAGCTGGCACTAGTTTGGGGACCGCTTTTGGATTTTTCTTTTGAAGTTGTGCCGAAGAGACACGTGGCCTTCCACTGGCTTTCTCTGTTCCTTTGTGTTTTTGGCTAAGTCCTTTTGCTTGGCGGGGCCATAAGTCTGACCCTGGACACGTGGAGGCTTGGTGCTTGTTTGAAAACCCACTCTGAATTTTACTTTTGAAGTAGCGTCGTGCTGACACTTGGCTCCTTTCACTAACTATACCTCTACTTTGACTATTCAACAGTGACCACTTGACTCTGTCCCTTTTTGGTACCTGGGACACGTGGCGAGCCCGCGTTCTTGTTTGAGAACTTCCTCTAGATCTCCCTTTTGAAATTTCACCGATGAGACACGTGGAGGCTTCCACTGGTTCTCTATACTTAGTCATTTTGGGCCCGCTCTGTCCCATTTTTTAACGTGGACTACGTGGCGAGCCCATGCTCATTTGGGTCTTCCGCTTTGAGATTTATCTTTGAAGTAGCACCGATTTGGACACTTGGCACCTTCCGTCGAGTCGAAGACTTTTCAACAGTTGACTGTGCAACCTTTGGGGCTATGGACATGTGGAGGTTTAGCGCTTGTTTGAGTCTCCGCTTTTGAATTTATCTTTTGGAGATGTGCTGATGAGGCACATGGAAGCTTCCGCCATCTCCTCCATACTTAGCCAATTTAGGCTCACTCATGAATCATTTGTGAAGCCTGAAGCCTTTTGAAGCTTTCCCGTTCCTCTCCTGAGAGCCTCTGGTTTCTTTGACACTGTTTGCCTCCTTAGCCGACCCTGCTTCTCCATTTTCGAGCCCGTACTGTAACCTAGTTATTAGATTTGAAACCTGGGCTCGTGCGATGGAAGTGACCCTTAGATTTCTTCTGTGTGGGTTCGTTTGATCCTTTGCAGACCCTACTCCTCCATTGTAGAGTCCCTCTGTTGCCTGATTGTTGGATTTGAATGCGAGTTCTCTTAGTTTCTTCTGTGCGAGGTCGTGTTTGACCAATTTTATCTAGGGGGAAAAATTGCGATAACACTATCTTATACTAGCAAACTCTCTAAAGTTTCTACATAACCACACTTGGATCAATTTGGCAACTTCACACTATAATGTCTTTCCCTCTCAGAAGATAAACAGCTTGCATGCTCACATCTCCCTTCTATTTATAAAATTCATAGTGGCTTTGGTAGGAGAACAAAGATGCCATCACAAGTAAAGATACCTTGCAAATATTCCTCATAATGCCTTAGGTCACCATTGATATACTCGTGAAGCTTTCCTCTATTGGAATGAGCTCAATCAAACAATTCAATTGATCCTTGGCCATGAAGGACAAATCAAGAACCACATGTGTTTTCCTCTAACCATATTGATGTTGATAGGAGATTCTATTAAACACAAAAGTAAATGGGAGTAGTCCTATAGAAATGCAAGGCTTCGCAATATTAATAATATTGGGAGTATTGTAGAAATGCAAATCTTCACGGCTTTACGCACAAAAATAGTGCTTTGCAGCATGGAATGTTGCATGAAGGCTTTGTGTGGCATGGAAAAGCCTTGCACAATTTTGTAGTGTTGTGCAGCTTCGTAGTTTTGCATAGTTTGGTTAGGAGTAGCACTAGTTTATGCAAATATTTATTCACTAACTCTATATATTTTTGGGTAATGCAAAGATTGTGTGTGGATCCAAATGCTCTTGAATCATATTGTCAAATCACAAAGCGATCATAGCCACCCATATTACCAAAATAAACTAACAAAAGCCTACTAGCTCTACTAGCCAGGTCTTCGAGAATGTCCATATACATAACCACCAAGATGAACACATGCTAACGTCACTAACCACACACATGTAAACCAAATTTTCTATGAGCTAATAATTTATATCGACACCTTACATCTCCAAATCAGTGGAAGCTAAGTCTAGCATGCAATGCAAGATCAATGCAAATAGGAATAAACATGGAAGGTAAGATTGAGTCTTAATGCCAATTCTTTACATATCTTACTTTTCACAATTATCTCCTTATTTCATAGGCTTGCCTAAATAATAAGGATAAGGATCATATTTGAAATAAAATATCCTATATTTAACCCATAAACGGAGATGCCTAGCTACATGAGTCGATTCTTCATTCTTTTACAATATGCCCTACTGGTGGAGGCAATTTCTAGTTGAGTAGAGTGAGATTGGTGTATGAATCTTAGGGAGCTTATAGTGATAGATGTTCTACACGTCACCTATTTTTTAATCAAGTGATAGTTGCTATATGCCTTTAATATATTCAGTGCCAAGAGCCATAGAAGAAAAGGGAATCAACAAAAGCAACTACTTGGTTGTTAGACCTAATAACCCTTTTGAATTGCCTATGGCCACTAAAGGGCATATCAAATGAAACATAATTGTCATCGACATTTTGATAGATTTGTTGTCATGGATCAATTAAAGAAAAGGAAATTGAAAAAAACAAAATCATTTGTTGAAGATTAATTCTCTTTTTGAGTTTCTTTTTATTGATCCGAAACAAGATCTTCAAAATATAAATACTTTACACCAAGACTTTTACAAGGTAATGTTTCATGACATTACACTTATCATAGCTAACAGAGAATGCAGTCAGTAACATAAACATAAGTGAACATTTGATATCTCAAGTGTTCATTTTGAAACCATTCTTTAGTTAACATACGCATTCAAACCATTCCATTAATTTTACACCTTCCTTTGCATGACAAGAACAAGGAAACAACTTGAATAAGTAGTCAACCTAGTTTCTAAGTCCTACTCATTCTAGTCCAAACTTATTTTGCAATTTATTTATTATTGTGAGTAAACACATATATTGTGTAGCTATATAGTCCTAAAAAGTGGTCATATGGCATTATTTAAAGTTGTTTTACAATTAATTTAGCACAATTGCTTATGTTAACTAATTTAAGGTTCCTTTTTGTGCAATACAATTACCCATAAATTATTTTTATTATTTTTTCCGAGTCTTTGAAACATGAGTTTTGATATTGTGAAAAAATATATTGTGCACTCACAAACATGCCATTTATAAAAAATCTATTGTACACTCACAAACATTTTAAAGGAATTTGTCAATCATTAGTGTATTTATTAGAACACATATTAAACACATCACAAAACATTGAGGTCCAACTATGGATCTTACAAACATCATTTTGCTATTCTTTGGTTTACACATGTTTTATTCAAAAGAAAAATAAGATACAATCATCACACAAAAACAATCCTAGAACATGTGTGGCCAACACTTCTGGTATCAAATCTATTTGTCATCACTATTGATACAATCATCTCATGTGGTCCCGTACTTCTGGTATCGAATCTCTTTATCATCATTATTGTTTTGTACAATATTTATCTGTACACAAAACATCTAGTTAATTTTGTATAATATTTATTTATACACAATTTGCCTAATTATTTTTATAGAAAAACTATTGAGCATTCACATACTTTCTAGAAAAATTAAATAATCATTAGAGTATTATTTAAAATGTCTAAGATATGTTAAACAAATCTCATAAGGGGGTTTAGACAATGGATCTTACAAATATCATTTTACTATTCTTTGGCGTAGTGTTTTTCTTAAATTTACTGTTGACAGGTACAAAAATGCTGCAAATTCAGAGTGATTAATTAAATAAGAGTTTAGTTTTTCTTAAATTTACTGTTGACAGGTACAAAAATGCTGCAAATTCAGAATAAGAGTAAGTAGTGAATAATCAGTACCTGAATGCCCTACTTCTGGTCTTGAAATATATCTATTTGTCAGTATTGTTGTTTTGTACAATATTCATTTGTACACAGAATTTCTAGTTATCATTTATAGATAATTCATTTGGCACTCAGTATCATCTTTGAAGAATTGACTATTAGAGTATTTATTAAAACACTCAAGTTACACACATCATTCAACAATGGGGTTACACTAGAGTCTTACAAATATCATTTTGCTATTAATGCATTTAGGTGTAACCTTATTGTAGCGGTAATACTTCAAAAGAAGTAAGAATCGCCATGTTTCGACCGAAGTAAAAATCACAAAATAAGTGTATCTTATGTTCTACCATTTATGCACATTGATTGTTTCTTTGGATATTCTTCTTAAATATCTTCTTCCTTTTGGCAGGTTGGAGGGCTTCATTTAGATTATATGTTGGATCTATATCATAGGTTTTATACCCCTATTAATTTGTTTCCCTTTTAAATAGATATAATACATTAATAAGAAATTATGTGGAGGAAGTTTGGCCATATATACATCTACAATGCTGAGAAGTGCAGAAGTTTTGGTATACAAATCAAAATAGATCCAGTATTTTGCCAACTCTGTAGAGGGTTTGAATGTTTGATGTAAGTATTTGAAGAAATCAACCAAAGAATTGGTCATCCACCTAAAGCATATATATCAATATAATCACCACTTGCAAGATCGGGAGAGACGCTGTACCAAATTCAACATACATGATGTCTTGACGAACAAATCTTTTTGCATGAAGAGGCTTGCACAACGTCGAGCTAAACACAGTTTTCAATTCAGTTTTGATCACCTTTCCTCAAATAAAACCCCCAAGTTTCAGCGTCATATAAAACAATAGGAATAACAAATGAAAAAAGTGAATCTTTGTTTGGATATCCTCACAATGAAACCAGAATCATTTTTTCTTAAGATTGGTGAGAGCAAGATACTGTTTTCTTCGTAGTCCAGATTCATTCAACTACTGCCAAATAATAATAAAACAGACTTTGTACAACAAACGAGTATGTTTCTCGTTGGTATATAATTTGGACTTGGTCTAGAAGTTTCATTAGACGGGCTAAAATGGAAAAGTACACAAGAAATTCACGCTTACAAAGCCCCAAAATTGGGATGACGCAAAATCCTGACAATGGAAATTCGTCAATACAACATCACAAGTGGTCACTACCCACTCAGAGAATATCATGGCTTACATTATACATATCATTCCCGCTGCATGGGGTGCCCATAAAAGAAATGCCTGCAGAAATTTTCTTTTTGCAAACTGCTGCCTACAATATTAGAATTTGTAATGAATAAAAGATAGGATTTCTGAACACAAAAATGTAGAAAATGGTCGACAAAAACTTGAGAGCAGGACAAATAATCCTTTCGCTTTGCTTCACAATTCATAACGTGCACTGTAACGCACGTTAATGAATTATTGCATGCATAATGTGGTAGTTATAATGGCATTGGACCTCATTCTTATCGCCTAATAACAAATAATTGCAAATTAATTCTGGTGGCAGTGGTCATCGTCCTCCTCCATCCTCTTCTCTGAAATGACAGGATTGACTGAAGACGGGCCCAATCTTATTGCATTTACCTATCCTCTTCCTTTTGGCAGATTGAAGGGCTATCACAAGGATCGCATTATTAAGAGTCATCTAGTCTTTTCACCGTAACTACCACTGGGAAGAGTTTTCTCGATCCACTGGCCCCATAGAGGCAGAACACCTAAATAATACTCGTGTAGATAATTTGTAATCCTGTCTCAAGACATTTCTCCCTACAAGATCTTTGCCCCACTTAATTACTGATTTATCAAATCAAAGTGACCAGCACCAACCTTCAACGAAGATGATATGGATGTCTTCGCAAGTTTCAGAGTCATTCTCTATTACAAACATGATGGATGCTCTCCTATTTATCGGAATATGCTCTCCAATATGGTGATACACCATATTATGTTTTGGAAATGGATCTCAGACATTCTTCCAAGACCTCCAAAAGACACAAATGAACAAAGATCCAATGTATCTTGTTGGTTTACAATCAGAATATGCAACACCTCTTATAGATCAGGATAGAGATTTTCTGATAGAAATAGAACTCTCACAGACATATGTTTGTTACAAACATTATATAGCAACTTTCTACTGTAATATGATGGCTGCACCATTCCAGCAGTTGGTCAGCCACCTATCAGTAAACATTAACTTTTCCAGCAAAACATAAAAAATAAAATTCCAAAAAAAGGTCATTACGAACATGCTACAAATTCTATTGTGCCATATAACACGTGCCTTCATTGTTCATTGCAAGTTTTAAGGAAACGTTTCAAAAAATATTATTCTGCTATTTCACCTAAGAACATAAAAGTTCAATCAATTAAAACATGCAAATCCAATGCATACAACCTAAAACATTATCAGCGCGATCTAAACCAACAAACTCTGCGACTAGTTAGACCAATTCCATTGCTCAATGACAGGCCTGCTTGTTCTATTAAACATCTAAGCCAGACAAGGCGACAAAAAGCCCAGCCCATATAAGCCACAATTATTTTAGCAGCAACAGCACAGCCTTCCATTTCTAAGTAGAATGTCCCTCAACAGGGTCCTAAGGTCCTGAAGGCCTCCTCCATGTACCAGCCCCACCAGACCGATCTTCATCCCGCGTACGGTCTAAACGCTGGTCCGAACCTCCCCCCCAGCGGTCATCCCTACCACCAAAATTACCATACTTAGGACGTACAGATCCAGGTGGAGGCTCTCGCCTACCAGGAGGATCATATCGACCCTGAGGAGCTCTCACAGCCTCGGAACGATCATTAGCCCTCCAAGAAGGAACATATTTACTACCAGATGAAGGATTCACATCTCCAGCAAGATCTGCATGCAGTCGATGTTCATCATCTTTCCCAGCTAACCCATGAGCAGAACCCAGTGACTGTTTGCGATCTTCTGAGATAATTGGCTTCTTATCATCATAAGATGTCCGTTCACCCTGACGCCAATTCTCATTATCTCCTTCAGCAGCAGGCTCAGCCGTCTTATTTCGCAAGTGACGAGGAACAAACTTTCCAGGTTTTGGCTCCAGCTGTTTTGTGATCTTTGGATCCTCCTTGAGAGACTCTTTCCATAGCCTCTCCTTTTCATCCGTTTCTTGTTCACGCATCCTCTGTTTTGCTGCACTCTCGTCCAGTTTAGCTTTTCTATCTGCATCTTCTTTGCGTCTTCTTTCCCTCTTCTGCAAAATCATCCCCATGAACAAGATCTCATCCTATGTTCATTTGCAGATAGTTCTGACAAAGAAAACTGTTACATAACTAATGTAATATATAACACATATAAGCCTCACTCTTACCCTCACGCTTACGAGCTTCTTCCTCTTCCTTAAGCTTGATTAACTTTGCTTCCTCCTGCCTTCTAGAATATTCCATTTTTCTACGCATCTCTCTTTCATGCTTTCGCTTTGCTCTTCGATCTGCAAGTCTCTCTTCCCTTTCCCGCTTCAGCCTCTCAAACTCACCTTGGCGGCGACTTACCACTTGAATCTGGAAAGTATTCTGCATTATCAACAAGAAAAGAGTAGTTTGCGAGTGCATCCCCAAAAAAAACCTGTCATGAGGACAAAAATAAACCTCAAACAAAAAATTAGCAAATGCAAGACTCAACCTTGTCATTTAACATTCTGATAAGCCTATTTTTCTCTATAAGGTCTGCAGCATGTTGTTCTCTGCTTTGTTCAATTGATTGCTGCCATCATGGAACACCATATTAGAAAGATTAATCAAGACTAAATAAAATTAAACCCAAAACATAACAAGTTTAAATAAAAAGCAATTTTGGATATTTTACGTAATCACATCAAGCCATGATGCAGGGGCATCTTTACAGGAACACCAAAAAAATTGAAAAATCCTCCTTATTCATGATTTTAAAGGTACATGTGTTAGCATGCATCGAGGACCTTAGAGAAGGTGTATTAAGTGGATCAAGAGATTCTGAGATTTCAAATTTGACCCCTTTTCCCTCGAAAACATGTAATTTAAGGTTATCAAGACTTGTAAAAGTGAGTCCTAATGGACTTGTGCTAAGTGGTGTAGATTAGCCTATTTAGGTGTGTGTAGACATGTGTCCTAGGAGGTGATCTTAAGTTACAAAAGGTTGAAAAATGAAAGTGCAATGCCAACTTTGACCATCTGTGCACATAAGAATCATGAATGAAGGATCTAGGTAAAGTTATGTTAGGGTCTAATGGAGAGAGTCAGATGACACTAAAATGGAAGAAGAGTTACATGCATGAGAGAAGTTCGGGTACCTCAAAGTGAGTAAGGGAGAGAGTGAGTTAGAGGACATCCCTAGAGGATGAGAGATCTGAGAAGTTTGTGAAGAGTATCCACAATTTTGTAGCAATGGTATATGCCTATCATAGGTGATAACTCTGTTTTGGTGAATATAGAAATCTTGATCTTAATCCCTAGTAAGATTCTGAGTATTGATGTCCTAGACCCAAAAGATTGCATGGAATTCTTGTGTGCTAAGTCATTCAAGAGTCCTTCATCAGAGATCATGCAGGTGGATTGACATACCTGTGCAGGAGAATGTTAGTTGATAGAATCACTTGTGAGTCCTATGGCAGGACTATGCATGTTGAAGATTTAGTGGTCGGACTGATTTCTTCATGACCTTTGAACTGTGTCTTTGCAAGATGATTAAGTTATTATTATGGTTTGTAGATGATTGAAGAGTGAGACAGTATGCTAAGTCCGATGGTTGACTTCATTTAAATTGATTACTCCTTGTCCATGATTTGACTTGTAATCCTCAAAGCTATTACTTTGTGTCAGTCCTTATTTGGATGGGTTGATCTCGAGGTGTGGCATGCAAGCAACTCCTCCACTGATAATCCCCATGACTTGATTCCAAGGTATTGACCTATTTGCGATTATGATGATATTATGAGATGCATGAGAGCTAAATGTCTTGCATGATGGTATAAGGTGTTAGTTTACACTCTAGAACGAGGAGGGTTTCCATGATTGGTTGAACCCTAGGTGAGTTCTTATCCATTGAAAGGAGACCCCCGGAACTTGTAGAAACCTTGCATTATGATATTACTCAGCGTATTGGATGAAGGTAAGAAGTTTGTGATTAGGGACCTAAGTATCTTCCATCATTTATCACTTGACAGTGGTAGAATAGGAAGTGCGTGTGACTGAGAAAGACTGAGACAACCCTGTGAGTGCCGATTTATAAACTTCGAGTAAGCAGGAGATATTCATTTTATAAGTTTCTTCAACTTCTCGCACTCTACATGTCTTGACATGAACCTAGGGTACTGAGACCATGGAATCCATGCAGGAGATTTGTAAGCCTAAAATAAGTTGACTTTTTCCCTGGAAACCTTCAAGTTAAACATGGTGAGACTGACTAACTAAGAGGACTCAGCAAGGAATGTATCAGAACCAAGGTTAAGTTTATGTGGAAAAACTCGTGAACAGTTCTGAGAGAAGATTTGACATGCACAGACGAGAGACTTTTTGAGAAGCCTCCATGTACAACAAAAGTGAGGTTATAAAGTTAAATGAATAGGAACTTATGACCACTTTTCATACATCGGAAAGGGCTTCAAATGGGTGCCCAAATGTCAGGTTTTGCTTAGGTGTCTTGCAAGTTGGAACCCTGCATCAGAAGAATATTGAAGTTTGAAGACTTTGATGCTACGGGGCTAGAAGAGTTTGTGAACAAGGAGCAAATTGTAGAAAGAGGAATTCTAGGAAAGGGAGTTGGCTCCAAATAAATATATTATTACCAGTCTTGGAAGGGAGCAATCTACACAGTGCAAGACCTAGTCATTGGGGTTCATTTAACAATGTTTCCATTTTGTTTTGAAGAGCCCTAGATCATCCTACATCATGAGACATGCTAGCATAGATAGACAGCCTTGAATGGGTGCACATAGAAAGGTCTTGTCCATGTCTGAGAACCTAGTAAATAAAGAAGATATGCCTGACAGTTTGGTCCTAAGACTGAGCTAAATCCTAGGATTTTGAATCAACCTAGTAGGTTTAAGTGACTTGGAAAGGAACAAGGGAAGCAGTCTAGAAGAGGCATTTAGGGAACACATTAAGTTGAGTCAAATGGGTACTAGAATGTACTTCAATTCGGCTCAGTGGACTAGTCAAGAACAATAACATAGGGCAAGTTTGAGCTCGATGGAGTCAAGAGGTTGGACTGAGTTGAACCTTTTTGCCATCAAATTATTGATTGCAGCTGCCATTGGTTTGAAGATGTGTGGCAGGACTGAGAAGATGTTTGCAAGAGGTTAGAGGGTCATTAGGTGCCAAGAAGCAAGAAATGTCATGAGCTTAGTGAAGGAGTGAGAGCTAGTGAAGAAAAACAATTTGGAGAAAGGAAGGAGATTGAGTGAGAGTTTCTTGGGTAAAAGAACAATTAGAGGGTTGAATGTCAATTGTTCAAGGTGTAGTAGCAGGGGTTTGAAAGGCAAGAGTATTTGAGCTTGGATGAAGATTTTTACGGGTGAAATTTGGTCAAATAATACAAGTTCTAGGCCATTCTTGGGCTATCTAGAGTGATCCTCTCTGCAGAGATAGGTTGTGATAAGTGGTGATTGTAGATCTCTCTGACAACTGGGTTGATTGCTTGAATGAATGTTTTTGCTCTGCATCATTTTTGGTATCAGAGTGGGAGTTTAGAACCTCTTTGAAAGTCATATTTTGGTACTAAATGTTGAAATGGTTAAGTTGCAGGAGTTGAAGGAATCAAGCTTGTAGAAGAAAAGAGTGAAAAGGAGAATTGCTTGAAAGATTGGTAAGGTAGTGATACTTGTCTCAAGGGTACAATTGCTTATGACTCAAGTATTGTTGGATGAATAGTTACAGGTGATTGTAAGCCATGATGAAGAATATGTATTTTATTGTGATCCTTAAAGATTGAATCATTTTTTTTATTTTTGCATATATGAGTACCTACTGAACCTTGATTTTTGTATGCAGCAATATTACAGAGCCCTGATGTTAGAATCTTTCTTTACCTTTTGAATTAACTTTGATGATTGTATCCTTTTAAGAATATTGTTGATTAATCAATTTTCATGGAGCTGTTGAGACATGTATGTACCTAACAAATAGGTGAAGTGTTGGATGGTTGACAGGCTGAGAAGCTAAGAGAGCAAGTTGTTTAAGAAATGACAAGTTGAGGTGTTAGTAATCCTGGTAAGGAACCTAAAAAGAGATAGAAGACTACAAAAGAGCAACTTATAGCATTGAAAGCATTAGACAAGGCCTAGAGACTAGGGTGCAAAAGACCTAGGTGAGGACTTAAGGAGATCAATAGACCAAGGTGAAAGATACTTGGGTGAAGATCTTATGAAGAGATTGAAAGAAAGACATGGACAGAAAATTCAAGGGATTAAAAGAAGGAAAAAGCTATGAAAAAGAGAAGAAAAGTACAAAAGTGAAAGAGTTACTGTCTTATAGGAAAGAATAAAAGGAAACAAAAGAAACATGGTTTGAGAAGTTGGAAACAATGATTAAGACCATGATGAAAATAGAAGACAAAAGACTTGATTAGATGTTGAAAAATAAAGTCAAGTGGCCTATCAGGCTACTTATGAAGAATAATAATAATTAAAATATGATGGATTATAGAAAAATGAATAGTGAAATAAAATCATGAAAAAATGAAGGGATATGTGATGATATGTGAAGAAGAGAATGAGAAAAGAGAGAGAAAATAAGTGGAGAAGAGGAATAAGTTTCATGGGGGCCTTATGGGATTTATTCTTTATTATATAACTATATGTTTTTGAGTGTGTATTTATAGGTATGAAGATAAAAGTTGATGAAAGTTGAAAGAGAGAACCTAAAAATGGATGGAGAATAAGGCCAAATGAAGCATATGTGGAAGGAAGATGAGGCTAAAATAGTGTAGGTACTAGCTAATACAGGGAAATGAAGAAAAATTGGAAGGTGCTAAATCTGACCATGAATACCATGAAGACCAAATTCCATACTACGAGACTTGGGAGAGCTACTTGAAAGAAGAAGAGAAGTGCTAGTGAACAAAGTGAATGCTATGATAAATAAGAAATATGGAAGCTAAATAAGATTTTGTAAGTTGGAAGAAGAAGAAGAAAGAGATTTGAAAGTCACTCCTAAAGACATTCAATAATAATAAGGAATGTGCTGAGATAAAACACCAAGATCTCTCAAGAAAAGGAAATAATAGATTATGGATATATTGTGCCTAAATTGATTAAGAATAATGTGAAATCATTTGAGACTCAAAAGAGATAAACAAGAAAAGGGTAGATTTATCAAGGTTTTTGATTCAAGTACACAAGCTAAAGAAGAAGATAAAGGGATGATGTAGGATATATTTCAAGCTATAAAAGAAATAAATCAACAGATATGCAAACATTGGACCATCCTACGCATATGGACAAGCAATAAATGGATAGTCAAAACCAAAGAGATCAAGAAAATGCTACTACATGAAAGCATGAATAATGAAGTGAAAACTAGTTCAAGAGAACAATATGGGATGGATAAATCACATCCAAGCATGGAAACCGAAGAGTTTTTCAAGGGTTGTGAAGAAAATCATCAAGTAAATAAAGACAAACTTTCCAAGGTAATGAAAGTAGATTTTCAAAGTATTTGAAGATATACCAAACTGTGCTAATTTTAAACTCATTAAGTGAAGCAATGAAAGAGAAATACATAGCTTTCAAGGAAGATGAATAAATAAAATATATGAGAAATTAGTGAATTCTCATACAAAAAGGAATAGCAAACATCGTGTATGGAAAGGTGAAGATTGTGCCAAAAAGAATGCATATGAAAGCCCCAAGTTTCATAAGGCTATGGATGAAGAAGATAATCTCATCTTGAGATAAGGAAATATACATGATTGAATAATTTATTTAACTCCTCAAAGGAGTATACATGATAAGTAATGAAGAACAGGGTGATTGTACATTTGATGGTTTGTTTCTTGATAATGAGGATTGTGTAAATGAACTCCTAGAAATTTTGCCAAAGTACTCTACTAGTGCCATTTTATGGAGCATGAAGACAAGAAAAACATGTGTGGATGGATGGGTACATGATGAGTTTAGGAGGCATGATGATCAACTTTGCAATAGGTAGAACTAGATGAGTTATTATAAAATATGATTGATATGATGAACAAGGAAGAAAAGAATGAAGCTTTGATTGCCAGAGAGATGATTTCTTGGTCAAATATGGAATCAAAGTAAGAATAAAGAAACAAGTAATTATAAACATGAAGAATCGTTAGCATAATGGTAAATGGGAACACAGAACAAGGAAGTTGAGTCAAGAAAATGCAGGTTTGTTACAAAGACAAATGTGATGAAAAGATAAATAATATGAGACTACATAAAGATGAAGAAGGTGATAAAAGGAGGACAAAGAACATGTATTTGTCTGATTATTCTCTTTTGTATGTGAAGGTAGATTAGATGAAATATTTTGAGAATGATAAAGGAGAAGATGTAACTTAAAGAATACAAGGAAGTAATGTAAAAGAAAATGCAAGGAAAAAAGACAAGATATGGAACCCAGGAGGACTATGAAACAAACAAGGACAATGAGATAGTGAAGAATGAAGAAGGGCAAGAAACAATGCAAAGCAAAACGATGAAGACTCAACTAAAAACATGAGCTATATCAAAAGTCAAATTTTATGAAGAATCTTCTTCTCCATCTTAGGAGTATGATGTAGGAGCATTAAGGAAAGAAGTTAGAACACTATGTTGACAAATACCTCCTTCTAATAATGCTACTGAGTAGAAGTTAAGAAAGGTGTTAAACTTAGTTGGATTAAGTCTATGAATAAAGTCATAATAAGATACAATAACAAGGTGGTAAAGTGGAGTCAAGTTGTACAGTATCCTTCATCAATACGAGTTTTCCCTCCAAAAGGAAAATTTGAACTTTGTAAAGGGTTGGAAAATGAGTCTAAGTTAGCTTGTTATAGAGTTACAAGGTGAATGTTAATGAGTGTAAGGTGAGTCTAATACATATCCTTGAAGTAAGTGTCATGAAGTCTATAAGATGAATGGAAGAACAACTTGATGAATAGGTAAAATTCCATAGGTTCTTAGTGATGGTAAGAGTTAGATATGACTAGAATGTTATGAATAGCCATAAGTGGATGCCATGAGTCAAGTTAGTTAGGGTTTAGAGAGAACATGAAAGCGAATAAGTTAAAAGAAGGAATAATTCAAATGCAGCAGTTAGTTACCCTCTAAGTGAAGTGAAGGGATGAAGGGAAAGAGAAGAATTCCTTCGCGGAAGAGGATGGGAGAAGTTTTTGTAATATGCACAATATGAATAATGTATATGCCTTTCATGGTGATAACTTTATTTTTGTGAATGTGAGGAATGACTCTCAAAACTATTTCACTAGTTGAAATCTGGAAGTATTGATGTCCTTGATCCAAAATATGTGTATGATCTTGTATTTTTTGTGTTATAGCAAGAGTTTATATTTTTCTAACGTGTCTTATATGGTGGATTCAATGATGAAATTGTAGGTGCTTCTTTGCATAGAATTATATCAGAATGTTACATTATATTCATACTCAGTTTTGATGGCATGGATTGTCATAGTCCAGATAAGACTGAGATAGCCTTAGGAAGGTAAGGTGTGATCTCTTCTTGGTACAGTTTGAATAATGTGTGAATAAGGGAGTTAGAGCTTGAATATGAACTTGTGACATAATTGTGATTGGTTAGGGAATGTGCATGTGTGTGTAGAGAGGACATTTATCCCATTTTAGAAGAATATGAATGCTTTAAATGAGTAGAGGCTCTGATTTAAGGTAACTAATTAGGATTGAGAAAAAATGGATGAATACAAAATATGGTGAAGATATGTTAGTTCACATGGAAGAGCTAAGGAAGAACTCTTGGAAGCATGAAGCCCTAGGTGAGATCAAAACCTTGAAAGGAGACCCCCGAAACTTGATTGATACCTTCCCTAGTAATCAAGGTTACTAAAGACTTTGTTGACTCTTTTCAGAAGTTTGAAGAAGGGGAGTACTCGTACTGAAAACACTTGAAACTGGGTTTAGGAAGTACCCCTGTGACTGTCAGCACTGTACCTGTGAAAGTGTAAAGTGTGACTTGTTAAGTATTTTTAAAGGACATAGTGTTGACTTCATAAATTGATTCTAACATTAAATGGAGCTTATGTTCATCAGTGTCAATGAGACAATGACATTCCTTCAAGCAGAGTTGTAAACTTATCAAGAGCATATTGAAAAGGGGGAAAATGCATTCATACCCTGTGAGCACATGTATGACTCAGTGAACAGCAAGGAAACTGAGTGGTTGAGGCTAGTTTATCGTGGTAATCAAGAGTCATTTACTAGTAAGATTAGAAACAAGACAAAGATGATAAGATAAGACTTGGGGACTTAGAACCAGGCCTTGACAGTTTTGAACTTTCTCCATTTCATTAGTAAATTATGTCCAATTCACACTGCATTGGGCTCCACTATGTGTCACAGTCCCATGGAACCTGCCTAGGGTTTGCAATTTGGAACCCTGAAGACTAAGGAGTTTCAAGTTTGAAATCTTGGTATAAAAGTTCACCAAGGAACTAATAGTAGATGTTTCAAAAATAATCCATTAAAATTCCATCAATGAAATTTTGAACTATTCTTAATAGCCTTGGAGGAATAAGCAATTATACTCAGACTGAGACCTAGTCATTGGAGGAGCATTTAATACAGAAGGAGGTTACTATTATTCCCTGGAATTAGAGCCTAAAACTTTTGGGGTAGATTGAAAGGGCTTAAAGTGTGGTGCCAGAAACACCTGTCATTGTCACTGTCTGATGAACCTCATAAATAAAGAATATAATCATGACAATTCTTTATAGACTGGAGACCTAGTTGAAAGTTAGAGGACCAAAATTGTAGAAAGTGAAGTGGAATAGAAGATGGGTAGAAGGAATCTGGACTCTTGAACCTTATGTAACACATTGTTGAGGGAAATGTTGCACAAGAATAAAGTTCTAATATAACTTGTCAGAGCCTCCTAGAAGCTTCTATCCTGTGAAAGCATGCAAGGCATATGGACTTGAGAACACTAAAATGCATGATTGAGGGGTCTAGTAGGAAACATGGAGCAAAAGAGGGAAAGTAAGAACTTCTTGTTTATCATTGAATGCAATGTCAGTGATGGTATCTAACCTTGGTTTCTAGTGCATGAATAGAGGATATAGAGTCTTGGAGGAGATCATAAGGTGCACAAGTAGTCAAGATTTCTACTATTGAACTAGAGAACTAGTGAAGGAAAAGGTAAAGAGTTAGTAGGGGTAGCTGAGTATAAGGAGCAATTGGGAAAAGAGTTGATGTCATTTCAGGGGTAAGATGACCAGTTATGGTTGTAAGGAATGACATTATGAGCATAGTGGATATAGGCAAAATACTTAGCGCTTGTAAGACACCTATTGTTGGCAAGTTTGGTCTTAGTTTTTGCAAGTTTTGGACCATTCATAGGCTAAACCAAGTTGATCCTCCAATGTTAGAGTATGAGGATGAGAGTGATTGTTTATAGATCTCTTGACTTATTGAAATATAATGCTTGTTTTATATCCTTCTCTGCATCAAGTCAGCTATATGCTAATATTTTTTAAAATAAATCCTGAACGTGCATTTAAAACACACAAGTTCAAATGTACCCTTTAATGTTTAATTTAGCCATTTTCATGCTCTTTGATGATTGTCAATTTTCTTTAATGGGATGTGATACATTTCTTCTACATTAGGGGATTTCACTTATTGACTTTTTCTGATCATTTTGCAGCTCAAAGAATTTGGCAATAAATTAGCTTTTCCAAAGCACAAGCTTCCATTGAATCAATATTTTTAACTAATAAAAAATGCCAAAATGTGTTACTGAAAAGTCAAGACATGCTGAAAGAATGTGTCTCAGAAAAAACTCTCAATGATGAACCAAATAAGCATCTACATTTACAAATATTGTTATTAGTACATTTGTTGTACTCTAGTGGGATCTAAAATCTCAAATTGATCAAGTACATTTGTTATACCATAGTAGGAGTCTAGGATAGAGTGAATTAGAATAACCTTTTGTTGCCTTTCAAAGAATATCTCGTCTTCCACTAAATGTTCTTTATATTTTGCCATAATAAGAGGGGCTTCTTCTTCTCTTTTAGCCCTTTCCAAGTGATCCATAGTTTTCGCTAGCTTTTGGAATTTGCGTTCCATTTCGTGTCTTTCCTTAAGTTGCTCATTCAAAGCTTGTTCAATGAGAATTTGTTTTGTGACCTTCTCCTGTAAAGATGAAAACAATTACAAAGAAATGATACAGATTTCGTCAGATAGTACCAACCAAGAGATTTGCCCTTTTTCTAAAGCAAGTGATTAGCAGAAACATTTCAAATAAAACACATATGACAATGCTTACCCCCTCAATGGCAGGTTTTTTCCATTTTTTCTTATTCCTTCTCTCAGCTTCTTGAAGTAAAAGTTGAGCTTCCTCCAATTCCTTTTCTTCTATCTCTCTTCGAATTCTATCCTCTTCTCGTTTTGTATACTCAGATGCAAGCCTTTTCACTTCAGCTTCTTCTGTTATTCTTTGCTGCTTCAATCTCCTGGACTCCTCTTCACGTTCCTTTATAAAGCCCGATGGTAGTAAGTAAATTAGAAACGTCAAACAAAAATAGACACAGACACTTGTGGATTATATGCTGCATATTAATGAAAAATACCATTTCAAGCATTTGGCGCTCTTGCTCCTCCTTGCGCCTCTCAATCAAAACTTTGCGAGCAAGAAGCTTCCTGTGCTCTTTCTCTATTGTCTCAAGTAAGACAGGTACAGGCAGAGTCACTTTTGTTGCTTTCTCGATGGATTGGGGTTGTATGAGACTTCTAACCTTGTTTAAACGCTTTGCAAGAATAGTCAAATGATTCCGAATTTTGTCTGACTCAAGGTCCTGCACAAACAATCGATGGAGTAGCTTACATTAATGTTCAGTATTAAAATATCCAAATCAATGAAGTAATATCTTCAAATAAATAAGTTATATAGAAACCAGCATTGCATTTTTCTACCTGACTGCCAAACTGTACAACACCCTTTAAATGGTCAATCTTCATCTGCACAAAATTGTACTTAACAGCATCCACGCTAAGCTTTTCAACAATAGTGAAGTCAAAAAAGGGTATCATTCTTGTTATGACTCCGATTTTCATAGTTTGATACACTTGAGATACCTGAAACATGAGAGTGCCCACAATAGAAGTTAATAATACATCTGCAAAAGTAACTATAAAAAAATTGGTTTGATTTTTAAAAAGATATCCTCAATGACACAATAACAAGATTAATGCTACACATATGACGAACGATTGAAGTAAATGCATAAAGTAAGAAGTGAGTGATGGAGTGACTGAACATGCAAAAAGAAAAAAGAAAACAACATCACCTGTTGCAACACCCTCAATGTGGTTAGCCTTTCCAAAGATGGAATATATTGTTCCAATTGCACTTCAGGAACAGGAGAAGCTGAGGACAACTTGTCACTAAGATTAGAGAGCTTTCCCAGAAGAGGTTGAGCTTTTTCAGCAAGATCCAACGGGTGGAAATCATTTTCCAATAAATAATACAGATCCTTAACTTCTTGCGGGACATAATTTATCACACCTTTGGACACCTGGCATGCAACAAAGGAGAAAACAGCTTAGTACAGAACACAAACTCTTTCTTTGCATCCAAACAAACTTTGACCTGTATGTAGAATATAAGATTTTTTAATAGATAATGAGCATGTAAAACGTAAACTTAATTGCGGAGGCAGTGAGTGTCAGGAAGATTCATAAGAGACAATTCCAGTTCATAACAGCTATACAGCTTTGAACTCTAGGTGAATTACATATGGAAGATCACCCATCTTCCTGGCACGCAACATTCAATTCAAGCGATATCAAACAGATGTTGTAATATTTAAAATGGAGTGTGGAACAGAACATATGATTCAATAAAGTTAATGTCTATTATAGGTTTATAGGACAGGCTTTGAGAGTAAACAGCTAAACTTTAGTAATTTCTAATGTTTCTATCTTACCAAATCTGAAAGAAGTGCCGAGCGTGACAGCTGCAAAATGAATTATCAAAAAGCATTAGACAACTGGGAGGAACATCAATTGATGCAAAACATTTGCTATACAAGAAACACTCCTTCCAAAACAAATAAATAGATAAAATGATTGAAATGTATAATCTAGATAGATCCAAGGATGTAGCCCACCACTTCCCGGGCATCCCTTTTGGGATCCAAACTAAATCCCAGAAGGCCAGCCATCTTTAAGCTCCTTTCCTTTTCATTCTCGATTTCAAAATGAGGAGCACCATGTCTGTGATCATAGGGCACAACAGAAATAGCAGCTAACAGTACAGATGATGCCATCAACTGCAAGTCCTTCTGGGTCAGGTTCTTATTGTAGCTTTTCTGGAGGACATAAAGCTTGTACCATGCATAGGCATGATAAAGATGGCTTTCTGATATCCAGAATATCTTTGTTAATTTTGAGTAGTAAATTGCCATCATTTGTGGCTTAGGAGTCTTCTTCACCATGCACATAAGACCATGAATGTCCTCTATGGAACGGAAAGCTTCCTGCAAATCAAAACATAGCCAATGATGGAAAAAATCACAGGAGAAAAAGGAGAATGAACACCGCACAGCAAAGGCTAACTTGAAAACCCTGAAAGACATAACCCACCAACCTGCCAGAGTTCAAGCTCAGTTGCTATCTTGAGTTGTTCAAACCTTGTGTCAAGATAAAGCTGCAAACTTTCAGGCAAAGATAGATCCGGCCTGTCCCTCTGATCTCTGTACTTATTCAAATTGCTCAAGTGATTTCGAATTATTTCACAAAGCCGACGAAACTCTGTTGTCCGCTTATATTGCAGACAGAACTGGAAGGCTCGATGTGCAGTCATCTGTGCACCAAAGTAGGATTCAAATCATAAACAATTACATGGAAGATATTCAGATACATCGTTTATGCTTGCAAAGCAAAAATGATGCGGTTAATAATTTGCCAATGCAACCGCTGTTTGTAACAGGTAACCTATAGGAAACGGTTAAAAAAAAGGTAACCTATAGGAAACAGTACAAAATCAATTAAGCTCAATTGAGGTCATAACCATTTGCCAAATTAAACAATACCTACTTCAAACATGGTCTCCAAAAATAGTGATGTTTCAGAATTAATGAAATTAACTTCTACTCACCGCATACAAAGCTTCAAGTTTAGAATTGTTGCGTAATATTTCAAGCACCGTCCTA
The DNA here is from genome assembly GCA_019776745.2 of Taxus chinensis. NCBI lineage: Eukaryota > Viridiplantae > Streptophyta > Pinopsida > Cupressales > Taxaceae > Taxus > Taxus chinensis. The sequence goes on along the minus strand of CM034152.1, from coordinate 541,310,999 downwards.
TAGGTTTCCCAAAGAAACTTAAACCAAGGAGTAACAAGCTCCCTGTCTGACCTATCTTTTCCTTTTTCCCCACTAACAAAGCTAAGCATCAAGTCTTCTGGCCTCTTCTCTGCTTCCAAATCCTCAACATCAAGAGCAATTTCAGAAGCTTGAGCCTGAGCTTGGGCCTGTTCAGCTCTCTCACTAGAGAGTTGCAGGAAATACTTTATAACCTCCTCCAGTGAACTGACATTCACTTGCTGACAAACAATACGATACTGTATGAGACCATCCTTTGCAAACCTTCCACGCCTCATGTCAACACAGAGTTCAACATATTTAAACATTATCTTCTCCAATGTCTTCTGCCATGCTCTGTACCGTTTTGATGTTATTAAATCATGCAGGGCTTGTAGTGCTGCCTGCTTCTGGCCGACATTCATCAGCTCTGCATCCAAGTTTATATACAATAATTAGACATCAATTGATCAACTTACATGAGGCACAAAAAAATAATAATGGAACAATTGAAGAGTAACGTCGATGCTCTGTTTCACAGTAAAACCTACAAACCCTACGAACAATATTTCAGAAGATATATGCCAGCAATTTACCATAAAATAAAAATAGCAGAAATCATGAAGACGGATCTACTTAAAATAGCCCTAGCAAACTCATCGCAAACTTACGTTCAATCTATCATAACATACAATCCAGCCCGATCTAAACCAAACCATACAAATAAATTTAACATCAAAATAGAAAGGAAAAGATAATCGTCAACACTAACCTTCGGCCCTCTTGAGAGCATTCTCCGGCTTCGCAAAAGTTGCCATCTTGTTAAACCCAGATAAATCTCAGAAACACCTAAATCCGCAGACGATATAAACTTATAGGGGGCGATAAGTTGCATATAGAAATCTTTCCCAACCTTGAAATCCGTCGAAACGCGCAAAATCGCCACAGACCTCCGTTTCAGATGATTGGAACACCGATCGACATATAAGCTCAAAATCCTCACAGCAGTCCGACTCGAGAGCTGATTAGACCACAAGAAATATTTTCTTCTTCTTTTATACAGCGCCGAGTAGAGTACACACAGATGAATAGCTGAAAAAAAATCCTCAGCCTCCTTTTATTCGGCAATGCTATCTTTATTGCTGCCCTAATCAACGCGTGCTTTTTTTAATGAAGAAAGCGTTTGGATTGCTATTTTTAACTATGTGGGCGGTTATAAGCTGCAATTATCGAATTACTGCTAAATTTATAACGTTGGAGTGTTTTTCTAACTATGTGGGCGGTTATAGCTGTAACTAGCAATTGCACATGAGTTTCAAGTTACACCGGATGAGATGCATGTCACCATGGTGGCAAAGAATCATTGTATTTTTCTCCTTGTCTACATAACACATTACATGTTTTCAATCACTCATTTTACCATTAGCCTATCCTATGTGATAGTATTTTAAATTTCCTAAACCTCAAATTCATGAAGGTGAAGTAAGGAAAATGATGTTCCATGTGAAAAATAGTATTCCAATCTTTGTCCAAATAGACTCACTCTTTAATATTTAAATTCCCATCCCAAAATAGAAATTGTTAGAGAGTCCTAAATTAATAAAGAGATTATTTTGTTCCCATCCCAAAATGCGAGGTAGGATCCATTTAACTAATTAGGACTTCCATTTTCATTCCAATCCCAAAATGGCAGGTAGGATCCATTTAACTCATTAGACTTCCATTTTCATTACTACTCATCCATATCCAACAGTAACTTATAGTGTTCTAGAGAGTAACAATAATCCAACAGTAATTCCAGTGACAAATTTCCGGCAACCTCTTTTCTAGCGACTTCTTCTCCCACAAATTTTTACAGGGTACTATATAGTTACAATGTTATGTTTTTTCCTTGAATGCGGTCTTTCCTACATATTATTAGTGAAGACTTTCCTATGTATGAATATATTATCTCAACTATTGCAACACTATTCTTTGTACTTTTGTGACAGTGTTTTGTGGAAAACAATAAATAGCATTAAATTGAGAAATAAATGCAACCTATCTCTCCAAACGTTAGACGGCTCTAAAAAAACATAAAATTCTTATATATCATGTGTGTGACAGAGAAGAGAATACCCAAGAGCGTCAAGTAAATTTAGCAACTTTGAATTGGCAAGTAATGTTCAAAAGCAGTCTGCTTAAATGTCAACTATAGTTGTTGATTGATGTCTATTGTGATGTAATGAAATTGAAATTGGGTTAGATTTTAATCTTCCAAAGCCTGTGAAATTGTTCTACAAACATTTTAGGAAATAAATTTTGAGTGCCACAATTTTCCAGAAAATGGTTCTACACATGTACAGTTCAATCCATACCAGATTATGGTTCAAACTACTTTTGATTGTGTCTTTCCTGTGCACGTTTTTTTTTTGGTGAGAAGCATGCAACTTAGAGGGGCCATGCTTTCAAGCTATTTTCATCTTCTATGCCTTCAATGCAACTCTTGATTTCTGGTGTTTTCAAAGAGTACTATTTTTCACATTTGAAAAATGAATGATATTCTTAAATCTATCTTTGGTTTTACCTTACACAAGTAGCTCAGAGGATATTGTAGACTGAGCTTCCCCAACGCTTAAAGCGACATATACTTTTGACCCATAACTTTAATTTTAACAGCGACATGACATTGTAAATCGGCTTAATTTTGTCAGAGAACTTTGCTTATCATCACACTAAAGATATTTTGTTGACATGTTAACTTTTGTCAGAGTTTAGTTCTTTCTTGCACGTTATCGCAATCTGTGAAGAAATTTTATCAGTATGTGAGAGATAATTTTGAACTATTTAATCCAAAAGCTAAACACTTTAATTTTAACAGCGAAATGACAGTAATTCGGCCTTATATCCATTGCATTTTATGGTAGTTTATGAAAAAAAATCATCATTATGTTTAGTTTTGTCAGAGAATTTAGTTTTCTCCTTTGTATGTCATCACAATTTATTAACATCTCGTTTACCTCTTGCTATAACAGTGTCTCTTTTGTATCTGCTATCAATTTCTTTTGCATCCATGAGAAATTAACATTCTTTCTTCAACCTTCTTCTTTTTATTCCAATTATTCATATCTAAATTGTTTAACTTAAATGAGATTCCCACAATATCTATTTTTTCAAATTGCACTAAGTCGTCGGCATAACAATTAAACAATAGATGTTCAATAAAGAGGTGATGAAGAGGGCAATATTGTTTGCAATTAACAGAAGTGATGCGGGTTTGGAACGTAGACAGTTACATCCCTCCCGGCATAACTCAAATAAATTAATATTACAATATTTCAATTTACTTGTTCAAATAAATTAATATTACGATGTTTCAATTTAGTTGTTCAAATAAATGTTAGGTACAAATTATTCCAATCTACGGCAATAAAAAAAATACTTTTCCATAACTCTCAAAAACATTAAACATTGACCTTTTTATTAAGACGTACTAATACCAGAACACTGCCCTTGTTTGGACTCTTTTGTTCAAGAAATCAAATCCTTGTAAGGCCATACTTACCCCACTTCAAACTTGACATAGATAGGTAAACATTTTAATATATTTGATGCACATCGAATTTCTATCGGAGGCTCCGATTTGAAAAAGTTATGCACAACTTTAAATTATGAACAAACAAACAAACGCATGAGAAATTCTCAAGCTCATCAACCAGACCCAGATTTTGTGTCTGCCTGCAGGTATCATTAAATATTGCCTCCACATTTTCTGCTTTGTTTGCAAACCTAACGCATTAATTTTGGAGGTAAGGCAAACGATCTATGTCGGATTCTTCCACCCTCCTGTTCCAACCATGATCTGGTCCAGTTCTATTTCATTATGTGAGGGCGGTGGATGAGTTCTGCCATCACCCATTCCACTGTCACAAGCAGTCGTGTCATTGCCCGCCATCAACAGCTCCTACAAGATCACAAATTACGCCCAATTACACTTGTATCATGACAGAATATGAAATCATTTTTCTCTGGGTATAATTTTTCTCTACAAAAAATAGTTATATGAAATATCAGAATGCTTAATTTTGAATAAAAAACAAAACTTTATTAAAATTAGGGCTCTAATATCTATAAGAGTGAGATCGTCCCCTCTCAACTCCAGCAAGATGTCTAGAAAATCCTTCTCTGCTTCTCTATCACGACCGCCCTCTCTGTTTCTCCTCTCCAATCAATTGTTGATATCCCATGGTTAAATCGAGTACTTACTATTAGCAATCTACAGCATGGCCTTGTAAGAGTGGAAAGCAATATTATGGCAGGGGCCCGCTGCAACTGACCTGGTAAGCTGATGTTATTAATGTTGTGGACAGTAGGTAATATGGAAAGTAAAGAGTAAGTAAAATGTGGTACATGACAGTAGGTAATGTGGAACTACAATTACGGCACATAGCAGGAAGATATGTGGGGCTCCCACTGCGCTGGACAATCCTAATTTGGTAGCGCAGAGAGCGGACATTGCATTCAAAACTTCATTGTGGTTTTGGATGGTAAACAACAACAGTCAAAAGGCGATGACATCTCCGAGCAGTGGAGGATTTGCAGGAACAATCAGAGCCATCAACGGAGGATGACATCTTTCATATCCTTGAATGGGTTATTTATAAATGTGGCCTCTGCTACAGTGCAAGGCTATTGAGGGAGGTGGCTGAAAGTAGATATTACTTCTGCATTCATGTTTTACCAAATGAATTAATTGTTAACACTGTTCATTACAAAAATTGCATCACACAATAGATATTCAAGACAACCTACATTATTCCACTTAAATATCCAAAATCCGGCAACCCCGTAAAGTTAAGACAACAATGGAGATGCCAGAATTTGACACTTTCCAGCAAGGGCATCTTCAAAGTAGAACGCCTACCGGCGAATTATCGAATTACTGCTAAATTTACAAAGTTTGGAGTGCTTTTTTTAACTAGGGGTGAGGGGTCAATAGGTGAACATGGTCCAATAGTTACATGGCTATTGATCACACAATTCCCAATAGTTGTCTAGTACATGTAGTAGTTATTTATTTTTGACGTGATAATTATGTAGAGTAGTCAATCACATCATGACATGTAAGACCTCTCACCCATGTACAATTATAAAAAATTCAATGTTCAAGCATTTTCACTCATATTCAAGTATTGGTTTCCACTGTGGTTGTAGCATTTTTACCCATATTATTCTAAATCAATTCAAAATATGGTTTTCCCTCCAATTGAACATTCCAAAGAAAAAATATAAGCTAACACAAATCTGAACTACATATTAGTGAAAAAATCACAATCCCATATGATAAACAATTGATTTTGTGGACCCATTAACTTGGGATTCAGTGAAGTTAACGCCTCTGGATCTAAAATACCTAAAGTGCTTGTATTATTATGCAAGGAAAATGACACGAACTATTGAGCATGCGGAGGGGGACACGTGTCCTCATTCTGCACCACTTAGGAAAAAGAAGGGGCAGTGGATTCTAAACCCCCAGAATAAGCTAACAAATAAATTCAACTTCGGGTCCACCCACCACGTGATATAATCGCAAAAGGACACAAATTTTATTTAATCCCTGCGCATACTATGGCCTTAGGAAAAGGGAGGGATAGATATAAAATTTATATATCTTGAACACACGAAGGCTTTATAAGGAGAGAAGGAAGCTATGTGTGGTGCAATATTTAGAGATAGGATCATAAGCCCATAAACTTGGGTTATTTAGCATATGACTATAGGTCATACGTTTAGCAATTCAATATAATGGGATTTGTGAATGTATTAAGAACATGGAGTAAAAGTGAGGATGTGGAGTTTTTACTGGATTGAGATGTAAGGAGTTTTAACATGCATATCAGTGTTCAAAATTGATTCCGTACAATGGATTTTTTACCCGTTATTTGGGTTTTCCACGTTAAATTTTGTGCCCATAAAAAGTTGTTTACTTTTTCATGCATTCATTTATTTATATGTATGCTTTTATATTTTATTAAATAATGTTCAATATCCATTAATCCTCTCATCCTGAAAATGTCAGTTAGTTGTCTGAGAATCATGTAGGATTTTTGAGACACTAGATGTCATTTAAGCAGCTTCTACAACACTTCAATAGTAAGCAAGTTCAACTCATAGTACGACATTATTATCAAGGATACTTATATAGTACAAGAGGAATGCTACTATACATTACTAAGAACCCTGCAGGAAGTACAAGTGAATTGAGATAGGAACTAGTTACTTGTCTACACCCTCCAAGAAGAAAGATAATAAAACCAAAAATCCTAGCTGAAAAGTAAGAAGGATAAGGGCCCCATATAGCAAAATTTACTCAATTTAGTACCCAGAGGAAGTCATAGGGTCATAAAATGGCATACCCATGTGAGCTTCATACAAAATGGATCTGACTACATGCCACCGCGAGCATATCCCCTTGGACAGAGTTAGCATAGCTAAAGAGCCTGGTGTGCAACACTGATAAATTTTGGATGATGTAAGGAACGTCATTTATGATGATAGTCCATCAAAACATATTCTTGAGAAATTAGGGATTTTACAGCTTTATGAGTTACCCTACTTGTCAAAAAACCAGTTGGTAGATCTTCTTGTGTTTGATCTCGTGGGTGTGTACAGGGCATATTTCTACTTTGCAGGATGACACATGAGGATTACCTGTTCACCTAGATCAATAAAGATTGTAAGGTATGCACAAAATGGTGTTGGGGACATAGTTTGGTGTAAGCACTGTTGTTTTAAACTGAAAAGGAAACTTGATAAGTTTTGGGACCTTTCGAAATTACAATAGAGGAGGGTGACACTTTCCCTATTTAAAGGGATCAAGACCCAGAAACAAGAGTTATGGCGTGACTATTAATTTCCAAGTGTAGTAGGTGCTAAACGCCTAGACAATATGCTTACACTAATAGCATTTCCTGGTATATTGTGTACAAAATGACACAAGACACTTCAATAATCAACCCTATCTCCACTTCATTGCTAAGATGCCCATTGTACATACACTGTAAAGGTCGTGTACGCATAATAAGATGACAATCAAATATTGATGGGGCATGATTCTCCTACTACTAGTATTCAGCTAAAAATAGGTGTCTCAAAGGGAAAAGGATGAACGTAACTAGATATACCCTCTTGGATAATAAGTTCTGTAAGCTTGAAAGGCTATCATGAATTATTGACACCTACAACTGGTTAATCAGACTCCATCCTAAATCCAAGTTTGGCAGTCTGGCTAATCACACGTTACAAAATGTGTTGGAACAAGACTGAAACCTAATTGTTCCAACTAAGTCTAAAGAATGTGGATCCTAATCTAAGTTAGAACTTCTTGTTATGGCACAGTACTACTGTTTGGGTCCCACATGCAATCCAAATTCCATTGGAATTTGTCCCAAGTAGGCCAAATTACCCTATGTTTTCACAGGCTAAGACTATTTTGTGTGAACTTTATAAATTTAGGATAACACAATGTACCAAAACAAGCCTAAGAAAGTTTGAATGTAGACATTTAGGGTTTAATGCTCGCCTATCCCTACCCTTGTATAAGCTATTATCCAGTATGATAGTGCATCCATGAGGAACTCAACTGTAGAGAAGAATGAAGTTAAACCATATGGCCTTGAAGCCTTATTAAAGGTGGATACATTCAGTAGTGAACAAGCTTGAAGGTGTCCAAACAAAGTTTCATATTTGATTGTTATGGGTCTTCAAAGAAGAAGATTTTTTTATGACAACCCCATAGGAGGAGGAGAGAGTCAATATGAGTAGATGATTAGTTTCCTACTAGGGAAAAAGAAAAAGAGATAAAGAGATTGTGGCAGGAAAATACTCATCTTGATGGTGTAATAGTTAGGACTAAACTTGTCCCGGAGCTATAAAGAAACAAAGGGAAAGATCTTATAGCAAAGTTAATCTCTCACAATGCACACCAAAATGGCACCCACAAGAAGGGACGATGAAAAACATACTCGATTAATGCGCAGGAGCTTTTGAACATTACTTTATGTCTATGTTTTATCATTTTTATGCTTTCTAGAATTAAATAGGTGTTAGGGTTTTAATGGATTTCATGTAGCTAAACAACTTAATTCTCACCCCATGCTTAATGATTTAGAGGTGGTTCATAGACGAGGAAAAACAAAACACTTTACCAAGGTAACATAACTTGTTTGCTTCTATAGGTTTTTCATTACCATGTGTAAAATGAACTAGGAAATATTGCAGGGATCCGTGCAGACTCGTAGCAAAAAAAGCAGGTCATCAGCTCTAAAATCAACCCCATAGGTAGTCATCAATATGAGGACAAAGAAATAGGTCGACTAAAGAACAGGAATCCAGAATAACATGGATGTGTATGAATCAAATGGGAGCGCGACTGAGAGAGAATTTTAGGAATGTATCCATCATTGTTGCTATCAAAAAGACACAGGGGTGTGAATCCAATGGAAGAAAAGCACGCACATGTCATAATCTGATGCACGAATGCGATGAACTGAGCTCATTAGTGTGGATCTTCCGAAGGCCATAACCTCAAAAAACATGCCAGATACTCATTAAGGGACAGGACTGAAAAGGATTTTTTTGCGTTGGAAAGGCATTGAAGTGAATCAATAGCAACAAAGCACGCATAAAATTAGGAGTTTGACTTTTAGAAAATTGATGCTTTACATTATTAGAATATCCCAGTGATTAAACTTCCTAGCACATGTCTAAACCACATTCGCATAGAGGATGGGGATATAATAGCCTATTACAAACACTTTGACCAGGTCTTTGTGGAGACCCAAGTCAGTTGTTTGCAGGAACTACTAAAAATAGTTTGAGATGTGGATCACACTTAGTTAAGTGGTTTCAATTATATCATTGGGAAAGGTCTTTGAAGCGTGTATGTGTAGACACTAAAATTAGGTCGCACTCCCCTTTGGTCCCTTGACAAATAAGCACCCTTCATCACATTCACCTAGCCATGGCCCCCTTCACCCCACTAATATTAATTTAATTAAATTAACTTCATTATCCTCACCATATTTATTATTTAAATATCTTAATTTAAATAATATCCACACATACAGTTCACTTAGACACCTCACCAAGCCAACTCAACCTAAGACCTATTCTTAGTAAGTTGTCATAACTAACTAAGACTTACCCAAACCCTAAAAATCAATGCCTACATTCCCTCTAACCACATTCCTGCATGATCACAAGAAGCTCCCAGTCTAATCCATGGGTTAAATGACACGAGATCTAAGGAAATCAAGAGGATCTCCCTAGTTTAGTAAACCTAGGAAATCCCCTTGACTGACGTTGGTTACCCCTAACCGTCGCCAGTTAAGCCGGAACCGCCGTCGGTTACCCTTTTAACCCCAAAAAAACCTTATTCTCAAGGTTGCGAGAAAAAGATTTGGAAGCAAGAAAGGTTGGTGAACATTATCACATCTCAGAGAGATAACACATCTTTAGAGAGCCAATTTCAGCGAGAACATGCATGCAAGGAAGGAGATTGAACATCTTTTCCTGCACAGCCATCCCAGCCACCTTCTGATCTATCCAAGCAAAGAGGAGTGTGCATGCAACCCATTCATAAGCTTTTCTTCAGTTGGTAATCACTTGCAGCCTTCAAACCCACTCATCGGCACCTCCATCCATCACACACAAGCCTTCAAGAATGAAATCTAAGTAAGTACAATATCATACTTTTCTGGTTATTTCATTTCATCATTGTTTTATCACCCATTGTTTATCTTGCCAACCTTATTGACCTCTCTAACATTTTGTACCTCCATAGACCCATTAAAACTTCATAAAAACCTATCCCAGTCACCTAATACCTCCTCCCAACCAACTAAATCCTTTGTGCAATCACAAAGGAGACCTAAACCCTGTTCTGTGATGTTTCGAAATTCTCACAGTAACCGGCGCCGGTTATACCTAACCGCGGTCGGTCACCCCTGACTGACGTCGGTCTCTGTGTTTTGGAGAACAACCTTAATTAGTTATCCCTAATTTTACACAACATTAGAACAGAGACACCCTCACTCACTTATGACCTACCCGAGACCTTTATCAGACCTATAGAACCCAGAACCAACCATTTGACTTGTGGATTCTATTCTAAAAGCTTAGTGTCTGTTAGATTAGATCTAAATTTTCTTATTGTGTTTTGGAAGTGAGATACCTAAATCATTTTAAAATTACAATAGGATTTACCTTTTTTACCAGCATTAAATTGTTTAAAATAATGGACTGACAACCATCTAGGAAGTATCATACTTCCCAGATCTAGCTCACGCTAGGAAGTTCATTACCCATATTGTTTAATTTTTTTGTGGTCTTGCTTTACATTACAGGTAGTTCCTCCTAGCCAAAAGGAAGCTCTCTCGGTCATCTGTGGATTCAGAAGTCATACGCATGCAACAACCCATCAACTGATATTTGAACAGGTATTCCTCCTATGCCCATTACCCTATCTATTTGTCAACGATTCAAAGAAATAATCTAAGAAAAAGGTGAAACAATTAGCAAAAAAATTAGAGTGGAGGTCCAGAACTTGCAGTTTTATTCCAAAACTTGCAGTATGGGTTAGTTCTAGAACTTGCATCTTTAGTTTCAGAAAGCTTGCATTGGTATGAGTAATTATGATATAATCAGGAGAATGGGATCAATGGGAAATATTAGAGAGGTTTTTGTTCATAGCAATGTTTTTAACAAAAACCCAATTCATATCTTTTACAAGGTTTTACCAATAAGAATAAATATAACTTTTAGTGAGCTACAATCTAAGGGAAAAGTGTATCAGACGAGCACCATAAGTTTCTCATGATGAAAACAACAAAGTCAAATAGAACATCTAAGAGAGGTTTTTGTTCAGTAGTAATGTGCATTCAATAAAAAATCATTGATTTGCTAAAGTTTTACGTATAAGGATAAATATAACTTTTTGTGAGATGTAGCTCACAATCTACATGTTTTATCAAATAAGCACACAAAGTTCCATCAGTCAAAAAAAGCAAATTCAAATGGAAAATCCAAGAGAAGCTGTTCTGGTAAATAATGTTTTAATTCCTAAAACATTATGCTTCCAAAAAAGTATGAGAATAAATATTGTTTGTGATATGATTGTTTCCAAACAGCAAGGAACAATTAATTTGGAGAAATTTTCCTAAAAGAAGCAAGATGAAGATTATGATTCCAATAATATATCTCTCAATATTCACACTTGTGAAGGATGGATATCTTAGTGTTAGGATTGGAATAAAGATAAGATTAGATTGTATTTCTCAAAATAAGAAGTCATGGTTGGATGCATAATGATTATAAATGTAACCTTCCTCACTCAAGATGTAATTTTTACTACCAAGAATAAAATATCTGTTCTTCCTTATTAATCTTCTAAAAGAAAGGTTGATTCTACAGGTTTCAAATTAAAAGTATGAATCATAAGTCCTCTTCAAGGAATGAGCTGGCCAATCATATGGAATATGGATCCATGTGTTATGGAGTCATTTCTTTTGGCTATGTTGGAATCAATGGAACAATAATTATATGACATTTCTTGAATAATAATTATGTTATGTAATCCTTTTATCCGTACAAATGTTAGCTGGAATAACAGTTGTGAAAATATGTCCTATTTTTGGATTTCCTTTAGGATTTTATGGCAATTTAATTTATGCAAAGTGTAGACACTAAAATTAGGTCACACTCCCCTTTATGGTCCCTCGATGAATAAACACCCTTCATCACATTCACCTAGCCATGACCCCATTCAACCCGCTAATATTAATTTAATTAATTAAATTAATTAATTCATTATCCTCACCATATTTATTATATAAATATCTTATTTAAATAATATCCACACATACACTTCACTTAGACACCTCACCAAGCTAACTTGCCCTAAAAACCTATTCTTAGTAATTTACCATAACTAACTAAGACTTACCTAAACCCTAAAAATCAATGCCTACATTCCCTCTAACCCACATTCCCGCATGCTTACAAGAACTCCTAGTCTAATCTTGGTAATAACCACTAGTCTGAATTAGGGTTAACGACACAAGATCTAGGAAATTCTCCATAGTAAACCTAGGAAATCCTTCCTTGACCGACGCCGGTTACCCCTAACTATCACCGGTTAAGACAGAACCATCGCCAGTTACCCTTTTAACCCCAAAACAACCTTATTCTCAAGGTTGGCAGAAGCTTGGAAAAATATTGGGACAATTTGGAAAACATTAACACATCTAAGAGAGATAACACATCTTCGGAGAGTGAATTCCAAAGAGAACATACATGGAAGGAAGGAGATCAAGCACTTTCTCTTGCATAACCATCCCAACCATGATCTGATCTAACCAAGCAAAGAGGAATGTACATGCAGCCCATGTAGAATATTTCTTTCAGTTGGTGATCACTTACAACCTTCAAACCTCTCATCAACACCTCCATCCCTCGTTCACAAACATCCATGACCAGAATCCCAGTAAGTATAACATCATACTTCTCTGGTTTATTTCATTTCATCATTATTTTATCATCTATTGTTTACCTACCCACCTATTGACCTTATCCAACACTTCCACCTCCATATACCCATTAAAATTTCACAAAATCCTACCCAAGTCACTCAATACCTCATCCCAACTAACAAAATCCTTTGTGCAATCACAAAGGAGACCCAAAGCTTGTTCTGTGGCATTCCCAGATTTCACAGTAACTAGCACCGGTTACACCTAACCATCATCAGTCACCCTTAACCAACATCGGTCTCTGTATTTACCAATATAACCCAGAACAGAGACCTACCCACCTAATTTCATCTCACCCTCATCCATCTGCAATATGCCTGAGACATTTATCAGACCTGCAGAGATCCAGAACCAGTCACTTGACCTTCAGATCCTATTCTTAGCTATCCTGTTAGATTAGATCTATTTCTTATTGTGTTTTAAGTGATATACCTAAATCATTTCAAACTACAATAGGATTTACTTTGTTTACAACATTAAATTTTTTAAAACAGTGGACTGAAAGACATCTAGGAAGTATCACACTTCCCAGATCTAGCATACACTAGGCAGTTCACTGTATATATTGTTTAATTCATTATGGTGGTCTTTCTTTTCATTACAGGTAGTTCCTCCTAGCTAAAATGAAGTTCTCATAATCATCTATGGATTCGGAAGTCATACACGTGCAACAACCCATCAACCAACATTTGGACAAGTATTCCTCCTACACCCGTTACCCTATTTGTTTCATCAATACTTCAAAGAAACGATCTAAGAATCAGGTGAAACATTTTGGCACGCCTGGTGGGACCCATCAGGGGTTCCTTGCATTTCATTCATTCCTAGGAAAAATTGTGTGTTTGTTTCCTTTAAAAAGTATACACATTAATTTTCTTCCTTGGTAACCCACCTCTTCTTTCTATTTTCTCTAAAGGAAACCTTTCTTTTGGTGTAATTAAAAAGAACCATTTCTTTGTGTTTTCTGCATTGTAGTGAAAGAGCATCCCTCTTCCTCTTCATCTCTTTGTGTCATCCAATTTCACATTTGATTTGGGCTTAAAAATAAGTGCATTGCATTCTGATTTATCGCATTAGCTCACATTAATTGAGGGAAACCTATACGCTGGAAGTCATGACCAGCTGATGGTTGACAAACGAATCTGTAGAAAGCACTTTCTTTCCTTTTCTCTCTCTCTAAGTCTTACCAAACCTCACAAAAATTGAAAATACACACATTCTTAAACAACATCTTACCTGGAAGAAGCTGTAGGTGATCACACCATCACGACACAGTGGGTACCCAACTCATTGCTCTATCGAGTCATACTTCAGAGTGAAGCCCGCCCCCACCATAACATACATGAAACCTCACCTTTTAGATCTCCTTTTTTGTAGGAAGCCATCCTCACCAAAAAATTCTATTTCACAACTCATGTGTCAGTCCCTAAATAGCATAAGCTAAACAAACATAATAGAAAAGGGCACTCCTAGGATCACATTTTTCTTAGTGTTTCTACTTGGCTTGCATTTTGAGGTGAGAGATCATGTTCTTCATTTTTCTTGTTCATCCTTGCATGCTCCTCATCATAGCTGGTGTATTCCAGCTTCACATGAGTGTGCCTGGGCCATATCATCATCATTCTCAGAATTTTGGGTTTGATTCTACATCATATTTTAATTCACTACCACTTTTCTTTCATCACTATTTTAATTTCACAGTAACCGTCGTCGGTTACCTCTGACCATCATCGGTTATACCCAACCGACGTCAGTTCTAGGTCCTTTTGCTAACCTACCCAAAAGGACATTTTATTCATCATCTTCCACTTTTCACAGTCCCTGTCACTACCATCATACCCACTGACATTGTAAACATCATCAAATTTGGCATACCTATCAGATTTCACCTTCTGCTTTGTTTTTCACTCACTGCCCATTTTTTTTATAGTGACCGGCAACGGTTACCCCTGACCGGTGTCGGTTTTCCTTAACCGGCATCAGTTTTCCTGTTTCACATTATAACCATAATTTGGTACCAAATCCACTTTTTTCTGCTAGAGTCACATATTCCTACTATTCTCTATGTCATTTACAGAGAAGAAGTCATACCTGATTAGTACTGGTTCATATGGTATTGACCCGAAGACAAGCAAGCGCACTCGTATTTCATGCTAGTTGTCAACCACTCCCACCTAGTCCTTCACCACCTTCCATTTTATCACCAGCCATGGATCCCATCCAACCTATTACTATCACTATTGGAGATGAGGAGTTTGCACGACTCCTTGACCAAAACCTTACCACTTTGTAGTTTTACATTTCCCATTCATCCACTCGAGATGCCTCGGGTCAGTTGATATATGCCATCCCCGTATCTATCTACCTGACTCTCGTTCCCACTCCTACATCATCCCCATCTGGATTTGTTATGCCCACATCTACCTTACCCCCAGTCATTTCATAACTAGGTCCTATACCCGCTATGGCTGTCCACATCTACCATCTTCATGGCACCTGTTACATCCACCATACCCTCGAAAACTACCCCAAACACAACCTCATCTACCCCTAATGTCTTACACATACCTGTAGCTACATTACCACCTCCCGTGTTGGTGACCACTACCCCATTTAAGAACGCTATCCTTTCCATTCCACAATCCTTAGCCTCTATTGCCACTAGGGTTACCACGACCCTTCCACCTCCTTATACATACTACCAACAACCTCACATTTCATCCATTATTCACTCCAGGTACGTAACCCCTATTTCACTGCCTTCTTCTCAATCAACCTACATGGCAGCTCCTATACACTAGAGTGCCACCCCTGTTATATGCCCAAAACCAATCCTCTCACACTATAGGAGGCACCCAATCATCACAACCCACCAATGACCTAATTAAATTGATGTTGGAAAAGATGTAGACATTGGAGGCATCGGTTGCAGGCTCTTGCAACACTCTCACCTACAGTGAGATTTGCAACAAGCCCATCCACCCATCCATTCATATCTTCTCATACCCCAAGCATTGGGAAATGCTTAAATTCAATCGTTTCAATAGCAAAGAAGACCCACAACAACATTTGTGGTCGTTCAAACATGGGTGTTATCTGATCGCTCATGATGATGCCTTGTTCTTGAGAACCTTTCCCATGTCCCTCACTATACCTACATTAGATTGGTATAGTGGATTACCTAGACACTCTATATTCTCATTCAATCAGGTAGCCCAAGCCTTCTTGGATCATTTCTCTATCAATATCATCAAGAAGGTTACCATGACTGATCAATACTCCATGTTTCAATATGAGGATGAATCTATCGTAGATTTTGTTGCTCGCTGGTGGCAGCTTGATCAACCAACTCACCTTCCAAATACCCCAAACAGAACTCATCAAGCTCTTCACATGGGCTTGTGCTAGACATATCTCACCTAACCTTGTAGGTCTAAACCTTCCGAACATTTGATGAAGCATTCACTATGGCACAAAAGTTAGAGATTTAGGCCATTGAAGAGAATAAAATCCAATTACGCAATAAAATTTTTGCATTCAAGTCAAATGTTACCTCTTCTTCTTCCAAACCACAAAATAATTATTCAAAAACTAAGGGCACCACTAACTCAGTGGTACTCAAGGCTGGCCCAACACATCCATCAAATTAGGCTACCCCCTCATCTAATCTCTCACCTGTCCAGCCTTTTCAATTCAGATGAGAGCAGTGGAAATATACCCCAATTGGGGAACCTTACTCTTTTGTATTAGAAAAGCTTATCAAAGCCGGAGCCATCACCCTTCCACCTATAAAACCACACACTGGTTTTGACCCTACTCGCCCCATGCCCGCATGGTATAAAGAACATGATTTCTATAATTATCATCGAGTAAAGAGTCATAGTGATGGCAACTGCATCAATTTCAAGAATATTGTCCAAGAAATTCTCGAGAAAGGTGAGTTAACCATGGATAATCCTAATGCACCTACCAACCAAAACCTACACATCTTCAAGAAACCATTTCCCAACCATGCCCCTTCATCTGATCAAACCGGTGAGACCTCAACTCATGATACCCATACCCGCGAGGTTCCATGCTATTTTTAATGTTGTACATATAACCTCCCAATTACCTCACATATTCCTTCCATAGAGGAAATTTTAGCCCTAAATCCTCCTTCTGCACGTCAGAAACCAGACCTCCCCTATTCCTTCACCCAATAGAGGGACATATTTCATCTCCTTCATCATTTACGGATGGGTCTTCTACTAACATCAAGACCATCTCACCTTTGGATTCTCCCACTAAGAGGACCAACACCTACATTACCTCCTCCACCCATAGAGGAGCACCCATTATTTCCTCCACCCACAAAGGAACACCCGTTACCTCCTCCACCTATAGAGGAGCACCTATCCATCATCAACTCCACCTTATAGAGGAACTCCCATAATATTCTCCACCTCATCATAGACTCAGTTGAGATACCTTTTCCCCTTAAAGAGAATTCTCCATCCACTACCCAAAATCCTAACTGACCTAACTTTTGGCTCTCTTACCCATGGAAGATGAAGCTGGCCAATTTCCCGTCTCTAAGACACATTTTATGGGATTTGATATTAGGTCCTCATCAACTCCACCCATAGGCGTGCCATTCTCACATTTTGGCTAATCACTTAGATTATGTGGATAGAGGCTTTACTATGGGGGCACCTCTTACTTCTTGTCTCAATGCAAATATAGATATCACACGTTGATACCTCCACTATCTATGCAAACACATTTCAACCAATCAAACCAAACACAAACACTTCTGTCATAATTCCTTCCATGATACCTATTAGTAGCTCAAACCGCATACTTACCCATAACTCCAACCTACACCTAAACCGAAACCTACACCTACAACAATTTTCCTTGAATAAAATTATTACCACTTTAGGGGTCACCCCGACCACCAGCCTTACTCATCCGCCTACCAAACGGGAGTTTAGCTACATCCTCAAGTCAACCCATACCTACTCTGACAACCTACAACAAAGCCCGCAACCCCATAGAACTCAT
Source organism: Taxus chinensis (assembly GCA_019776745.2). Classification (NCBI taxonomy): domain Eukaryota; kingdom Viridiplantae; phylum Streptophyta; class Pinopsida; order Cupressales; family Taxaceae; genus Taxus; species Taxus chinensis. The sequence continues at coordinate 541,293,387 of CM034152.1, read as the reverse complement.
ACCTCGGTTTACAAAACAACTCCAGCGCCTTCGTTTCAGTTTCCCTTCATTTTAACCATTAATTATCCTCGTTTGTACACGTTATAACAATGTGTCGAACCTATACAACAAAATTAAAAGCGACATGGGACTACGCAGTTACATGTGACGTGGTCTGTGACAACACTCAAACTCTAGGCTAGTCCCGTAAGACAAGACATGACTTGTCCCGCTTACCTGGTATTGACCAGCTGGTTGACCTCATCGCTGGTCATGAGATGTTATCACTCATGGATAACTTCTCGGGTTATAACCAAATTTTGCTTGCCCTAGAAGATCAACATAAGACCTCATTCATCACCCCTTGGGGGACCTTCTGCCATCGATTCATGCCTTTTGGCCTTAAGAACGTTGGTGCCACATATCAGCGGGCTATGACTTACATCTTTCTATGACATCATGCATCGCATATTGGAAGATTACGTGGATGATCTCTTGGCCAAATCTAAACGTCGCTCTAAGCACCTTGCCGTCCTCAAAACCATCTTTTACTGCCTCATTAAATATTACATCTCACCTTCAGCCTAAGAAGTGCGTCTTTGTAATTCTCTCAGGAAAGCTCCTAGGATTTATCGTTTCCCTCCATGGTATAGAAGTTGACCCTGCTAAAGTCAAGGCCATTCTCAGAAATGCCTCTGCCCACTAACCTTAAACAACTCCGTATCCTGCAAGGTAAGTTCCAGTCTATTCGCTATTTCATTTCACAATTATCTGGATTGGTGCCAACCGTTTCATCATCTGCTCAAGAAGGATGTATCCTTTAAATGGGATGATGACTGTCACAAAGATTTTGAGGCCTTAAAACAATACCTTCTCCAACCACCCATACTTATCCCACCTAAAGATGATCAACCTTTTTATCTATATATATCCGCTACCGATCACTCCTTGGGAGCCATACTCGCTCATCGCGATGAACAACATAGGGATTAGGCAGTTTATTATATCAACCGTATTCTTTTGGACTATGAAACCTGATACACCCATCCCAAAAAAATTCTCTTAGCCTTATTTTCTACTTTGCCACCAAACTCTGTCATTACCTACTCAACCAAAAAACCTATGTTGTGACAAACATTGACCCCTTACACTTAATGTATGCCAAACCTTATCAAAATCAGCATGTGCCGCACAATGGCTTATGCTTTTAGCTGATCTTGACCGCGAATTAATTCATCAAAATTCCATCAAGGGCCAAGATATCACCAACCAATTGGCCAACACACCTATTTTTGGGGATCAACCCTCTAATTTTGATCTTTCCAGATGAGTCGATTGCTACCCTTTCCCTGGATGAACCTCCTTGTCAAATGACACTCTTTTTTTATGGTTCCGAGTGTCAGTGTGGGGGTGGGGCTTGGTATTATCCTCATTCCTCTTGATGGATAACCCATGCCTTTGTATTTCAAACTAGATTTTGAATGCACCAATGATATTTCCGAATACGAAGCACTCATACTAGGTCTCCAAGCCGCCTATTCCCTAGATGTCAAAACAATCAACATCTTTGGTGATTCTCAATTGGTCATAAAGCAAGTCAATGGTATGTACCAATGTCATAACGAGATACTTCAAAAGTATAAACATCATATAGATATAATTTTAAACATCTTTGATCGTTACACCCTTAAAACCATCCCACGTTCCACCAAAAAAATTGCATAGATACCATGGCCTACTTAGCTTCCAAAATACCTGCTTCACCCGCTAATTCCAAAATCTATGTCACCGTATAATGCCTCCATTCACCTTCTTATTTACCTCATGATGTTTAATTGATCAGAAACCAATACCCCTGACCTGAGTGACCTTTGGTATAAACAATACTCCGACTACCTTTCTCTCTCCATCTTACCTCCTGATCTCACCCGTAACGGACAACGTGCCTTCCTTAAAAATGTCTCTCATTACGTTATCCTAGGAGGACTCCTCTATAAGTGTGGCTTTGATGGTATTCTCTTATGATGCCTCACAAGTTCTGAAATTCCTTATACCATTAAGGAGGTTCATGATGGCATATGTGGAGGTCACTTTAGTGGCCTTGCTATTGCTAAGCATATTCTTCACCTAGGCTATTACTAGCCGACCCTTAACCATGATTGTTGCGACTATGTCAAACATTGTGTAAAATGCCAACAACATTCCAATCTTCATCATACACCCAGTCATGCCTTACAGGTCACTCGTGACCTTTGGCCCTTCTCTCAATGGGGTTTGGATCTTGTCAGAGAAATCAATCCTCATTCTTCCCAATGCCATTAATGGATCATCACTGCTACCGAATACTACACAAAATGGGTAGAAGCCATCCCACTCATTTCCATAAAAGCTTAGAAAATATGTGAGTTCATTAACCACCACATCATTTGTCACTTTGGTGTTCCTCATCGCCTCATCACTGATAATGGAAAACAATTAAAAAAAAAAACATTGACAAAAAATTTGCGACGCCTTTGGCATTCAGCTTAGTTTCTCATCACCCTACTACCCACAAACCAATGGCCAAGCTGAATCCACTAACAAAACCCTCAACAAAATTCTCATGAAAGTGGTTGATGATACTGGGAAGGATTGGCATACGCACATTCCTTTTTCCCTGTGGGCATACTGCACTAGTATTCGCACTTCCACTGTGGCCACACCCTTTTCTCTGGTCTATGGTACAGAGGTTGTTCTACCTCTCGAAGTCTAGATCCCCTCACTCTGTATTTCTCTCCATGACATGCTCACTGATGATGACTTTTGTTAGGACCATTTAGCACAGCTAGAGTTATTAGACGAATGTCATCTTAATGCTCTGGATCACCTTCAAGTTTACCAACAATGTATCAAACGTGCCTATGAACAAACGTGTTCATGAATGAACCTTCCAAGTCGGTGACCTTGTCTTGAAAGCAAATCAACACGTAACCAAAGCAGAAAAAAGTAAACGGGAAAATTTTCTCCTAATTGGCTTGGACCATACATCGTGACTCATACCTATGGATCAGGTGCTTATCATTTATCTTCTCTCGATGGTAAACCCGAGCATGATCCCCTAAACACCTTGCATCTTCAACCATTCTATTGTTGACTCATTGTCCTACCTCACCCTTTGTCTCTCTCCAAGCTCGTCCCTTGAGCACTACCCACTCCATACACCTCCCTAATGATTAAAAAAAATCATGTGAGTACCCGTCACTTGTTATCTTCCCTTGAATATGTGTACCATGATGCTGCACATAGTATGATTCTCATGGATACTTTTCATCTACCTTTAGATGAGATCCCATGGTCGTTTCACCTTTCCTTTTGAACAAGAGTCCTATCCTCCACCTTGGTCTTGTCCATGACTTCAAAGACCTCACATGGGACCAAAATCCTTGAGTCAAACTTCTCATAAAAAGATGACTCCCTCAAAAGGACATCTTCCTCTCAACAAATTGTTGCTATAAATAGACTGCTCCCTCGAAGGAAAGCTATGTGAAGCTCTAAATAAAAAATATATAAAATAAAAAAATGAAAAAAATGAGAGAGCAACCAAAGCTTCCTGCATCGATCAACTTCACGAAGACCTCAAGGAGTTCCATATTATTTATCTCATATAGAATTCCCAGCATCAATCAGTCTATCAAAACAAAAAAAAATTAGTCATGGACTTGCCCATTGTGACCTAGGACCTCTTGCCCGAAGGGCCTACTACCTCATACCATATAAAAATTAAAAATTAACTACCTTTCACCCTTCTTACCATTCCCACTCTCATTTCCTCACTACCTCAAGGGACATTCTTAGAATTTAGACATTTGGTGATCATGTGACTACTTTTCATCATAGAACATGTCAATCATGCAATGTCTTTAGGGTCTTATGTTCATCACCTCCTCCAAGGTATGATCTACTTGGTATGATCCTACCCAATCAGGTGGCTTTATTGCCCCCTCTTATCTTTTAACCATATTTGTTTACATTTTGATTACCTTATACAGGACTTGGTCCTCGACGCTTACTTTTGGGGTAATCTCCTTCTTTCACCTACATAATCCACCCACACCTAACAAACCTAAACCCACAACATGCCCAAACAACCTACCGCCTCATTTTCACACCTCTCATTTTCTTCCCTAGCTTATGGGAGAACTACATCGGCCTGAGGTCCCTTTTCACCGGGACTATGTAGGCAGCACTCCAAGGGCATGGGGCCCTTGGAGGTTAGCTCGGCCATTCTCTACCCTAAACAATTCATCAACCATGCCTAACTCACCATTTACATCACATTTCACTTAGTTCCCCTTTTATATACAAAATTGGAAATTAAGCCACATACATAACAATTTGCTACATATTTATACATTTATTATGCCTACCAATTCTCTATCATCACTATGCATGGATTATACCACATCTCACATATGACCCATAGTATCATTTATTGCAAAAAAAATTAATAATGAATCACAACTTCACCTACTTTTAATATAACCATGCCTAATCAACCTGACTCAACCATGCCTAACCAACCTAACTCGATCCATGCCTGACTCAAACCATGCCTAACCAACCTAACTCAACCATGCCTATAACCTGACTTAACCATGCCTAGCCAACCTAACTCAACCATGCCTAACCAACCTAAACCTGACTCCATCATGCCTAACTCACCTAATTTCCATCCACATCAAAGTAACAAATCCATATCTCATCTAACACAAGCCATAAACCAATATCTCATAAACACATCAACAAATCACAAAATACCATGTATCTCATCATATAAATCAATCAATATGTATCTCAATATACATGCCCATCTCATCATGTCCATCATCTCAAAAAAATGTCAGCACGCAGGCCGATATACAATACAAAATGTCATCGGCATGCAGGCCGGTCTCATATATACAAAAAAGAAAGAATGAATCAATACAAAATATCTTCGGCACGTAGGCCAGTATATGCTCAAAATATACAAATCACTCGTACATCGTCATTGTCTTCAACACACAAGCCAGTATGTGATCTATCTTCGACACGCAAAATGTCGGCATTTATATAAAAAATAACTAATATACATCAAAAATTATGTGACTGCATATCAGGCATCTCGTCGGATGTCCTCCATCTCTGTGTCACCTGTACCCTCAGCCTCTGTGTGCCTGCTGGCACCTCAGCTAGAGCTGGTTGCCATCACTGGTGACCTCTCCCTGATCGGGCCTCGAGCTCATTGACCTCCTGTGCTCTCCAAATGAGTGTGGGATCTCGCCCTGATCCCATGGACCCGCTTGCTCACCAACCCAACCTCATCCAATCACACTACCAACTCACTGTCCTATTTCCTTCAGAAACTTTTCTCTCTTTTCTCTCCTTTTTTTCATTTTCTCACTTCGCAAATAACAAATGAATAACAAAAATGTGGATTTTTTTGTTTTTATAACCAACCCGACCTAACCGACGTCGGTTACCCTTGACTCGACATCAGTCGCGTGCCCTACCTCACCGTCGTCAGTTTTCCTATATCGACGTCGATTATCCATGACCACCATCGGTCATCCTCACCTACACATTGCCCTCAATTTTGTCCTTTTACCCCACCCTTTACCTTGATCCTTTACCCACCCTTCACCTTGATCCTTTCCCCAACCACACCTTTACCCAACCCATTTACCTTCCCTTTCCTGACCTCCTCACTTACTACCTCCATTTGTCCTCCTTTGGGGACTCATTATTTTACCCCTACCTTGGCCTTACCCACTGTCGTGACCTAGATATTTGGACCTGGACCATCACTAGTGACCTTTGACCTCATGTGTTTGCTATACCTTGCGGCACTGTTACCTATGTTGATTGACCTGATGACCTTACCTAGCCTATTGTCATGACCGTTTATCCTGACCCTACCTTTGGTGTACCGGAACATACCTAAACGTTCCTGCACCTAACCTACATTGTGTTTCCTAACCATATCCTATACCTTGGATACCAGATTCACTTCAACCTTGTTTGGGATAAACCTATCGACCTTAGATGATGTGGAGTTTTCCTACTCTTCAACCCGGTAGCGTGTTGTAGTTTATTCATGTGCGTACATTTGACTGTTGCTACCTTTGACCCAGACCCATTACCTAGATTTCCCGCAAATACCTTTAACCCTTTCTCCCCCATGCCCACCTGCCTCTTCCTCCCATTTACCTTTTATCAAACCACTCACTGATCCTCCCTTTTGCCTCATCAGTTCCTAGCTTGAGGGGGATCACCTTCACCCACACATGGGGCAACCACATCTTATTTTTGTTAGCATCGCTTACCAATACAAGCTACGCAACAAAAAAGGGAAAAATGTAGACACTAAAATTAGGTCACACTCCCCTTTGGTCCCTCGAAAAATAAGCACCCTTCATCACATTCACCTAGCCATGACCCCTTTCACCCCACTAATATTAATTTAATTAAATTAATGCATTATCCTCACTATATTTATTATTTAAATATATTATTTTAAATAATATCCACACATATAGTTCACTTAGACACCTCACCAAGCCAACTCAACCTAAGACCTGTTCTTAGTAAGTTGCCATAACTAACTAAGACATACCCAAACCCTAAAAATCAATGCCTACATTCCCTCTAACCACATTCCCGCATGCTCACAAGAAGCTCCCAGTCTAATCCATGGGTTAATGACATGAGATCCAAGGAAATCAAGAGGATCTCCCTAGTTTAGTAAACCTAGGAAATCCCACCTTGACTGATGCCGGTTACCCCTAACCGTCGCCGGTTAAGCCAGAACCGCCGTCGGTTACCCTTTTAACCCCAAAACAACCTTATTCTCAAGGTTGAAAATTGGAAGCAAAAAGGTTTGTGAGCATTATCACATCTCAGAGAGATAACACATCTTCAAAGAGTGAATTCCAGTGAGACCATGCATGCAAGGAAGGAGATCAAACATCTTTTCCTGCATGGCCATCCCAGCCATGATCTGATCTAACCAAGCAAAGAGGAGTGCACATGCAACCCATGTAGAAGCTTTCCTTCAGTTGGTGATCACTTGCAACCTTCAAACCTCTCATCAGCACCTCCATCCCTCACTCACAGGCATTCAGGACTAGAATCCAAGTAAGTATAACGTCATACTTTTCTGGTTTATTTCATTTCATCATCATTTTATCATCTATTGTTTACCTAGCCACCTATTGACCTTCTCCAACATTTCCACCTCCATATACCCATTAAAGCCTTGCTAAAGCCTACCCCAGTCACCCAATACCTCGTCTTGACCAACCAAAGTCCTTAGTGTAATCACAAAGGATACCTAAAGCTTGTTCTGTGACATTTCCAGATTTCACAGTAACCGGCACTGGTCACACCTGACCACCGTCGGTTACCCCTGACCGACATCGGTCTCTGTATTTTCCCACACAGCCCAGAACAGAGACCTACCCACTTAATTTCATCTCACCCTCATCCACCTGTGATCTACCTGAGACCTCTGTCAAACCTGTAGAACCCAGAACCAATCATTTGACCTTTGGATTCTATTCTAGCTTAGCCTGTTAGATTAGATCTATTTCTTATTGTGTTTTAAGTGAGATACCTAAATCATTTCAAATTACAATAGGATTTACTTTGTTTACAACATTAAATTGTTTAAAATAGTGGACTGACTAGCCATCTAGGAAGTATCACACTTCCCGGATCTAGCATACACTAGGCAGTTCACTGCCCATATTGTTTAATTCCTTCTGGTGGTCTTGCTTTGCATTACAGGTAGTTCCTCCTAGCCAAAAGGAAGCTCTCACGATCAGTTGTGGATTCAGAAGTCATATGCGCGCAACAACCCATCAACCAACATTTGAATAGGTATTCCTCCTACGCCTGTTACCCTATCTGTTTCATCAACACTTCAAAGAAACAATCTAAGAAATAGGTGAAATAGTATGCTCTTCCCTCACACCTTATAGGTGATCTTGGGAACCAAAAATGCTTCCAAAACCTTCTTTTTGCTTTCAAAACATTTGATTTAAGCTTCAAAATGAATTAACTTTTCAAAGTTGGCTAAAATGAGTTTCTTTTTCACAAAATCACTTAAGGTGTTTTCCATTTCTTATTAGTTTAGTATTTGTGTTACGTATGCTCTTCCCTCACACCTTTTAGGTGACCTTGGGAATCAAAAACAACACTTAAACTCTCTTTCATATTGTGATATTTTTGGAAAATTACTAACTCCTTACATGTAGAACCAAAACTCATTGTTGATAAGGAAGGTTTGAAACACAAACCCACTGATACATGTTTGATTGTGGGTTGCCAAATGGTGTGCTACTTAAAACCACATTAAGATAAGAAAGATTAAAAAAAACACCACTTTCATCACATTGTATTGCAGATTTCAGAAAAGGGTACGTCCCTATCCGCTCAATTAGAACATAACCCCTTTGGCATAACGCCTTAAGCTACAACAATGGGGGGTGGTTCTAGGAACCCTAAAGTAATCCACCGTTGAGTAACCTCATGGATGAAACAGAAAGTTCTCTACTTACCCACTTGACTAGTCATACATTATGAGTTTAGAGTCAAAGTTATCTGTGTTGCGACCCTAGTGATGATACAACTGAATGCACTAGTTACTCATTATATCAGAAGAGGGTAAAGTAAAGTCAAGATACTCCTTGGGAAACCTTGGTAAATCGAGCTCACATTAGACAAACTGTTGAAACCTAGTTGAGTGATCTACTTGGGAAAGCCATTTTGTCTTGGAGCCCACTTTACTAGTCCATTATCACATCTTGTTGAACCATCACGAAGTGATGACTTACTTGGAGTCTAAACCTTGTTTTTCAAACAAGGAAAAGAGTCCACTTAAGTTAGATCTAAGTGTCATTCATCATGAGATTTACAACGTATCACTTAGCTTAGTTTTTTTTCTCACCTTAGGACAAGGTGAAACTTTGCCCAAGTGACGCTTAGTTTATTTCCACCTCATTTGGTCTATACCCTTGCATTCGTGTTTATGGTTGGGTTGTTAAACATCTAAAGTGTGTGAGTATGCTTTCACGTCTTTGATAGTCCTCTGATCTTGATTTCAAGATCGTCTTCATAACTAGGATTTTGTTTAATCACTATTTCCCCTTAAGTTGTTATTTTTGCTCTCATTTTAGCTATACAATTATGGTGCTTACATCTTGTTTTCATTTTTGAGAACTTGGTATAAGTTTCTTTATTGTATCGTTACGCTGTTCACACGGATAATAACTTCTGGCTATATTTGTACTTAGTTTCGATTCCAACATCATCTGAGTCTTTTGAGAGTGTTGATACTCCTTTGTTTATATCATGACGACATCATCTTGATATTAACACCTTTCTTGTTTGGTTAACATATGAAAATAATTTTGTTGCGTTATCCACATTCGCAACTTCCATTATCAAAGACTTAGATTTTGTCGGCATTTGAACTAGTCATAATATATCTCATGGATAGATTGCATTAGTACACCTTTGGTGCTTAAATCTTGTTGATATTTCAACTTGACCTAGGTTTTAATAGGGTATTGTCACTATCTAATTTTGTGCCTATTGTTGAAATTGTCGCTTAAAGGTATAGTGTTCCATAAAACAGTTTGAGTGAATGAATGGTTTACTAGTGGACTTGCATAATTTTTCCTTGCGTGTTAAAAAACTCATAAACTTATTCTAGGACAATCTTGTTAGGTTATTGAAATTATGGCATCATGATGTATATTTTGCTTAGGTTCCCTTTGGAAAATCACACAAACATTTCCATACTCACAATGAATGTCTAGTTGAATGTCATTATGCCTCCCTAAATCGACATGGAACTTCCTTCCCTTAGAAAGATTTCCATCACACTATCTAAGCCTAGGAATTTGTACTTAAACAATTCCAACAAATTATTGACTATCGTGAGGTTCCTCACACTTACAACAATACAAAACCTAGGTTTAGGCATTCACATAAAAAGATGCCCATTATGACTAAACCTCATTTGGTTCTTCGTGCTAAAGGGCCCGTTTGGGTACCCTATTCCCCACCTTCATCACATAGTCGATGGTATGGTTTGGACACTTCTGATCCAAATTATTATTCAGGTTCCTGTAATGTCCCCATTCCTACCTCCATGGTCTAGTGACTGGTTTTTCGTCTTAGCCTTGGTCATACCCAAGGGGCTAGCGGCGTAGAGAGTTGTTGGGTATGGTTTTCACCTACATTTCACTTATATGTTATGTTTTGGCGTTATGCTTGTACTTTATGATGACTTAAGTGAAAAAGGTGGGGTAATGTTCTATTTCTTTGTTGGGGTCACTTAAGTGGAATTTTTGGCCTAGGAGAAATAAAGTCACTTTAAGTGACGATTAAAATATGACATATCTCCAAGGGGGGTCGAATTAGGGTTTTATGGCCACTTTTATGATGGAAAAAGTTATAAAAGGTGGTGTTTGGGGAGAAAAAAAGGAAGATGTCCATTTTGCCATCTTATGTTGGAGCTTTCAGCTTGCTTTCCTTGCTTGTGGAGGTGAAATTCCACAGGAACCCTAGCTTCGGTAGAAATATCTATCCCTAGCTAGTAGAGCACTCTTCGGTGGTGAGAGATCCAACCCTAGTTTGCTATTGTGGAGTTTATTCAGATCGGGTTGTTAGATTCAGAGTTTCAGAGGCTTGCTGATCCAGTTTCAAGTCCAAAAAGAGAAGACAACCATATTCAGTAAGAGAGATCATTTATTTTATCAATGGAACTTCTTGTCATTGCATGTTGATGCATGTTACATGCATGTCATTGCATGTTGATGCATGTTACTTACATGTTGCTGCATGATAGTTTAATTGCAATAAAAGTGAAGATATTGGTTATTTTCTGATTTTATACCTTGCTGCCTTAACTATACTTTGCTGTCATATTTTTCTATATACTGCTGTCATAAAATTAGATTTTTATTTGTGAAAAATTTGGTTGGAAATCTTGAATATAAAATAAATATAGAAAGGGGATATTTTAGTGGTATCATAGTAGTCTTTTTTATAGCTTATTGGGTAGTGTATGAAGGTTTATTCTAGGAAGAATACACCCAAGAAAGAAGGTCCAGACATGGCGGATAAAAATGGAAAATCATAGGAACAACTGAATGAAGAGTTTATGAAATAAATGTTTATAAATATGGTAAAACAACAAGAGACTACAAACCTCTACTTGAGCCAACTCATAGAGAGATTATCATAGGGTGGCCTTGGGAACCATATGGAAAGAGGTGAAAACAATAATTCCGGGCTGTGAACTCACAAAGATGAAAACGACAGATCACGGCAACACACTCCTTCATCCCAAAACACACGATTGAGCATGCATGAACCAGTTTTCCTGAAAGATCCAAACGTGACGCTGGTTGGGCAACAAGGGGATATTATTGATGAGGAGACTTGTTGGGAAAAGTTTGAATCCTTGAGTGAAGGGTTCAAAGATAATATGCCTTTCCTCGGAGTATTGTAGGATGAAGATCGGTAGCCAGCCCAAGTGGGATCACTATCCTCATGTTCCTAAGCTATAGAGGCGATTGGGGCAGATTTCAATTCCACACTTCGACGGATCCAAGAAGTGTACCATGACATCATGGATTCAGAAGTTAAAAACTTACTTTGACTTGAATCCCATGCACGAAGAGGATGCAATAAAATTTGTCAATCCTACATCTTGAGGGAGATGCACATGATTGGTGGCATCATGGCCTTGTCACACAGGGATACACACATATTACAACTTATGCAGATTTTGTAGAGAGACTGGTGGGTAGGTTTGACAGGTGGGATCCCAACAGATTCTTTAGAGAGTTGACTCATTTGAGATAGATAGGATCCTTGGATGGGTACATTACAGATTTTCAGCAGTTTTCAGTGATGGTTACTGATGTTTCTGAGGTGAGGTTGAGTTCACTTTTTATAGCAGGGTTGACAGATTCACTAACAGGGTTTGTGAAGGCATTCGAGCCTTCTTCACTACACGATGCCATCAGGAGAGCCTGAGATTTGGAGTTAGCCACTCCGAAGCCAAGGTTTCCACCTCGAGTTCAGCAGAGAGGACCCCCATCTAGAATAGATGGGTTCCAGCCGAAGGGGCCACCACGAAGACAGGAGATGACTAGAAAGCTGTTTATTTCATGAGAGCTTAGGGATGAGTTGAGGTGAAAGAAACTTTGTTTCGATTGCTGTTCATCGTGGGCCCCCGGGACATGATTACACAGGAAAGGGAAAGGCCCAATTCATTGAGGTCTTTGAAGAGGAGAGAGAAAGAGAGAGAGAGAGAGAGAGAGAGAGAGAGAGAGAGAGAGAGAGAGAGAGAGAGAGAGAGAGAGAGAGAGAGAGAGAGAGACCCAGGAAATGGATGACGGAGATGAAGATGCTTTGGATGGTACTAATGAGCAAGAGGAGGAGGTTTTCCCTCAAGATACTATAGCCACTTTGTCTAGTACCCCAAGGTACAAGGCATTGATAGTTAGGGGAGTTATGCAGGGGCAACATGTTGTTGTACTTATTGATAGTGGGGCTACCCACAACTTTATTGAGAGACACGGCCTACAAACAGAGGACTTTGAGGTCTTCAATGTTGTTGTAGCCTATGGTGAGTTTATGAGATGCACCCATACAGTTCCACAGCTGAGCATCACCATGGGGAACTACACCGCTACTGATGACTTCTATATTGTCGGCATTGGAGAGACCAACTTAGTATTGGGAGTTCAGTGGCTTCACTCCCTTGGTGAATTTCATACTAACTTTCAAATGATGGAGCTGAAATTCAAGTTCGAGGGCAAGAATGTAACCTTGAGGTGTCTATCTATAGGAGCACCCAGGGTAGTCACAAGAAGATGGAGAGGATCTTTCAGCACGATGAGGTGGATTGGGCCATTCGTTGCTTGGTTTCGACCAAGAATATAGGGAGTGACCATCCAGAGTATCATGTGGATGTCCAAGGCCTATTGGACAAGCACAATGTAATTTTTCAGGACATACCTCCAGGTGTACCACCAGACAAGGGGTTTGAACACGTGATTGAGCTTGGGGACAACAAGCCAGTGGTTACTACTCCTTACCGTCACCCCAAATGGTTTAAGGTTGAGATTGAGAGGACTATACATGAGCTTCTGGACATGGGGCATATTAGACCTAGTTATAGTCCTTTTGCTTCTTCATTGGTGTTGGTGAAGAAGAAAGATGGAACCATGCAAATGTGCATAGATTACTGTGCACTAAATAAGAAGACAATAAAAAATAAGTATCCTGTGCCATGCATTGATGAACTACTAGATGAGCTACATGGAGCAGTCTATTTTTCCAAAATAGACTTGCTATCTAGATATCACCAGATCAAGGTCAGAGAGGAAGATGTGCATAAGACAGCTTTTAGGTGCCACTATGGCCACTTCAAGTTTTTGGTAATACCATTCGTTTTGTCTAATGCACTGGCCACATTTCAGTCCTGCATGAACCATGTGTTCAACTACCATTCACGAAATTTTTTATTGCTTTTCTTTAATGACATTTTGGTCTACAGTAGGACGTGGGAGGATCACATTCAACATCTTGATGAGGTGTTGGAATTTTAGAAGCTAAGTCTCTTAATGCGAAAGCTTCTAAGTGTGAGTTCGGTATGACATAGCTGCTATATTTGGGCTATGTGATCGGAGGAGGTGGAGTCAATGTGGATAGGGAGAAGATTAAGGTGATTTTGGATTGGCCACCATCTAGGACTTTGACACACTTAAGAGGATTCTTGGGACTATGCACATATTATAGGAGGTTTGTGAAGAACTTCTCTCGCTTGACTGCACCCTTGATAGACTTGACCAAGAAGGGGGATTTTTCTTGGTCAAATTTAGCTCAACAGGTTTTTGATCACCTTAAGAGGGTGATGAGTTCTTTTCTAGTTCTTACATTGCTAGATTTCACTCGGCCATTTGTACTCGAATGCGATGCATCAGGAGTGGGTGTTGGAGTAGTGCTCATGTAGGATAGGCATCCCATTGCCTATGAGAGTTAGAAATTGAGTCCAGTAGAGAGAGGATTCTCAATTTACGACAAGGAGATGTTGGTCATTATGCATGCATTGGTCAAATTCAGACAATATTTAGTGGGCAGCAAATTTGTGGTTCATATGGATCACAATAGCTTGAGGTTCTTTTTGGAGCAAAGGATCTCAATGACCACCAACAGAGATGGGTAAATAAGATTCAAGCTTTTGATTTTGACATAGAATACAAGAAAGGTAAGAATAATGTGGTGGCTGATGCACTGTCTAGGAGGCCTTGCTTTGATTATATGATTTTCTTTATGTCATAGATTTCAGCTAATTAGAAGGCTCATATACTTGTTGAGTACTCCAAAAATCAGTTTGCATGTGAGATTATGAATGACATTATTCAAGATGATCGATACAGAGTGGTGGACAACCTCATATACTACAAGGATAGAATTTTCCTTGTACCAGAGTCCAAAATGAAGGAGAATATCCTTCGAGCAGTGCATGATACACCCTTGGCTAGACATCTAGGATATTTTAAGACATACAGGTACATCAGAGAGAGGTTCATATGGAAGGGGTTAAAGGACAATGTCCTTAACCATGTCATGGAGTGTTTGGTTTGTCAACAAACCAAGGTAGAGCACTCTTTCCTAGCAGGACTTCTACAACCTCTATCTATTCTAGAACAAAAGTGGGAGAGTATATCCATGGATTTTATCACAGGTCTTCCCTCAGTGTATGGGCACGATTGCATATATGTGGTGGTTGATCGGTTGACTAAATATGCCCATTTCCTTGCTATGCCTTCAGGGCACAAGGCACCATAGGTGGCTCAGACTTTCTTCATAGGTATTTTTAGGCATCATGGGTTACCTAAGTGTATTGTCAGCGATAGGGATAAGATTTTCATGAGTACATTCTGGTAGGAGATCTTTAGGCTTATAGGTACGAAGCTGACACCTAGTACCAACTATCATCCACAGACTGATGGGCAAACTGAGATAGTAAACAAGTGGATAGAGGGCTACTTGCGTAGCTATGTTGCAGGACATCAGCATGCATGGGTCAAATGACTACATATGGGTGAATATTGTTACAATACCACCTACCAGATGAGTATTGGTATGACTCCTTTTTGAACAATATTTGGTTACAAGGAATCCTCATTTGTAGACCTAGTATTATCAGATAGCCAAGCTCCCAAAGCTCGTGATTGGGTACAGGAGAACCAGGACATTCTAAAGGCTCTCAAGGAGAACATACAAAAGGTGCAGAATCAACAAAAGGTATATACAGACAAGCACAAAATTGAGAGATCATTCGAGGTTGGATATTTGGTCTTCTTACGGTTACAACCATACAGACAATCCTCACTCAAGAAGAGCGGTGCAAAGAAGCTAAAACCATGATTCTATGGGCCATACGAGATAGTGCGTAGAGTTGGGGCAATAACATATGAGTTGGAGCTTTCAGAGCACAGTAAGATTCATAATGTCTTCCATGTTTCATGCCTCAAAAAGGCACTTGGACAACATATTGTGCCTTCCACAGATTTACCACCATTGGATGACGAGGGGAAGCTGATCTTAGAACCAAAATCTATTATTGAGGTAAGATAAAGGAAGCTTCGGAATAGGGTAATCACATAATATCTAGTGCGGTGGAAAGACTTACCACTAGAGGATGCCACTTGGGAGGGAGAGCAGATTTTACAGCACCCTAGTTTACGTTCGCTTGAGGAAAAGAAAATTTTGGGAAGGGCGGACTATAATGTCCCCATTCCTACCTCCACGGTCTAGTGACTGGTTTTCCGTCTTAGCCTTGGTCATATACCCAATGGGCTAGTGGTGTAGAGAGTTGTTAGGTATGGTTTTCACCTACATTTCACTTATATGTTATGTTTTGGCATTATGCATGTACTTTATGATGACTTAAGTGAAAAAGGTGGGGTAATGTTCTATTTCTTCGTTGGGGTCACTCAAGTGGACTTTTTGGCCTAGGAGAAATAAAGTCACTTTAAGTGACGATTAAAATATGACATATCTCCAAGGGGGGTCGAATTAGGGTTTTATGGCCACTTTTATGATGGAAAAAGTTATAAAAGGTGGTGTTTGGGGAGAAAAAAAGGAAGAGGTTCATTTTGCCATCTTATGTTAGAGCTTTCAGCTTGCTTTCCTTGCTTGTGGAGGTGAAATTCCGTAGGAACCTTAGCTTTGGTAGTGAAAGATCTATCCCTAGCTAGTAGAGCACTCTTCGGTGGTGAGAGATCCAACCCTAGTTTGCTATTGTGGAGTTTATTTAGATCAGGCTGTCAGATTCAGAGTTTCAGAGGCTTGCTGATCCAGTTTCAAGTCCAAAAAGAGAAGACAACCATATTCAGTAAGATAGATCATTTATTTTATCAGTGGAACTTCTTGTCATTGCATGTTGATGCATGTTACATGCATGTCCTTGCATGTTGATGCATGTTACATGTATGTCATTGCATGTTGATGCATGTTACTTGCATGTTGCTGCATGTTAGTTTAATTGCAATAAAAGTGAAGATATTGGTTATTTTCTGATTTTATACCTTGCTTCCTTAACTGTACTTTGCTGTCATATTTTTATATATACTGCTATCATAAAATCAGATTTTTATTTGTGAAAATTTTGGTTAGAAATCTTGAATATAAAATAAATCCGGAAAGGGGATATTTCAATGGTATCAAAGTAGTCTTTTCTATAGCCTATTGGGTAGTGTATGAAGGTTTATTCTAGGAAGAATACACCCAAGAAAGAAGGTCCAGACATGGTAGATAAAGATGGAAAATCAGAGGAACATCTGAATGAAGATTCCCCCCACTCTTCTTCTGATTTAGATCTAAACTATTGTTCGGAATCCCACTCTTCTTCTAAAGATTTGGATCCCAACTATAATTTATATACCCTTAGATAAAACCTTGAATCACAATCCTCCCTTTCTTCGAATGACCTTCATTCCAAATCACCTCAATGACGTCTTCCTCCTTTAAAGACTTGTGTGACTCCAAGTTCCATCGATCGAACATCTAATTTAGTTCTTGAGTCACGGTCATCCCTTTCTTCGCAGGACCTCCTTCATCAGTAACCTTGATGACCCCTTCCTCCGTCAAAGAGTTCCATGACTCAGAATTCCCTCTATTCAATCATCTAATTTGATTCCTATGTCACAACTTAACGGATGGCTATGTGATCCTACTTTCCAACCTACATTACGTCATCTTCTAAAAAAACAACCTAGGTCTGAATCCAAATCATCCATTCATGAGATGCCTGCCTCCAAGTCTACTACGTCTTTTGAGTCATCTTCTTCTATTAATCAAGATTCAATTCCTCTTTGGCCTCTAAGTCATTTCGATCATACCTTATCGTATCTTTGTCAATCTTCTAAATATCAATTTCTATGACCACGTTGAACCATTAGAAAGAAGACATGTGGTAAGATATCTATTAGAAGCACTATCAAAACTCTTTATGGGAGTGATAAGGTCAAACCTTCCCCTCATCTACATCATCACCCATCTTCTAAAACTTATGTGCTTGTTGAAACCATTTCTTTTATTCAACCTCCCATGGTCGAAGAACAACAACCTCTACTGATTGATTTATCTCATAATGAAGGAACAATAAGACTTCATGAAGATATCCCTATACAAAGGTTCTTTCTTGAACTTGAGACACTTGCATATTGGAGTGAATAAATTGATCCCTTTTATCAGAACATAGAGGAAGAGCCTAAAGTCATAGAACTTGATTCCTCTTTTGTTATTGCATCTTCACCTTCCTCTGAGTATGATGAAATATCAGGGTCTAGCATTTATCCATGACCTATCTTCTCATTGCCAAATCATTCCTTATCTATCATCATTCCTCAATCAAAATCTCACCTCGGGTCACCGTTGAGTATTCCATCTTCTTCTTCTTCTATCCTTGGGCCACCCCTGGGTAGCCCTTCATTTTCTACTTGTGGGTCACCTCCTGGTAGCCCATTACCTTCTCACCTTGGGTCACCACTGAGTATTCCATCGTCTTCTTCTATCCTTGGGCCACCCTCGGGTAGCCCTCTATTTTCTATTTGTAGATCACCTCTTGGTAGCCCATTACATTCTATTCTTGGGCCGCATCTTAGTAGCCCTTCATCCTCTTCTGACACCTCTGAGTAGTCCCTCCTCGTCTATACTTGGGTCACCCCCTATTATTCCCTTGTTATCTTCTTCCATTTTGGGGCCACATCCTATTATACCTCCATTATCTTTCATATATGAGTCACCTTAGGGTAATCCATTACCTTCTATTCTTGGGACACATCCTATTAGCCCTTCATCCTCTTCTATCTATAGGAAACCTCTGGGTAGCCCATCATCTTCTATTCCGGGGCCATGTCCTTGTAGCTCAATTTATTCCATCTTAGGGCCATATTCTAGCAACCCTTTGTCATCTTCTATCATTGGCTCACCTCTTGGTAGCCCATCCTCTTCAATTTTTGGATTATATCATTTTCATCCATCACATCTTTCTTCTATCAATGGTTGTGGCAAGCCCACAGTCATTTCTTACATCAAATCTAAATGTCCAGGTTCACTTTCTTCTCCTTATTGAGATCAAACAAGTTACACATCAACTTATAAGAAACCCAAATAGTTTCTTAATCAAGCTCAGGTCAAAACTTCCAAGAGCTCCAAAGTTCCCAACACTTCCAATGATCTTAAGGTTAAAAATCAAGCATGATTCAAGAACACACATCAACGTAACCATCAAGTATGGCATACATTGCAAAAACCTATGGATAGGGAACTCAAGCTCCCACATAAAAAATCCATGTTCCAAAACAAATCACAGTCATTTGTTGAATATGAGCTCACCACGATCATCGAAATCGGGGAAAAGATTACGCTTGATAAACAAACGCGCCTAGTCTCCCTTATCAAGGAAATTAAAAACATTATTGTTGGATCTTACCATGCAGAGTGACTTTTTTGGTCCCACCTTTCCAAGAACTATAAAAAAACCTAAAAATAAAAAACAATTCAAAAATACAAAAAAATGAGAAAAAAAAATCAAAGGTAGAAAGATCAAACATTGCAATCAGGTATTGTGTACACATAGATGTTTCTTTCTTCCCTTCCTTGCTATTATTCTACAAGTCCTACCATTTTCATCCCTTTGGTGATATTGTGGTTAGCCTTTTGCATGAATTTTGTGACATTTATCTCTATGGTATCTGTTTGACCTTGGTCTTTTATCACCTTGGTAAATTAAAGAATGACTGACCTCTTAGATATCTTATCACAATCAACATCTAATAAACTTGTTGTGAAGAACTTTTCGACATATTTTTTGACACTAGCCAATGTCGTCATCACAATCACTTCCACCTCCTTCCATTAAGCCATCTGTGATTCTTAACCCCTTGTCAAACAAGAGAGCTGAAATAAGTTTTCAGAAAGCAAATGAATCAAAATCAATCAAAAATCAAAAGCCTAAAAGCTAAAAGTAAAAGCAAATTTATATATAACTCTCTCTTGGGGTATTTCTAATAATCTCTATCGGGGCTATAGACACCTTACTAACAATAGAACAATGTTGTGATTATAATCAAATACATCTCTGTCGGGGCTATAATGTTTGGCTGGCAATGGAGCAATGTACGGATATCCTTCCACCCTCCATTCACAAATCACCTATCACCTCTCAAAATAAATAATTCCTAAACATTGGCTAGTTTTTCCTCAGTTGTTGCCTATTACATCTTCCCTTCAAGAGGTAATTAATTTCCACATACACATACTAGATCTCTCCAAGTGAACATGACTAGTATGTTACCAAGTGTCTTTTTTTGGACCTTGTTCAAACTCTTGCTTTATTCCTTATCTCATCGCATGATTTGTGCCTTTGGATAATCACTTTTTTTTTCATGAGGCTTATAAGATACATTCATAACATTCATTAGTTTTCTACTTCATTAAGAACATCTATGTGTATAGTATTTCATTTTTTCCATGTTTGCGGACAACTTTGTCCGTTTCACAAAAGCAAGTTTGCCACTTCCTTTCTATCATGTGCTTCTTGGCCAACTTACGCTGGGGTAATCCTTGCTCCTTCCCAACATGTCACTGGTTTACGTTCATCATCATGGTTGAACCTATCCATATTAGCCTCAATTCGGCCTCTGCGCGTGAAGAGTTTTCCTTTGAATACTCCCACCTAATGTTGGGGTATTTTTGCATCTCCACTTTCTTGCGCATGCGCGTGGCATTCTACCCTTGTACATCCCATCTATTATTGGGGGCATCCATACTTCTTTTTCTTCCTGTACATAGCTTCAGAAAATTTTCAAAATCACAAAAACATTCAAATATGTTAGAAAAATCAAAACATTAAAATATGTTTCATAAAACTTCTAAAAATTGAAAATCATCATACAAAATGTTTCTCTTTGGTTCTCACCTGTTCATGTGCATGACTCGCAGATCATCTTTATTTACCTCCATCAACAAAATCTAAGTTGCTTACATCATTTGTACTCTAGGGCACAACGAGTTTCTTGGTACTTTTTCGTAGTGCACATTGTTTTTTCATCAGACCAAAGTGTCCTTTGTTATTCCCCTCGCATGTATCCTTGTTTGGGGCACCGTCATTAACCCTTGTCATTAATTTCGAATAGGTTGGAACCAAAGCTCGATAAACAAAACATTGTACTTGTTTCTTTGTTAGGTTAGCTTGTTTACTTTCTCGTATTGCATTGCATTATGTATATTACATAGAGTTGGGGATCTTTTACTTTCTTGTATTGCATTGCATTATGTATGTTGCATGAAGTTAGGAATATTTTACTTTCTCATATTGCATTACATTTGGTATGTTGCATGGAGTTGATGTTTTTAGCAATGGAAATTTGTTCATATATGGATTTTCATGCCATGCTACACTTGTGTTCATTCTTTTTAATAAGGACCGATGATGAAGATCACTAGCAATATGATGAGAATAAAGATGTTTAAAAGGCATTGGATGCATGTTAGCTCATCCCCCCTTCCACATACTCCTTTTCTTCTATATCCCCTTTCTTTTCTTCTTCTTCACACTATTTTTTCTTTTTTTTCTCTTTCTGTGATCGTTTTGATCGTCAATCGAGTTCTTCCATCACCCCATTGACAATCGAGGGGGCATCCTTCGTTCTACTCATTTTTCTTCTATCCATTCAAAAATTTCTACTTGTTTATGTTTGTCTACTATCTTTTAAGTGACGTCACTTATGCCACCCCAAAGAGGGGCAAATGTAGACACCTAAAATATTCTTACACTTAGCATTTCCTCCAATTCAGTCAATTAATGACACTTTGTTAATTAACCCTTCTCCGCTCCATTCTCAGATGCCCATTCACGTCACTCTTTCGGTCATGTCCCTCCTATAATCAGCTAATTGGGCTAATATCTATCTTATTAGCTAAACATTCCTCCTTTCAACCATTTAGAACCTCCCTAGTTCTCTCTAAACCACTTCTGTAGGCTTCCTAGGTTATCTATCAGTCACAAATGGTTAATCAGACTCCTCTCAACTCTCAATGAGTCTTTAATCATTCCCTAATAATGCTTAACTAGCCTAAACCTAGCTTAACTATGCCTAAAACATGTTTATCCTGATCTAATATAAAAATCCTTTTTGGCTTACCTTTAGTCCCACATGCACCCAAATTCCAAACTCTCCCAAGTGGAAAACTATAAATACAAGGCTAAACCTACCCATTAAACTTAACAACTTTACATAACACAAAACCAAAACAAACCTAAGAAATCTTGGATCTCATTTGTATTAGCTTTAAGCTAATTAGACATTTGATCTAAAGCTTGCCTTCCTCCATTGTTGAGCTAGCATCCATTACACAGTGCATCCATAAACTCAACTTTGAGTAAATGAAGAGAACCATGTGGCCTTGAAGCCATTAGTGGTGGGTCTTCATTCTCAAAAGCTTTAGAATCCAAACAAGAAATCATATTTGATTGTTATGGGTCTTATAGGTCCATTTTTTTATACAATCATAGAGAAGTAGAGATAATATAATGGTGTTAGTTTAATTCATGCATTATTATAGGAGTTTATCTTATTTAGCTATTGTTATCCATATTTCACCCTGTGCCAAATATTAGATCAACCATGATCCCACATCAAGAGGAAATAGAGTCAAAAGTGGATCGTCGGGGAAAAAGTTGGTTCTTTTCCCCTTGTTATCTCAAAAGGGGTAAAAGTTGCAAAATGGCCCGCAACTCTGCACAAGAAAAAAGGCAGCATTTGGACCCGAGTCAAACCCAAAGCAAGGAATCAAAGGAAAGGGCAAAAAATAAATTGCGGACCCGTAGGCCTGATTTTTGTTCCAATCTGGTTGCCATGTGTCTGATATCAAAAGGGGACCCATTTTTCAAGCTGTTTTCCTGCCCTCTTGTATAGACTCGATAAAAACTTCGAAGGGGCATATTTTTCGACTCGGGGCTCAAAATATTACAAATCTGATGTCGTTGGAAAGATCTTGGCCTAACCATGCCATGGAGATCTAAAACTTTAATTTTAAGGAGGTTAGGTGAAGAAAAAGGGAGGAAACGTCTTTAGGCTTTCAATGTAGGATCTTCTTGCCTCAACAACCAGATTAGATTTGATCTGTTTCATCATTTCCTCTTCCTTCAAGGCACCTAACCAAGGATTGATGCAGTAAAGAAAAATTTGGGGAGAGATTTTATCGGAGCCATTAACAATGGTGGTTGAGCTTCAACTTGCTTTTCCCGCTTCTCTCTCTCTTCTTCTTTCAGATTGAATCTATAAATGCGGGGGCATGATTCATTGTAAAGGGTTATACATTCTTTGTTTACAGGCTCCCTTCTCCTCTTAGCAAAAGGATTTGTGGGGTTCATGCCTTCCATCAAAAAATTGCAATACATTTCTGCCTCTTGGCTACTTTGTAATGGACTGTATCAATCTACGGAGCAATAAAACACATCTGTGATCGATTTTAGATCCTTTCTTGTCTCTTTTGCTTTCATCCGGTCTCCCATTACATATATGGATATCTATGCTTGTTTATTGTATGCATTTTTTTGGTTTGTGTCTATTAGAAAAATAAGTGTTCATCATTCCTTTGGTGCATCACCTCATAGTTTAGCTTTGTTTTAATTTATGTATTCCTTTTATCCCTGTCTCCTTCGTAAAGTTTATATTATGATTAAGAACATATCCTCTGCAAGTTTCTACGTATGCACCTAGACATATGAATGAGGAACCAACCTTCAATCTGAAGAGCTTTCCCATTTTACAAGGTCCCACACCATGGGGAAAGTTTAATGTTACACAATCACACCAAATGATTCTACCTTAGAAAAGTAGACCTGTAGAAATCATCTAGGGGTGTTGCGATTTCACGTTAATAGTTTTGGCATGCCCAGTGGGACTAAGAAGTCTCCATCTTATTATAGTAGGGATTGATGTACACTTGTTGTGATTCTAGATTTTAAGAAGCGTTAAAATTGTACATCTGACGACTCCAAAAGAAACAAATCTACTAGTTTCAGTAGCCCAAGCTTGGGAGATTCATGAGAAAAACCTGGTCTAGAGCAAGGAAAGAAGGTATATTTGAATACTTGCGGCTATCTCCAGGTAGAGAAAGGAGAGGAAGAAGAATTCAGAGGTCTCCATCTCCACCAAGCAGAACCCTTTCAACACCTCCACCTACAAGGCCTTTCTTTCATTCTGTAAGGATTCTTAGGCCAATCATAATGGCATAACCAAATACATATGGCAACTTCACCGGTAGTAGTCTACTTGCCTTGAATGCACAAAACCCAGTTCCGATTGCAGCATTAAAGAGCATCCCACATTTCACTGGGGAAAATCAAACTTCTCCTGGCGACCATGTCCAAGATATTGCAAATGTTTGTATAATCCATGAGATCCATGAAATGGACATTGCAGTCAAGCTGCTAGCCTCTTCATTCAAAGGGAAAAATTCACAATGGTTTAGGAGTCTTGAAGTAGGCTCTATCCAGAACTGGAACCAGTTTTGCACGGATCTTCACAATCAGTTTGGGGAAAAAGGTGATAACTTATCTTTGTTGGAGCAACTAACAACAATCAAGAGAGCCCAAAACGAGTAGCTGATAGAATTCAACCTCAAATTTCAGCGGACCTGGGATAGGATTCCAACAGCAGTAAAGTCCACTAATGAAGGTTCCTTCTTATACTTTTTTAGGGCTTTAAATTCTGATATTTCTCTGATGATTTAGTCAATGGGGGGCACTACATTACCTGCAACCTATAGCCTCTCTATAGGGGCTGAGAACCATTTGATTCAAGCTGGAAAAATCACTCCTAGGCCATCCATGCCTCTGTACCCTGAGTTAGGAAGCCCAGATACTAGCCAAGCACCTACATTAGCTCCTATACCCACCCCTAGGAGTCAAAGCTCAGTTGAAGCTTCCACTTCATCATTTAATACCTCTAAAGAGTTTCAGGAAGTGATGAAGCAACTTCACAACTTTGGGAATGAGCTAGTGACCGTCAAAAGACAACAAGCTTAGAGTTCTAGGCCATACCAACCCCAAGCTCAATATCAAGCTAGACCCTAGTATCAACATAATAGGCCACCACCTCAGACTATGAATCAGAGCCAAAACCAAGGACAACTACAAGCAGCTAGACCTTTCAGGCTGTATCCTAACACAACTTCAACATCAAGAGCATTGGTCCTAGGACAAAACAATATGACACAAGAATATGATTGGTGTTTTCCATGCGAACAACCACATAACCAATCAATGTGCTTTAATGGTGCTCTAAATCAGGCCTTGATGGTGCAAACCATTATGGTGCCACAAGAACCTGGTCAAGAGGAAGATCAACAATAAGGAGCTCAACAAGGTGGCCCCCCAAACGAGACTATGCTTGTCAATTGGCAGGCTGAAGATTTCTATGGGATGAATTAGTCCCCTCCTTAAGGTGTGGCTACCAACACACGGTCCAACAGGAGAAATATTGGAGAGGGATAACCACTAAGCTCAAGTGACCCTCAACCTTCCATCACTCCACAAGGTCTTGGTGCTCCAAGTATAACTCCTAACATGCTGAAACAATCTAGACCACCTCCCAAACCTAGTCAAGCACATGGGTTGTAACAGCCCACGTGTAAGAAAGAAATGTGTCTGGGAAGTGGCAGTAAAAGGACAACACATTCAATATTATTGAGCAGATGAAAAGGACAAGTGTGAAAATTTCACTATGGGAGTCACTAGCCATTCCAGGGCAGAGGGATCTATTGCAGACTGCCATGTAGAATTGGTCAAGTTAAAATCACCCCCCTAACCAACAAGAAAGAGTGCTTGCCAATGCAGTTCAGCCTGGGAGGAACCATGGAGAACAAAAAGGTAAAAACATGAGACCTCCTCCCTTCTATGTCTCATTAATTATTGGAGACAAATTAGTACACAATTTTATGATTGATTCTGGGGCTAGTAGTTCTGTGATGCCCCAATAAATAGCTGATCAATTGGGTCTCCAATATGAGATCATCTCTAGAGGAGTAGTCTAATTAGATGGGAAAACAATCACTACTGTGGGAATCATCAAAGATCTAAGTCTCACTCTACACACTTGCCTTAATGTGATTGTTTTGTAAAGCGTGTCAATCATAGACTTGTCACCACATTTTGCTTTGTGTCTGTCTAGGTACTTCACTGCCAAAATTGGAGGCTACCTATCTGTTGATTGGTCACATATGCTCTTTAGGACAAGGTATGGAGTGAAGGCCATAGTCATATCTAAACCTATTGCTGATTATCATATTGAATCCTATGTGCCTAGCCCAATCAACGCCAACTGCTCATCTTTTGATCAAGAGGACCTCCTAAGCACTTCTGAAACAAAAACAAAGGTGGGATGTATCCCAGACTTGACTCTTGATGATTGGGCCAACAAAAGTCATGCTTTTGACCCCTACAGGGAAATGGAAGAATTTGAGCTAGGTGTCTACTACCTACATGAAGAGAACCAACCTCTTCCTGACCTAATCAAGCCAGAATTCAAGGATGACAATAAGGTATGGCAATTGTTCTTTGATGGTTCAAGGAGTAGACAAGGAGCTAGAGGAGGAGCCATGATTATGTCCCCTAGAGGTATGAGATATTATTCATTCTTCAGATTCCAATTTTCTTGCTCAAATAACATTGCTGAATATGAGGCTTTAGGCCAAGGTCTTCATCGGGAAAGGAAGCTGGGAATCAAGAACTTGCAAGTATTCGGTGATAGTGAACTGGTTGCCAATCAAGTCAGAGGACTAAATACTGTCAAAAATGACCTGCTCAAGAACTACAAGAGTAGGGTAGTGGATCTCATAGAGGATTTCGAGGCCTTCAGTATTGTGTCCATACCCAGGAAGGAGAATGAAGCTACTGATAGACTTACAACAGTTGGAGGAATGTTTTATGTGGTTGACAACATCAAGAGGGACAGAGAACAGTCACATATCCATGTGGTTGTGAGGCCAACAGTGCCAGATAATAATACATGCTAGCAAGGTGTTTGAGAATGATCAGTAGATCATTAACTTTCTACAAGAAGAAGCTGAATTCTCAGCTATAAACCAGAGTAGACTAGAGCAGTAGTACGGGAATCAGATAGTACATTTGCATACAAACAAACTTCCCAAAGGCTTAGTGACACTGGAATCTATTTTCAATCCTAATGATCAGTTCAGAAAAGAGAAGGCTAACATGCAGATCAAAGGAGAAGATTCAGAGTCAATCCTAGTTGGAGAAGACAAAACACTTCAAATTAGCAAAGTGGCCACCAAACAAGAAAGGTATGAATTCATACAACTTTTCCAAGAATTCCCTGATGTGTTTTCTTGGAGTTATTAAGACCTAAGGGGGTTCAATCCAAAACTAGCACAACACACAATCGAACTGGATCCAACTGCTTAGCCCATCAGGTAGAAGAAGAGACTAGTCAACCAACATATAGAGCCTCTGATGAAGAAGGAGCTGAACAAGCTGATAAATGCAAGCATCATATTTCCAATCAAACACTCAAGTTAGGTTACAAATCTGGTCCCAGTCAGGAAGAAAAATGGAGAAATCAGGTTGTGTGTTGACTTCAAGGATTTAAATAGAGCCTCCCTCAAAGACCACTACCCACTCCCTTTAATGGAGCAGATCTTGCAAGTAGTGTTTGGGTTAGAAAGGTTCTCCCTCATAGATGGCTACTCAGGGTACAACTAAATCATGGTGAAAGAATATGATCAATTCAAAACAACTTTCACCACCAAATGGGGCACCTATGCCTACAGGAAAATGCCATTTGGATTATCCAATGCCAGAGCCACTTTTCAAAGGGCAATGGATATGGCATTCGAGGGGCTGATCAACAAAATAGTGTTGATCTATCTAGATGACATTACAGTATTTTCTGAAAATGCAGCAAATTATCTCTTCCACCTAAGGCAGGTGTTCTAACAATGTAGGAGTTTTGGGGTGTCATTGAACCCCAAAAAATGCATATTCTTGGCCCATGAAGGTAAGATTCTAGGCCATATTGTATCAAAGGAAGGATTGGAAATTGAATTGGAGAGAGTTCAAGTAATAAGAGCATTGTCATTGCCAAGTCACAAGAAGGCTCTTTTAAAGCTTCTTGGGAAAAATCAATTTTGTCCGCATGTTTGTTCTAAACTTTTTTGCCCTTGTTAAGCCAATAACGTTGATGTTGAAGACGAGCTTAACATTTAGGTGGACAGCTGAAGGAAAATCAAGTTTTGAGGCTATCAAAGAAGCCATATCACAAGCCCCAACTCTTGTGACCCCATATTTTTCCAAAGACTTCATACTGTATGCCTTTGGTGGTAGTGACACAATTTCTGAAATCTTGGTGCAATAGAACAAAGAAAGTACAGAACAACCAATTGCTTTCTTCAACCAGAGTCTGGAAGATTATGAAGTAAGGTACTCTTTCATTGAGAGGTAGGTCCTGGTGGTAATCAGAGGATTGAATAAGTTTAAGCATTTGGTTTCAAATAACAAAATCCAACTATTGGTCTCCCATGTGGGAGTTAAAGAATTCCTTCTTAGCAAGGACCTGAATCAGAAGCGTGCAAGATGGATCACTCATGTCATGGAATATGACATTGAGATCAAGGTCACCAAGTTGGTCCGTGGGAAGGGGTTATGTGAACAACAAGCCTCAGGTCAATAAGATGAAATAGACAGTGAAAAGGAGGTTGTTTTTGTTCTACAAGATAATCAAGAAGAAGGGAGAGATGATGTACCTGCTCCTTGTTGGACCAAAGACATGGTGCACTTCCTTCGAACAGGCATGTTTCCTCATGGGATGAGTAAAGCAAAAAGAAGGCATTTTAGGCTACAGGCCATCCCATATGTTCTTATTGATGGTGTATTGATCAAGAGGGACATCACTAGCATTCTGCTGAGATGCATTGGGGTAGATTAGGTAGAGAGAGTGCTACAAGAATTCCATGTTGAAGCAGCTAGAGGCCATTTTGCTCTAAGAGTGACAACACTCAAAATCATGAAAGCATGATATTATTGGCCTAGAGTTTTTAGTTACTATTATACATGGATCAAAAGGTGCAAGAATTGTGCATTCTTCAAAGGCAAGGAAAGGCTAGCAGCACTTCCATTGCACCGAATCTCAGTTGACCAACCTTTCATGCAATGGGGATTGGACTTCATTAGATTCATCAATCCAAACTCAAGCCAAGGTCACAAATGGATCTTGACAGTGACAGATTATTTCACCAAATGGAGCAAGGCAGTGGCACTTAAGGAAGCAAATGAGTCTAGTATCCTAGATTTCTGTGAAGGGATAGTGACCAAATTTGGAGTGTCAACCACCATCATATCAGACAAAGTATTAGCATTCATAGGTTCCAAGATCATAGGATGGGATGTTAAGAATGGGACTTATTTGAGTACTTCATCAAACTATTACCCTCAAGGTAATGGCTAGGCTGAGTCCACAAACAAGAACCTGCTAAAGATCATCAGAAGAAATCTTGATGAGAATCAGAGGACCTGGCACACAAAGCTCAAAATGGCCTTATGGGCTGATAGAATAACACCCAAGAGATCTATAGGCATCTCTCCATTCGAGCTCATATATGGGAAAGAGGCAGTGTTGCCTATATCACTTGAGTTACCAACATTGGAGCTCGTGAAGAAACTAGAGATGTGTGAATTTGGACCAATGGAGGCCAGGTATGTGGAGCTGATAGAATTAGAAGAAACCAAATAGCATGCTCTCTAAGTAATAGAGAAGAATCAAGCTTCAATCAAGAAATGCTTTGACAAGAAGACACAAGCAAGGACCTTCCAGGAAGGAGACCCTAGTTTTGAAATGGGATGCAAATCGAGAAAAACTAGGAAGGCATTCCAAATTTGACACCATCTGGAGTGGCCCCTATATGATCACAAGATGCAAAAGTAGCAATGCTTTCCAATTGTTTACATTGGAGGGTGAAGAGTTGTAGATTCCAGTAAATGGGATCTATCTTAAGCACTACTACTAAAAGGGGAGTTCTCACCATGTACATATTAGTTTAGTTTTCTCTTTCCTCTAAGTGCTTATACACATTGTCTTATTGTAGTGTAGATTGCTTTTCTCCTAAGTTCTTTGCACACCTTGCATGTTCCATTTGGAGCATGAATGATTTCACATTTTGTATATAGTGTGGTGTTGTTTTGTTGCTCTCATGCAGTGTTTGGACTTGACATTTGGTCAAGATCAGTTTCAGTTCTAATGGGTTTCCAAGCAGCCCAGGGGTCAGTTTTCAAAGTTCAGATTAGTAGCAGGCTATCACCCATGACTCCATGCCCAACAGATACAACAAGGCAATTGGTCTTTTCATCTAGCAGGTAGATACCCTTGTGAGTCACCAAATTGTTATCCATATTTCACCCTATGCCAAATATTGGATCAACCATGATCCCACATCAAGAGGAAACAGAGTCAAAAATGGACCATCGGGGAAAAGTTGGTTCTTTGCCCCTTGTTATCTCAAAACAGGTAAAAGTTGCAAAATGGCCCGCAACTCCACCCAATGAAAAAGTCAACATTTGGACCCGAGTCAAAGCCAAAATGGGGAATCAAAGGAAAGGGCAAAAAATAAATTGTAGACCCGTAGGCCCAATTTTTGTTCCAATTTGGCTGCCACGTGTCTGATATCAAAAGGGGACCCATTTTTCAAGCTATTTTCCCACCCTCCTGTATAGACCCGATACAAACTTTGAAGGGGCATATTTTTTGACTCAGGGCTCAAAATATTACAAATTTGATGTCGTTGGAAAGATCTCAGCCTAACCCATGCCATGGAGATATGAAAATTTAATTTTAAGGAGGTTAGGTGAAGAAAAATGGAGCTAATGTCTTCAGGATTTCAATACAGGATCTTCTTACCTCAATAACCAGATCAGATTTGATCTGTTTCATCATTTCCTCTTCCTTCAAGGCACTGAACCAAGGATTGATGCAGTAAAGACAAATTTGGGGGAGAGAATTCATCGGAGGCATTAACAACGGTGGTTGAGCTTCAACATGCTTTTCCCGCTTCTCTCTCTCTTCTTCTTTCAGATTGAATCTATAAATGCGGGGGCATGATTCATTGTAAAGGGTTGTACATTCTTTGTTTTGCAGGCTACCTTCTCCTCTCTAGCAAAAGGATTTGTGGGGTTCATGCCTTCCATCAAAAAATTGCAATACGTTTCTACCTCTTGGCTACTTTATAATGGACTGTATCAATCTACGGAGCAATAAAACACGTCTGTGATCGATTTTAGATCCTTTCTTGTATATTTTGCTTTCATCTAGTCTCCCATTATATATTTGGCTATTTGTGCTTGTTTATTGTATGCATTTTGTTGGTTTGTGTCTATTAGAAAAATAAGTGTTCATCATTCCTTTGGTGCATCACCTCGTAGTTTAGCTTTATTTTAATTTCTATCTTCCTTTTATCCCTATCTCCTTAGTAAATTTTAGATTAGGATTAAGAACATATCCTCTGTAAGTTTCTACATATGCACCTAAACAGAGGAATAAGGAACCAACCTTCAATCTGGAGAGATTTCCCATTTTGCAAGGTCCCACACCTTGGGGAAAGTTCAATGTTACGCAATCACACCAAATGACTCTTCCTTAGAAAAGTAGACCTGTAGAACTCATTTGGGGGTGTTGTGATTTCACGTTAACAACTATCATCTTGATGGTGCATAGTTAGGTTAAAATTTCTTTGGAGCTATGTAGATTATTAGTTTCATTTCTTATAGCATAGTTAATCTTTTCACTGCACATACCGAGAGATTTTTGGGGGTGGATTTTTTTGAAAATATTGTTTAGCTCCTTTTCTATTATTTTTGTTATTTTTGGAGAGATAATTTCTTTTCGAAGGGGAGTCTTGAAAAATGTTTCGGTGATATGTTTTTCCATAGTTTAGGTGAGCTTGAGAAACCTTTCTAGTTTTAGAATAGATAAAGGCCTTGATATTTTGATAATGTGCTTAATACAAATTTTTAGATGGAGGATGATGGTACGGTATGCAAATAGTTTATTTCGTTCATATGATTAAATGATTTGTGAAATAAATTTGAGTAGATGAACCATGTTGTATTGTTATGTTTTTTGACACATTATGGGTGTTAAATTATTAGTTTTTCACTTTCTAATTAAATAAATTGTCTTTGCAAATGGTAGTAATGGTTGTTGCAACCCTAATGTTGATAAATCGAATTAATTATGATCTTTTTGTGGAAGCTCTACCCATAACTGAATGTGCATACACATGTATCTTGCTCGTTACATGATTATATGAAATGCACTTTTTTACATTTGAAGTGGAGTTACTCTGCTTAAACGTGTTTGATGTAAACTAGCATATTTGGGAATTGACATTGTGGCTAGTGTTTTTAATTTTTATAATCACTCGTTTACAAGAAATTAATCACTCATTTAAAAACATTATTCTTAATTTTTGTGACATGTTACTTGATTTAATATTGTCATCAAAAGTGTTAAATATTTATACTACTTTTCATCATTGAAGGGCTGATGCAATATTTACCCTTCACAATAAAATTTAGACCAACCCTTCAAATTTGATCACTGCATGCCACACCAACCAAAAACATAAGACACATTTGATATTTAAACATAAGTATAATATAGCATGAACCGCAAATATAGGATTTTAAAAGTTATAAAGTAATTTATTAACCCACACAAGAAAGTGGTTAAAATAGGAGTTTTATTATACAAATATAGTATTAAAAACATAGGTTTGTTATTAGATATTTAAAATAAAAGGGGCTAGGTTAGATATAGGGAACTGTGCTAAATGAAGCTCTTTGTAATAGTCGTCCTAAAATCAATACCTTTATGAGTTAAATCAGGCCTGCATGCAGAGATAAATTTGCAACCATAGTTTAACCCATTTAATCGTATATGAATCAATTACTGCAATAAATATGTGATCAATTAATTATTAATTAATATGGATCTGGATTTGTATCTAAAGCGATTTCAATTACTAGAACATGCACTGCTGATTTAATATTGTATTTGCATCGTTTAATGCAATGCATCAACATTTTATAATTATAATGTTTAAACTATAGAAGCGAAAAAATTGAAAATTCGTGTTTTTATTAATTAAAAAAATCCCGTGTTTTTACATCATCAGAACTATAGTCTGAAGTAAAAAATGGAATATTCTCCAATAACATGAGAGAAATGTTTTGAAAATTTTTCCTTGCACAACATTAGAAAACATTAAAGATAGAAATTATATTTTCCAAATGGCATAGTGTGATTTGTTGGAAGAAGTAAACACAATAGCAAACTGAAACCTATATGTACTTGCCTTCGACAGGATAATAAATTTTAATTGTGTCTTAACTTTACAAACCCTAAAATTTGACAACGTAGATTAACATTTAAACATCGATGACATAATAATAATTTAAATTGATCTGACCGAAGGGCTTTGCCTATAGGTGCTCTGCGTCACCGTTCATCTACTTCATGTTGCTATCGAATATTTGGGATTAAAACAAATATGATAATATTTTTTTTGTGAAATACAATTTAAAATCTAACTTAATTAATGTGCAGATAATATTTGGTAAAAATAATTCCTAAAATTTCTTTGTAGTTGCTACAAATTCTTAGTCCCCCATGGCTAATTAGGGCTCATACTATCCTTCCTAAATATTCGTTGCTCCAAAAATTTAGGAGAAAATTATATTATTTGTAGTTTTGTAATGAAAACAATTGTATGGGACCATTTGCGACATAAATATAAAAGCAACAACCCCCTTTAGCCATAAATCAAAACTTATTTTTGGAAGTATAGAGAAATGGAGAGATGGGGGCTAGAATTTGTATGTAGTAAAACATATTTATATAGTGATCTGATGTTGGTATGACAAATTTGAAAATATTGATTTTGGTACGTTTTTAAGATATTTGGATTAGTAATATATATTTGACTCTTTTGATACATATTTTCCCCTCATGATTACCTTCACATCATCTTGATTGCCTCTTTTTATCATATTTCTACTCATCAATTTAAAAAAAATACAACTCCTAATGTACCTCTATAGACATCTCTTGATTTTCCTTCTGATTTATTTTCACCTCTCGACGAGTTCAATGACACATGATAGGTTTAGAGTTAAACATGTCCCCTTTGTAATGGTCAATTATTCAAATTGGGCACTTTCATTATGTCATCCTAGGCATAAATTTCAAGTCAACATGTGTGGGAAATTCAACAAAGGCTCGTATATAAACAATAGTTGTAGAGGTTATTATCATCAGCGCATACCTTCAAAATCATTACTATAAAAACTATATACATCCAAGAGTAAAATTAACTAGTCTATGACTTGAATTCCAATATGAATTACATCTAAGTATGAATTTGGACATTATTAAAGTGTCTTGTTCTAAGAGAAGGATCATCCTAGTTGCATTTTGATTACACGTAGTTGCACTGATTGAGCATTTGGGATTATGAGAGAAACACATATACTTAACTTGCATGGGAAGAACTATATGATCCATATTTCTTTTGATATGTAGTGTAGCATTTTCACTTAATAAAGAGTGGGAGTTCGGTCTAGGATTAATGCAACACTTATCTCTCTATGTTGTTGAGTTGTTTATAGGGTTTGACCCAAGGAGAAGTGACTTCGGTAGTGTCACATCATATTATAAATATTTCAATTCATAATCAGAATAGAAGACAGAAAAATGTACACATAAAAATTAGATCTCGAATAATCATCATGGGACAACTTTGGACATAGGCTTGATCCTCATTTCCAAACTTGGCCCAAACAACGTTTCAAGAGATCAAACTTCTTAGGTTTGTTTCTAAGTTTCTTCTAATATTGTTCTCAAATTCTAAGTTTTTAACAAAGTGATCAATCAAGAATATTAGATTAGGTCTTTCCTTACTTGTGCTTTGGCACTTTCTATTTCTAATTCAATTAATCAGTCTTTCTCTAGCTTGATTTCAACATAATTCAAAATTAATTTATTGTTTATAGCTAAAACTAAATTATGTTTAGTTTTAATCAATTTTAAACCTTTGGGTGTAAAATAGTTAAAATGTTTTAGCAAACTCATTTCCTATATTAAACATGTCAACTTTAGGGTTTCTTTTCCCCTTTTAGGGTTTTATACAATCCACTTTTAAGATCCGATTTTGGATTGAATTATTATTTCTCTTTTTCTAAATGTATAATTAAATCTAATTTTCTCGTATCATTAGCTCTAGATTTCTTAGTGTTTTTGTATTTGCATCGTATGTGATACATGAGCATTCAGGTTCACAGGCAATCCTATATCAACCAAAAATAGTTATACAGTTTGAATCACTTGTCTTTGCATGTTTTGGAGTATTTTATAGGTCACACATTGAATATATTTGTTGATGAAGAGTTGTGGAGTATATTATTGCATATGATGAGTGTGCAATTTTATTGTGTAATGTTTGTGGAGTGTTTGGTTTACCTACACAATGCCTAATGTGTTGTGTAATCACCCAGTGTGGAGTATTATCTATGTAATCTTGTTTGATTTTTGCTCTTGGAATAATTGGATATTTGAAGGCACAAGTTTTGTTGAAGATTGGCTATTGTATTTGGGTTTTTAGTTAGGTCCTTTGATCTTTACATTTCACTTACATAAATTTAGGAGGCTTAAGAGGCGACATAAATGGCTATATAAGGAAATTCGATTTTTTTAGGAAAGCAATTTAAATTTTGAGGAACTTGAAGGGCCTTATTTAACCATAAATTAAATTTTTTAGGTGTGTTGGGAATTCGGGACTGCGGAATAGTGTTATGATTTAATAACAAACAAAATTATGCACACATGATCTAAACAATTCCCCAAAATATACAACAGTGGAAGTATAAACTAGAATAATCCAAATCAAGGCAAAGTACATACACATAACAAAACATGTACCATGGTTCACCCAATGCAGGCTACGTCCACCAAAGATAGAGATCTCATATATATAATAAAACAAGAGTACAAACCAACTCTTCAATACAAGAGTACAATGCATCTCTCCAAGAGTATCTCCTCTCCTCCAGATCTCTAAACAGATCTCCATGAGTGCACTACAACTGTACCTCCAAACACCACCAACATATCTCTCATAACCAAGAACTACTGCATCTCTGAACTGCTACCAAGTTCTCTATGGATCTGTAACAAGACCTCTTGCATGGGTCTACCAATGTGTAACTATAACTGTGCACCAAGAAGTAAGTATGTCTCTTCATCACTACATAACCTATGCAAACATGAAGACAACCTCCTCTACAATATCTAGATCTACATGGATCAACAATACAATACGATCTCATGGATCTACAATACAAGACTAGATCTACATGGATCTATAATACAAGATCTCACCAATATGTGGATCTATAAGAAGAAACTATATGCGCTTTGCATACTATGCAAGCTATTAAAATGAGGCAATAACTATACAAAGGAAATATAGTAGAAGACGTTACTCTCTTCTCACCATTCAGATGTACCTGCTATTTCCTTATGTTCAACTCCTTTCCATGGAGACTCTGTCTTCATTTAACCTGTTCTTTCTTTCTCTTCTTCTTCTTCGTCTTCATCCTCTCAATCTAGGATAATCAAGGATCTAATTCAATCTTTCTCTTAATTCACCTTCTAAACCCTAGCTTTCATGCTTATATAGGCGTATATAAACTTAGGGCACTTAGCCATGCAATTACAATCAATAGATCTACTTTAATGCTAAAAATAGATCTAATTCCCGAGAGTTAATTAAAACACTCCCGCACAGGTAACCGACATCGGTTTGCCCTAACCGACGACAGTTCATCTGCTGACTGATGGCAGTTCTTATGCTGATTGATGGTGGTTCTTATGTTGATCGATGGTGGTTCTTATGCTAACTGATGATGGTTACACCCTGACCGACGCCAGTTACTGTCAAAACCAGTAACATGTAAAAACAAGCTATTCGTGAAGTAATTCAACTCCACAATCCTAACAAGGTGAATTTGATTAGGTGTATGGAGAGATTAAGAGTTGATTACTGATCTAACAAAGATGATACAATATAAACACTAAATCAAATTTATAAATCAAATCAAATAAGAGAGATTGCAACACACCACTTAACCTAACATGCAATTGTAAGTACAAAATAGAGGTATATAGGCACTTAGCTTGCCATAACTAATTTCTAGACAAATCTAAGAATGTACAACATAGAAAATAGAAGAAATGAACCTAAAGAAACCTCACAAACTAAACTAGGACTGGAAATCTAACTAGGTCAGGATCGTACAACACATTCAAGATTGTATCGTAAGGTCTAGGACCTTCTATATAGTCTTGGACCTGCTCTAAATTAGCCTTTGTAACTTTTTGGGTTGTTTCCCTTCCTAGATCTATTTGTTGTTGTCAAACCCTAGTTATCGCACATGCATCGAAGCTCTCTAAATGGACTGATCATCATACCAAACCCTATCCATGGATGAAGAGTCCTATAAAACAAATATTAGAAAGGCACCCCCATATACCAACTATGTTGATGTTACTCCAAAGAGACATCAAACCATACATTGTTCTCCACCTAACATGTGATATCTAGATAAATCAATCATATTTGGCTCTTACTTTGACCATGTTTACTTTAACTCAAATCTTGCTAAAACAAATAGAGAGAGGATGTTTGGATGTCTGTAGATGATAGATATGACTACCTTGACCTAGTTTGTAGCTTCAAACTTAATATGGGTGCCGCCCTGATGACTACAGATGTGTAATTCTGACATTTAGGGAGCTTTGGATGTCTTTTGTAAGTGTATGAAGAGAGTGATTTTGTGTATTACCTTTGGGGTTCTAGGTTAGCAAATGAGGTAGAGTTTACTTGCTTATATAGGGTTTCATAGATGATTTATGTAAGAAATCCCAACACAAAGAAAGTATAAGACCCAATGAAATATTTAAACTCGAAAGTGCAATTTGGAAGACATGTCAGTCCAAGATCATACAAAGAGGTCATGATTGTATGGTATGGTCCTGTCCAGACTGTACAGTTCTGGACATGAGTAGGGAACGTGCTGAATGAGATTTGGAACTGGTAAATTGAGATTTCTATATAGATTTGGTGTATTGAATTCTTAGGATGTCTCGACATGTTGGTGTGCGAGGATAAACAAGTAAAATTTTGGACCTTAAAAGGTGTTCAACGGGAATGGAGAAGTTGTGCTTAATAAAGAAAGAGTGCACAGTTAAATCAAGGATTGCCAAAGTGTAAATACCAAATTTGAGTATCTACATTTGCCCCCTATTTAAGTATGAAATTGAAAAGTGTGTGCTTACAGGAAATTGTACCTAAGCGTGTACACTGATGTAAAAGAGCTTAGTTATAAACAAAACTCGACCAATTTTAAATGAGTGAATTACCAATATCATCCAAACCATGTAAGATTTCAAGAAGGCCAAAATCATTTAAACACCAAATCACCTTTGAGTATGGATGCAGAGGTTATATTCTCCTATCACCAACTTAAAATCATCCATCAATCATTATTATCACCCTTAATAAGATTCGAAAATTCATTTTTCTTCATTTCACCTTGTAGACCTAATCACTAGCTTGTAGCCCTTAAAATCTTCAAATCACCTTGTAGACCTAATCACTAGCTTGTAGCCTTTCAAATATTTAAATCTTGATTTAGAGAACACTTTTCTAGGAATCAAAGTTTACTTTCAAGATTTTTGAATACCCTTTAAGGGGTTTTAAGTCATTACAAAGTTTCAAAGCTCCGTGATCAAGCCAAACCATTTTATTCTCTCTCTATTGTTTCCTATTAACCCCTTCTTGTAGCCCTAGAAGTACTCAAATCTTATAGCTCAAAACAAACTATCATCTCTCATGAAGAAATGTTTACCTTTTTGGATACCCATTATCTTCTTCCTACTTTGTAGTAAATTTCATAGGCCAACTCTCCTTGCACTTCTTCCAACTCAATTTTCTCCTTTGTAATTAGCCCTAACTAGGTCTCTAGGCTTGTGTATATCTTCCATGAGGTTTTGATATTCTTAAGGGCTTTCAAACTTCCTGAGTTTTGTAGTTAACTTGAATAGCTCATCCACCCTTCAAATCAACTATGCAAGGTCCTTAGACTTCATTCATGGCATAAGGTACAAGAACAATTTTGATTTAGTCTCTCTCTAGCTCACTATCCACCATTCATTGTCTAGTTTATTTTCATCCTCTTTACTAATACCCTTTTAAGCATGAAATACTTCCATTAGTTAGTTTATCTCTCAGAGACCATTCTTACCAATCAAACTTTCATGTCTATGACTTCACCTAGTTTTTACAACATTGTTTATTGTAAGTTCTTAGGTTGTTTCCAAGGCTATGATAGGATAATTAAGAGATTATCTTCTTTATGAGAGTTTATACCACCCCTATTCTCCTAAGACTTTGAACACGAGAAATACACTAATTAAACCTCCTCACTTATCTTTACCCCCAACAGTTAAAGATTTCTAGGCCTATTTTGTCAAGACTGGGTTGTCCACTCCCTTGAAGATTGTCTAAGACTGGGTATATCAAGTTTCTTGCTAACACTTAGTTTCCTCCATGGTCATTCATCCTTAAAAATTTGTTACTCATTATCTTCTTACCAACCAAGGTTTCATAATGTGATGTAATAGACTCGTTAATATTTATTTCTGTAAGTAGACACTTGACTGTCAACACAGGGGAAGAGGACTGTGTTCACAAGGTCTCTTCAACCAGAGTTCTATAAATACCTACCCACTCCATGTTAATACCTTTCAAGGATATCCATAAGTCTATACGATGGGTTTCATATAATTCATAAAGGAAATCTTATAAGTTCTTTAAATTTGTATCTAAACCCTCCAAAACTAAGACTTATTCCCACAGTCAGACTGAGAATTACCTTGCTAAGTCATGAAACAATATCCAGCCACCATGACACTTCATACACGTTCTTATCTGACCTAGTGCTCCATGTTCACCGGTCAATTTTTGCTCCTCTAAACCCTAAAATAGGGTATACAAACTTGAGACCAATTTTTTTAAAGTTTATTAATCTTCTAGGCTTTATCAAGCCTTACTCTTATTCACATACACCATATCATCCTTTCCAAATAACCTCTGAATCCAATCACCCTTGTTCATTTTGTATAATAGTAATGTGAAAGTTGTACCCAAGAATGGATCCAAAGAACTTCTAAGTTTGAACCTTTCTAATAATGAAGGAGCATAGTATATCTTCTCGAGCATGCTACTACACAATCATTTATTCGTATATTCATTACCGAACTAGGCAAAAGGGCCTTACTAGAAAATCACCATATATAAGTCGTGTTACCATTCCAATGCACAAAATTCTTAGTCTTATCATTGAAGACTCTTTAGGCTGGGTTTCCCCTTATTCCAAAATTGTTTCATTGTTTATGTTCATTAGTACTACCTTTCTTTCCTGCAGCAACAAGAACCATGTAATGATTTTTTTTGGATAAATATGAATATCAACAACAATAGAACACCAAAGAACACAAGATTGTAGATAAATGATCACAATATGCAAGTAGAAAAACTTAGCCACTTCGAGGGGGTAACCTCCAAACCATACAATATGACTTAAATGTTCAATATGATGATGAAATACTACCTAATTACTTTTATATACAATATTCCTTTGTTGTGGCCATCACCAAAGCCGACCTACTAATAATAATATAACACATATGAAAGAGATACGTCAAGATAAGAAGTTATGATAGCCACAAGTCATCCATACACATCCAATGTAAGATATAAGATTAAGGGTGTAGTGTGCCCCTCCCCTTTGAAGCACCATATTACCCAATGTTGAGAAGGTTTGGATGCTACTGCAGGAAATTTGCATCCTCCCAAGTTACGTCTTCATTTTCAAGTTTCTTCCACTTGATCAAATACTCGGTGATGACCCTTGTCCTTAATCATTTAGTGCATGTCTAAAGGATGCATTTTGGTTCAAGACGATTCTTCCCTCCTCATCAATCTGTAGTAATACTGTTTAGGCTAGTACCTTATGTCTAATTACCTTCTTTAGGAAAGAAATATGGAAGAATGGATGTATTTGAGTGGTCGAAAGAAGTTCCAGTTTGTATGTTACATTACCAATCTTCTGTAACACTTAATAAGGGCCATAATACTTAGGTGAAAGCGTGTTATTCTCCTTCTCTTGTTTCGAGGACATTTGTTTATATGGTTGTAAACATGCAAAAACCCAATCACCAACTTCAAAATTCCTTTCACTGGGATGTTGATCTGCCCGCTGCTTCATGAGTTTTGTGCCATGGGAAAGTTCTCCCTAAGACTAGAAAGTACCTTTTATTCATGTTGAATATGCTCTTCAACTGCTCAAACCCTTGGTTGGACTCTCAAAGATGAGGTGATGGATGGTGGATGGTACCCATATAATGTTAAGAAATGAGACCTTTTAGATGAAGTATGAAATGGTATACCATCATTCTTCCAGTGGTAACCATTGGACCCATCTCACTTTCTCATATGAGGTAAAACAAAAAAGATATCCCTCCAAGCGCTTGTTTACCACCTTTTTTTTACCATCAGACTAGGGATGATAAGATGAACTATGAGCTAGCTGCATACCCAAACATGAGAACAAGTCAGTCAAAAAATTACTAGTAAAGAGAGGGTATTGATCCCTTACTATAATCTTTGGTGCCATGTAGCTTTTGAAATGTATTCATGAAGGTTATTCCTACTGTAATCGCAACAAATGGGTGTGTTTAGGCACACAAATGGGAATATTTTATGAGTCTTTCCACCACCATCATGATTGCATTTTTCCCTTCTGATTTAGGCAATCTTGTGATGAAGTCCATGGAAACCTCTTCCCACCTTTAGCTAGGAATAGATAGAGGTTGTAAATGTTGGCGTAGTAGCCGATTGACACGATGAGATCCCTCTCCACCATCAGTTTGAGCTTTTGGTGTGACGGCAAGTCGTGTGATTTTCCGTCACACCAAAAGCTCGAACTGATGGTGGAGAGGGATCTCATCATGTCAATCAGCTGCTATGCCAACATAAAAGACCTGTGGACTTAATTGTTTCACCCTTATTTTGCTGAAAAACCATGCATTCTACCACAAATTTTTGGACATCCCCTTTTATCCCTTCCCAAAAGAAATCGTGCTCAATTTGATGATAAGTCTTCAAGAAGACAAAATGCCCTCTACTGGAGAAGCATGGAGCTCAGATAGAACCCCATTTGTAAGGGTTGAGTTCTTATATAAGTATAATCTATCTTTGTACCATAAAGTATCTCCTTTCCATACAATTTTTCTAACATGTTTAGATCATGTTGGAGATTTGAATGAGATTTTGTGTACTTGGGTCATTTTTCCATTCAGAACTTGCCTCATCTATCCAATCTTTCTGTAATATATATATATGGCACACAACAATGCCTTGGTTGATTTATCCTTCTGACATACAGCATCAACGACTACGTTCTCCTTCCATTTCTTATAGATTATCTCAAAATCATACCCTGACATTTTTTAGACCGATTTATGTTATTCTTTAAATGATAATCATTTCTCTAAGAAGTATTTCAAACTATCATGATTTGTCTTTACTTTGAAATGTATACCCATTATATATGGTCTTCATTGCTTCACTGCATGAAGTATGGCTAGCATTTCCTTCTCATAATTTTGTTTTGATATATTCTTACCTTTGAATTGGCGTCTCTCAAAGGAAATGGAATGACCTTTTTACATGAGTATTGCTCCCATACCATACCTTGAAGCATCACATTCAACAATGAATGTTTTGGAAAAATTTGGGGTGGTTAGAACTGGAGTGGTGCACATGGCCTCCTTCAACTTCTCAAATGCTATAGTATCTTCCTTATTCTAATGGAAAGAATCCTTCAATTAAGTTGTGAGCGGTTTGTTATGATGTCATAATTCCTTACAAATATATGGTAAAAACCTATAAGCCCCAAAAATCTTCAGAGATTCTTTAAGGTTTTGGTAACCTTCCATTCAAGCATGTATTTTATATTGTTATGATCCACTTTAACACCTTCACAAGAGATGATGTGACCCAAATATTCAACCTCCTTGACTCCAAAAGAACACTTAGGGGGCTCTACATAAATTTGATGTTGCTCAAGAGTTTCCAACACCTTATTTACACGATGCAGGTGTTCCTCCCATGTTTTACTATAGATTAATATATCATCAAAGAACATTAAAACAAACTTATGCATAAATGGATTAAAGATAGAATTCATAAAAAAATGAAATTTAAAGGCTGTATTTGTTAGTCCAAAAGGCATTACCAAGAACCCATAATGGCCTTCATGTGTCATGAAGGATTTTTTATTAACATATTCATCCCTAATTCTAATCTGATGATATCCAGAATGAAGGTCAAGTTTTGCAAAGTAAACAACACCATACAACTCATTTAGAAAATCATGAATTACATGAATAGGAAACACATCTTTGACTTTGTACTTATTGAGTTTCTTGTAATTTGGACACATGCACCAATTGTAATATTTTTTCCATACCATCACTACAGGAAAAGAGTAAGCACTTTGAATATGACAAATAATTCTTGCTTCTAACATCTCTTGTACTATCTTCTCAATATCACTCTTTTGCATATAAAGGCATTTATAAGGTCTGATATTGGGTCGTTGACTCCATGGTACTAGCTAGATGACATGGTCATGGTCTTTTTTTGGAGGTAAACCTTTTGGCATATCTCCAAACACAACTGAGTGCTCATTTATAATTGCTTGTATATCTGATGGTATAAATGTATTTGATTGATGTGCTTCTAATGAAAATAGTTGTGCCATGAACCCCTCTACACCTTTACTAAGAAACTTTTGCATCTGATGAGATCTCACCAATTGTGGGGACTTTTCTCTTAATCCTTTTAGTTTAAAAGTCCCCCCTTTTTTACTGAAATCACATGAACAACTCTTTGAATTCCATTTCAATGGTTCCCAAGGTGGTAAGTCATCGAACTCCTAACACAATGTTTGTTCCTCTTATGGAAATGGTATACATAGGGCTAGTGATCGAGTAATATCCCATGGTGAGATTAATATCATGGAATTTTCTTGAACAAATAATAATTCCCCCATCAACTATCATTACTTGACATTCTAGAGTTGGATAAATAAATTACTTCAAGCGCACCACCAACTTATTATTGATGAATTTGTTAGTACTTCTTGAGTCAATCAACATTGTTACCCTTTATTTTTTTAAGAATCCAACCACTTTGAGGGTTTGGGGAGTGTTAATACTTGAAATTACATGACATGATATTGTTGGTTGGGGATCTCCTAAGTCCTCTTTTGGCTCGACTATGACCTCGACTTCTTCATCTTCTTCATCTTCTTCATTCTCTTCTTCTTTACTAGGCCCCTCAATGTAGAATAACTTCTTTTCAACACATTTATGTCGTGGTCCATATTTTTTGTCACAATTAAAACATAACCCTTTTTAT
The DNA here is from genome assembly GCA_019776745.2 of Taxus chinensis. Taxonomy (NCBI): domain Eukaryota; kingdom Viridiplantae; phylum Streptophyta; class Pinopsida; order Cupressales; family Taxaceae; genus Taxus; species Taxus chinensis. The sequence continues at coordinate 541,249,170 of CM034152.1, read as the reverse complement.
ATGTTTTCTTCAATTTGTTGAGGTGTCAGTCTAACTGATTGAGGGAATGATGGTATCAAGGTGCTACGATCTCTAATATTAGTGACAATTTGTCTCCTCTTGGAAATAAAATTTTCCTCTGCCCTATGTGCCATGATAATAGAATCAAAAACCTTATGATGATTAAATATACGCACCTCATTCTCAATGTGTTCTTTAATACCCATAAGAAATAGGTCATTCAAATTCTCTTCAGTAATATTTTCCACCCGCAAGGAAAGATTTTGGAATTGCTAAATGTAATTCTTGATTGATCATGTTTGTCTTAACTTTGCTAATTGGTTGAAGAAATTTTAAAGCACTCTAAAACTATATTACAATTGTAACTCTTTAGTAAAGACTGTCCATGTAACATTGAGACCGCTCTTTTTCATTTGAGCACGTAACCATCGATACCAGATGAATTTGTTAGGTTCAAGATACAAGGATGTCATGGTCACCTTTTGTCCCGATGGAATTTGATATAGATCAAAGAATTTTTTCATTTGGTTAATCCAATTGAGTGGATCATTTCCATTAAAATTACACATTTCCACTTTTGAAATGTTATGTGCCTAGAGAGTTTTTGTATTTAAATTGAGCATGCTCAAATTCATCCAATTGAGTGGATCATTTCCATCAAAATTACACATTTCCACTTTCAGAATCATGTTACGGGCCTGAAGAGTGTTTGTGTTTAGATTGGGCATGCTCAAAGATCCACCCTGGTGAGTTTTTCCATTACTTTGACTTGAAGATACACCTTGGTTGATATGAGTATGATTTAATTGCTGAATTGTAAGAATATGACAACCCTTTATATTTTTACCGAACTGTTGCATGGAATCATCCAATCATTGTCCATTTTTTTCTACATCATCTTTGTTGGGCATCTTAGACTTTCACAAATCAAACTCAAGTTGGCTTACCTTATGGTCTATCAGAATAAACCCTATCCTTGAGGAATTTTTAGTTACCCCTTCTGAACCCAACTCCTCAACTATTATTTCATCCTTATGTGGAGTTTCACTTGGAGTGATGATATTCTTTTTTCCTCTTGTGGAAGTCCCCGCCATGATGCCCCATAATAGTACGATTTAGGGATCAAGGTAAAAATTAGGGTTTGGGATTTAAATAATAATTCAACCATGAAAAATATCAAAGAATAGACCCAAATTAATTTTTCTCCTCTTTCCAAAATTGTAAAGAACTTGGAAAAATTCCACAATTTGTGGACTATAAAGCGAATTTAGTAAAAACCCTAGAATTGATATAAATTTTGTAAAACAAGTCAAAAGTTCTTGAAATTTCGAGAGGATATTACTTGAATTATTTTGTAACAAAACCAAAAAAATTATACAAAACATCATGAACGATTTGGAGATGTGGTAAAATCTTCACAATTAGGGTTGTGACGGAGTTTTGGCCGAGATCAAGCTATGATACCACTTGTAATTAAATTACTTGTATTAATATGAATATCAACATTAATAGAACACAAAATAACAAAATATTATAGATAAATGATCACAATATGCAAGTATAATAACTTAGCCACTTCGAGGGGGAAACCTCCAAACCATACAATAAGATTCAAATGCTCAATATGATGATGAACTAATACCTACTAACTTTTATATACATTATTCCTGTGTTATGGCCATCACCAAGGTCGACCCACTAATGATAATATAATACATATGAAATGGATACATCATTATAAGAAGTTATGATAGCCACAAGTCGGCCATACACATCTAATGTAAGATATAGGATTAAGTGCGCAAACCAATACAAATTTTCAAACAAAATAGGATACAACACTTTATTCATATAAGTTATATTCAAACCCCATGATTACAAAAATTTGCATCGAGAATCCTATAAGGCATGAGTCTTCAAGTCTAATTTCAGTTTCTTTAGAGCCTTAATGACTTTAGTTACAAGCATTCTTCACTTTAACCCTCCATCAAATATTATTTTCTTCCCTCCTCCCTATTTTATTCTAATCAAACCTTTTTACAAGACCAAAGAAGGTAGTTACATGAGTTTCAAGTACCTAACTAAGGTAAGGACTAAAACTAACTTATTAGACCCCTAGTTAGATTTATAACACATCTTATTTACATCTTAGTGAGTCTTAAATGTCTTAGTTCATTACATGTCTTCATTTTCTCACGAGACCCCATATTAGGACTTCAGAATTCAAATTCTACAAGAATGTGTTTTTGGAGGGAAATCTCAAATTTACTTCATATTTCCATTGGGGTAATTTAAGAAGGATGGGGGTAAGATTGCTATATCGCCTAAAATACCCTATAAGGCTCAAATGATTCCAAAATGGATTGAAAGCAAAAAAATTTCCAATTCCATGGTGATACTCTTGCATCATTCTCCCTCGGTTAGAGAATGAAACCCTTGTTTAATTATCCATCTTCTTCCTTTTCTTCTAATCTCTTTCTTTCTTGGAATTGTCTCCTTTATTTATTTTTTTGAGTGCACATTCAAATTTCTTAGCTTCTTTATTGTCTTGTATGGTTTTTCTTGTCTTTAAATTACTCACTTTGTCTTCATTTTGCTTCAATATTTCTTTATCATCTTCTCTTTCTTTTTCTTCATATCTAAGATGTACTTTTTCATATTTTTCTTGTCCTTTTCCACCTTTCATGTCCACCTTTTGAGTTACACCTGCACAAACACAACTAGATGCAACATTAGATGCAAAAGAAAGAGACAAACTTGTCTCAATTTTGTCTTCTCTCTTCCACTATTTGAACTCTTCATTTATTTTCTGATTATTCTCTCTTAATATTGTTGTACTTGGTTTTTTTCCGTCATGTTTTCCTCCTTTTACTTGCTCTTGAACATGTACTATGCCTTCGTTCTCATTATACTCTTTCTTATCCAATATTGTTAATGGTTTTTCCTTCATTTTCATGCTTGTTAATGAGTTCTTCCAACTAACTTGAACCTTTACATGTTATGAATAACTCCTCAATCATCTTCATTTCCTCATACAATAGAAGATCATTCACTTTCTTACTTTCTTCATCAAATTTGGGACCTATTTTTCCTTTTCCTTCTTTGAAATTTTGTGCTAGAACACTAGACTTAGCTATCACTTCCTCTTTTCTCACTTTATCTTCATCTTCTTTTAGTTTTCTAGTCTCTCTCTCTTGGATTTCATTCACACATTCCTCATATTGTATGTTAGTTCTCATAACTATCTCATCGTCACTTTTAATGAATTTATTCCATGCATTCTTATTCAAAATATTCAAAACATCTTGTTTACCTTTCACTTATTTTGTATTCTCCTCTTTCCAAGCTTTTATTAGGCTGACCTTTGTCTTCTTAGGCATTTCTTCATCACTTTTAGTTTTCTTAGTGGAATCAAAAGGCTATGAGGTCTTCATCCTATCTCTTATTTCTTTTACCATCTCTTTTTGTTCAAGTTTATTGATTTTTTAGACAGTTTCATGTTTCTCATTATAAGTGATATTGTTGCCCTATTCTTCTTTCGTTTATTTAACCTTCCATACTTTATTTTCCATCAACCAACCATATAAGCCACTTCACTCTTCTCTTTAACCACCAACCCTATACCTAATTTTTTTCTTATAACCACAACCTCTCCAAGAATTCAAACCTCTGTAAATTGCTTCTTAAATTCAATTATCTCTTTATCCAATTCTGGTCCTTGCTTCTTGTTATTTGTCTTCATATTTCCTTTCTTCTTCTCTTCTTGAGGGCTAGCTTGTCAATTTAACAATACAAACTTGCACCAAATCTTGTTAGATTCTTATTCCTCCAAATAACCCCGCTCTAATACTAGTTATAAACACAACTCAACCAATTTTAAATGAGTGAATTACCAATATCATCCAAACCATGAAAAATTTCAAGAAAGCAAAAAGCATTTAAACACCAAATCACCTTTAAGTACGTATGTAAATGTTATATTCTCCCATCACCAGCTTAAAATCATCCATCAAACATGATTATCACCCTCAATAAGAATAAAAAAACCATTTTTCTTCATTTCACCTTGTAGACCTAATCACTAGCTTGTAGCCCTTCAAATCTTCAAATCTTGATGTAGAGAACACTTTTCTAGGAATCAAAACCGATTGTCAAGATTTTTTAATACACTTTAATGGGTTTTAAGTCATTACAAATTTTCAAAAAAAAATGATCAAGCCAACTCATGTTATTCTTTCTCTACTATTTTTTATTAACCCCTTCTTGTAGACCTAAAGTAATCAAATCTTATAGCTTAGAATAAACTATCATATTTCATGAAGAAATGTTTACCTTTCTCGATACCCATTATCATCTTCCTCCTTTGTAGTAAATTTCATAGGCCAACTCTCCTTGCACTTCTTCCAACTTAATTTTCTCCTTTGTAATTAGCCCTAACCAGGTCTCTAGGCTTGTTTGTATTTTCCACATGGTTTTGATATTCTTAAGGGATTTCAAACTTCCTGAGTTTTTTAGTTAGCTTGAATATCTCATGCACCCTTCAAATCAATCATGCAAGGTCCTTAGACTTCATTCATGGCACAAGGTATAAGAAAACAATTTTGCTTTATGCTCTCTTTGGCTCACTATTCACCATTCATTGTCTAGTTTGTTTTCATCCTCTTTCCTAACACCCTTTTAAGAATGAAATACTTCCATTAGTTAGTCTATCTCTCAGAGACCATTTTTACCAATCAAAATTTCATGCGTATGACTTCATCTAGTTTTTACAACATTGTTTATTATAAGTTCTTAGGTTGCTTCCAAAGCTATGACATGACAATGAAGGGATTCTCTTCTTTATGAGAATCTAGACCATCCCCATTCTTGTAAGACTTTGAACACAAGAAATAGGGTAAGTGCAAGAAGTTGATGGACAAATATAGGGTCATCCGTGGACATCATATTGCAAATAACAACATAATATCAACTTGTAGGGATTATTAGCAATACATACACTCAAAATTAGACAAAATTATATTAATATGAATCGTAGCATCCAGAATCTAGTTTCTAAAATACTAATTTTTGTAAAAAATGGACAAGATTAGCTATATTAAACACTCAAAATTCAATGACTTGGTATTTTTTTTTAAAAACGCCGATAAGATTATAGTCTGTTTGCCCACAATTTGGATGACCAAAAATTGATATATATATTTTTCCTTTGGTGAGAAGTTATATGCCACTATCTATCTTGGGATGGATTTTATTTTGTATTTTTTTGAGTAATATTTTTTTTTTTATGATTTTTTCCGTGAAAGTGGTATGAAAACATAAAGAAAACAGAGCACTTTCCGTTTGCCTGCCATAACTTCATCAAAAAATATTGAAATCAAATAATTTTTTTTTGAACATGTATATAATTTCACCACGGTTGGGATGGTATAAGTTTTATCACATTCTGATAAGTGAAACAAATTTTGCAATCTTAAACGTAGACATAAACATTCACAGGAAAAAGTGTCTTAAAGACCTACTATTAGTAAAAAATTATAAAATGATATTTATCCTCTTCTATTCACTTTAAAATCAGTATTTCTACAAAGCTAATAGTCTCCCCTACGCAATGGTACCATTTTTATGACATAGTTTTTACTTTTCGGCATGGTTCAAGTACCGCGGAAGACTAAATTTGATGTTTTGCTGTTTTTAATGTAAAATTCAGGATTTGATGTCCACTTAATTGTCCCCCAACTTGGTGCACTTACCCAATATGCTTATTCAATCTCTCCACTTATCTTTACCCCAGTCAATTAAAGATTTCTCGGCCTATTTTGTCAAGATTGGGTTGTCCACTCCCTTGAAGATTGTCTAAGACTAGGTATACTAGGTTTATTCCTAACACTTAGTTCCCTCCATGGTCATTCATCCTTAAACCTTTGTTACTCATTATCTTTCTACCAAAATAGGTTTCATAACGTGATGTAATATAATCTTTAGTAATTTTTTCTGTAAGTAGGCACTTGACTGTCAACACAGGAGAAGAGGATTGTGTTCACAAGGTTTCTTCAACTAGACTTTTATAAATACCTGCCCACTCCATGTTGATACCTTTTGTGTCTATCCATAAGTCTACAACACAAGTTTCATAGAATTCATACAGGAAATCTTATAACTTCTTTAGATCTGTATCTAAACCCTCTAAGACCATTCGACTTGTTCCTACAATCAGACTGGGAATTACCTTTTTAAGTCATGAAACAATCTCCAACCACCATGAAACTTCATACATATTCTTATCTGACCTAGTGCCCCTTTTCCACAAATTTATACAATATTCAATGGTTATAATAGAATTTATGACAAGTTTTGATCCTTAAAACCCTAAACCATGGTATATATACATGAGACCAAATAAAAGGGTTTATTTTAAGTTTCTATATATTATAGGCCTTGTCAAGCCTTACTTTTATTCACATGCATTGTATCATCCTTTCCAAATAACCTCCAAATCTAATCACCATTGTTCATTCAATATAACAATATTGTGTAAATTTTACCCAAGACTATCTACAAAGAACTGATAACTTTGAACATTTCTAATATTGAAGAGGAGAGTATATATTTTTGAGCATGGTACTACATAATCATTCATTATTGAACTAGTCAAAAGGGTCTTACCAGACAATCACCATATATAAGCCTTGTTACCATTCCAATTCACAAAATTATGAGTTTTATCATTGAAGACTATTCAACTTGGGTTTCTCCTTATTCCATAACTATTTCATTGTCTATGTTCATTAGTAATACCCTTCTTACATATAACAACAAGAACCAACACAAGGCTTCAAACAAAACATGATCCACCACTTTATTCATATAAGTTATACTCAAACTCCATTCTTACAACACTTTGCATCAAGCATCTTGTAAGGTATGAGTCTTCAAGACTATTTTTAGGTTCTTCAAAGCCGTCATTGTTCTAGTTTCAAGTGTTATTCATTTTAACCCTCCATCAAATATTTTTTTCTTCGTTCCTCCCTATTTTATTCAAATTACACCTTTTTACAGGACCAATAAAGGTAGTTACACAAGTTTGAAGTACCTTAACTAAGGTAAGGACTACTAGGCCCCTAGTTAGATGCATAACACATCTTATTTACATCTTATTGCGTCTCAAATGTCCTCCTAGTTCATTACATGTCTTCATTTTCTCACAAGACCCCATTTTAGGACTTACAAATTCAAATTCTACAAGAATGTGTTTTTGGAGGGAAATCTCAAATTTACTCCATATTTCCATTGAAGGAACTTAAGAAGGATGGGGCAATATTTCTATCACATAAAATACCCTACAAGGCTCAAATGATTCCAAAATGGATTGAAAGTGAACAAATTTCGAATTCCATGGTGATACTCCTACATCATTCTCCCTTAGTGAGAGAATTGAACCCCTGTTTAATTATCCATCTTCTTCCTTTTCTTCTAATCTCTTTCTTTCTTAGAATTGTCTCATTTCTTTATTTTCTTGAGTACACCTTCAACTTTATTAGCTTATTTATTGTCTTGTATGGTTTTTCTTGTCTCGAAATTACTCAAATTTCCTTCATTTTTCTTCAATATTTCTTCATCATATTCTCTTTCTTTTTCTTCATATCTCTCTTGTAATTTTTTATCTTTTTCTTGTCCTTTTCCACCTTTCATGTACACCTTTTGAGTCACACCTATAGAAACACAACTAGAAGTAACATTAGATGAAAAAGAATGAGACAAACTTGTCTCAATTTTGTCTTCTTTCTTCCATTATTTGAACTCTTCATTAATTTTCTGATTATTATCTCTTAATCATGTTGTACTTCATTATTTTTCTTCATGTTTTCCTCCTTTTCCTTGCTCTTGAACATGTATTATGCCTTCATTCTCATTATAATCTTTCTTATCCAATATTGTTAATGGTTTTTTCCATCATTTTCTCTTCATTTTCATGCTTTTTAATGAGTTCTTCCAATGATTTGAACCTTTACATGTTATGAATACCTCCTCAATCATCTTAATTTCCTCATACAATAGAAGATAAATGAATTTTCTCACTTTCTTCATCAAATTTGGGACCTATTTGTCCTTTTCCTTCTTTGAAATCTTATGCTAGAACACTAGACTCAATTATCACTTCCTCTTTTCTCACTATATATTCATCTTCTTTTAGTTTTCTAGTATCTCTCTCTTGGATTTCATTCACACATTCCTCATATTGTATGTTAGTTCACATAACTATCTCATCATCACTTTCAAAGAACTTATTCAATGCATTCTTATTCAAAATATTCAAAACATCTTGCTTACCTTTCACTTCTTTTATATTATTCTCTTTCCAAGATCTTTTTAGGCTAACCTTTTTCCTCTTAGGCATTTCTTAGTCAATTTTAGTTTTCTTAGTGGACTCACAAGGCTGTGAGGACTTCATCCAATCTCTTATTTCTGTTACCATCTCTTTTTGTTCAATTTTCTTGCTTTCTTGGATAGCTTCTTCTTTCTCATGCTTAGTGATATTATTTCCCTATTCTTCTTTAATTACATTAACCTTCCATAACTTATTTTCCATCACTTTAGGTTAATACATAGTTGTAATTTCATTATTTTTCTCTTGAATCATAAGTTAGTCCATGCTTGGAAACTCTTCTTCCATACCTCCATCCTTGACCTCTTTCACTATGTGCTTGTTTCATTTTGAAATTTGTCCTTTCCTTGTCATTTTCCTCTTATCCTCTATTTCATTCTGTAGCCACATTAACCTCTTGCTTGAATTTTTCCTATTCCTGACAATTAACTATTTCTTGAGCCATTTTAACATTATATACCCATAATTCAATTCAAATTTTGAAGAATAAACTTCATTATTATTTGTACCAAACTGTATATCTGAAATTTTATTCTTATATACTCGAGTAAGATCATGATTCATCCCTTTACATACCTAATTATAATCCAACTTTATGATTGTGTCTCTTTCCATTTCCTCTTTGCTAGCAATCTTCTTGTTTTTTCTTTATTTATTGTCTTCCTCTCCTTCTAAAATGCTTTCCAAAGCATCATGAAACTCTATGTTATCTTCATTAACATGTTGAAGGAATTCATTCTAATATTTATAGACTTCCAGAACCTGCTCTTTTTCTCTATCATATCTAGTTGTCTCGACGGATGCTCTTATTGATCCATTTCTTGAGAATTTCATTGTTTTGTACTTAATCTTCTTCATGAAGTTTCTTACATATGCACATATACACTTAAACACAACATTAGATAGCAAAATTAGAGACCAAAAATGCCTCCATGAGTTCCTCTTTCTTGGACACTTTCCTCTTCTTCTTAATTTCTTCACCAAGTGCTTCTTTTTTGCACCTTTTCTCTTCTCTACTCTTGTTTACTTTTTTCCATGTTCTCCATAATGAGAACTCTTTTCACTTCTTTCTTTTTTCTTTGTTCACTTGGAAACTTTATTTTATTCAAGCCTCAATAGGATTTTCCCTTTTTCCCTTTTTATCTTCTCTTAGCATCGATTCCTTATCTTCTTCCTCTCTTGACAAGTGACTCTATAAGCCACTTCACTTCTCTCTTCAACCACCAACCATATACCTAATTTCTTTCCTGCAACCACAACCTCTCCAAGAATTCAAACCTCTATAAATTGCTTCTCAAGTCAGCTATCACTAATGTAGCCTATAATTCACTGCAAATAGCCCAAGGCACACTGACACGTCACTTATCCTAAAGTGAGCAAGGGTACTAGGTTCCTCTTTAGAGTTGTTTGTCTATAATGTTAGCATGATTGAGTATGTATATATTAAGATTCATAACAGATAGTAAATAATCCATAGTGCATAAACCAGATCTAGATGTAAACCATAGGAAAGATTAGCTAAACCATGACTATAATGAGATTTATCATGCAAGATCCATGTTTAGTCACATCTAACACCAATATTCAGCCAATATGATCCATTATATTAAGTACTGTAAAACAAAAAAAGTTTCATACATCACAATAGTGTCACCACGAGTCATGCACGCGAACAAAACCAACAACATAACTCTACAATCAAACAACATCAACGAGGCTCTCTAAATCGTGCAAATCAATACATATATATATATATATATATATATATATATATATATATATATATATATATATATAGGGGTGAGGACTTTCCCTTAATCGTCCATGCACCTTCCAAAAATAGGCTACATGCTAATAATAGCCATGCGCCTTTACAAGAGAATACGAAAGCATGCAAGTGCTAATAATAGATCTTATAAAGTTAACTCTTAGTACAAATCCTATCATTAGACCAAAACTCTGCATGACACTCAAACTGCTGCAAATCCCAAAATAGCCTTGGAGTAGTATGCAAGTCTCCATATATTTGTGTGCTCCGCACTCTATGTCCCAAAACAACCTTATGCCAAAAATGGTTAAGTCCTAATTCCGAGCGCCCCTTGTCTTACTACTTTTCCGTGTGCACTTTACGTGCCCCATATTTTCGCGTCCAACCCTTGTATGCTTGCCAGACTTAGGCCATATTTGTTAGCCCAACATTACCCCACACTAAACTGGATTTCTGCCCTCAGCAATGGGTAACCAACTTATCTCTCCAAAAGAATATAGAATAATGAATGAAAGAATGAATAGTTACTTGTTTAAATGGAATGGTCTACCGAACGCTACAAAGAAAGTCATTTACTACTTGGTATCTTTTTATTCTTTTGGCAAAATTAACTCTATATACTCACTCTGAACTTCTGCTTTGAATGCATACCAAGCATTTAGAGCTGTATTTGTTTTGTCTAGGATATCTACAACTATGCCATCCAACTCATCAAGAGTCATCTCACCACCTTCATTATGTAGAATTATGAGTATATTGGCCATACTTGAGACCATCCCTTCCATCACGTCCATATTATCTGCAATGACCTTTCCAATTTCCTTTATTCTCTCCTTATGTGGGATCCGGATAGCCTCAAGCACATCACGCTTAGTATCCACCAACTTAAGCCTTTCCACGTGCCCAAGTGTTTCATTCTTAGCCACCTGAAGGACCTCATCATCTTCTTATGTAGTTTTTGTCTTAATGATTATATCTGGTGTTGCACACATGGTCAAGACAATATCCGTTTTCTTCAGTTCATCCTTCAAAGCCTGCATAACAAACTCATAACTGGAAATTTTTCTTGCAACTGTGGCTTTGGATCTAAATGACTCCTCTATAACATCCTTTGTTTTTGGCAAGTGTGTTGGTGCTTCTTCTAAAAGCAAACGAACTGTTGTGCACAAATAATGAAGGGAAGATGGGAAATCCCTTGACACCTTTTCTTGAAAGTCTAGCCTTTTTTCCATAATTTCTTCAACTATCTGCTTAGCCATCTTATGGACATTTTGTGCTTCTGCCATAGCCTTATCCCATTCTTTGGTAAGTTGCTTGACCTCAGTGTCCTTGTCTTTCTTATCCTCTAGAAGTTCCCTTATAAGTGTCACTTTATCAATATTACGATGCACAACTTCTATAGATACTTTAACAAGTGCATTGCTTACCTGTTCATCTGATAGCTATGTAGGCTTAATGGTGATATGGTGGGTATGTGGCACTCGTTTCATCTTCCGTGAAACACATGACTCCTCGCAGACGTCAAAATCAAGCTCATTCATGTGAGTCTGCATGGTCCAAGATAACTGTTTGTGTGTGTGTGTTGTCGCCATTTTTGGGTCCATCACATCCCAACCATATTATAACTATTCCTTAGGCAATGTACTCTGAAAATGGGCGTGAATAATCTTAGTCGCGTCATCAATGTAGACCAGGTTTTGAGCCCTTACTAGATCCTCCTCCATGTTTTCACCTGTGCACTCTCCTACATTTTCTTGTGCAGAAGTACCCGCATCCTGTTATTCTTCAACACCCACGCTCTACTACCTACTCCTCATTCTCTTTTCCTTCACGAGCTGAGCGCACTATAATTTCTATATCCCCACCAGTGTTGCTTTGATCTCCAACTGGCTCCTAGATACTTACACTTGGGCTAACTTCCTCATAAAATACTTCGTCACCTATGTCCTCATCATCCTACATTTCCAGACTTTAGAGAGGCTACATTTTGTGATGCACTTTGGTGAGAGAACTTCTCCTCCTCGTTATCCCTTATCGGAACATACTTACGACGGTTCTTATTTTTCTTATCAATTCTCTTCATCGGAGTGACACATGGTGACCTCCTTACTGGTTGTGGAGTCCCATCGCCAATATCCTTGGATGTACACCTCTTGTGCAAAACTCTCTGTGTATGGTCCAGTCCAATGTTATTAGCTGGCTCCTTTTCCTGCTCCAGAACATTCTCCAAGCCCGTAGGAACTGGTTCTTCCTAAGTGGGTGGTGTCGGTGTAACTGACCTTGAAGTGGCCACTATTTGTTTCTACTTTTTGTGGACCTGACAGAGATATGTCCTCTCCTTTGAGCACTTTTCCGTCCTTGAAATGTGGCCTCAAATACACATAGACATGTACCAACTCAATCTTCCCTACGACCACAGTACCTAGGGTGATGTTAATGTTATATGTTTCAAGTGTTTCAACATACGCTTCCCAGTTCGGCCACACATATGTTTTTCTTAGGATATGAATATCTAGGTTTACCTTATCAGCGTCAAACTGAAGTTTGTGCACGTTAAGAAACCGATTGACAAAATCCCTAAAATATCGTGTAGTAAATGCGAAAGGTAACTTGAACTAGTGGCTCTTCTCTCCTATCTTCATATGTAACTACCCCAAACTGAAATGTTGGTAGACAACGAACTCTGCTTCGCCATTCAATACTATAGGAATCACGTGCGGAATGCGCCACTCCCCTTCAAACTCATGATGCAACCGCTTTAACCATTTTTGTTGGCACTCCTTGTAGGTGTTGGAAATTAAACCTCGTTATATATACTTTGAGAACTTCTTCGCTGGGGACTTATAGTCCAAGGGAAATTCCCAAACATTTTCCCTTGGTCCATCAAGTACACCAACCTCACTGAAAATAATCAAAAGAAGATTGAGATTCCAAGTTATCTTCTCACCTTTGTCTGCTTAGACGTGCGCCTCGGTCACCAAGCTCTCCGTAATATATACAATGATTTTGTAGTAAGTCTTATTGGCCATATTGTGCGCTTTGTGCAACCAACGTTGATTTACCTCATTTTATCTCTCGGAGGCACCCAATTTACAACCTGTCAACTGTGTTGCGACCCTTGTAGCCATATCCTCAATATTGGTCACCTTATTCTATTGGGCCCCCTTCTTATGCTTGAGAAAAGTAGCCATTGCATTAATCCCCTCATCATCTGTAACTTCTCGTCCGGAGTCGCGCAACCTTATTACCTTCCCAATTAGTTAAGGGTGATCCAAATTCTTCTGCCCGCGAAGTAAAAGAAATCTTCGTGTACAAGTGACATAAGCCATTGATATAGTTTCTCGAGCTTCCCAAAGTAAGGCAACTCGATGATTTGCATGACCCCAACATTCTCCAATGATCTCCTCATAGAGTCATCCAAATTCCTCTCTCCATCTGCCGTCCTTTGATTTGTCTTTCTAATGACTTCGGTAATGATATCCTTCATGCACTTGTCTATTATGTGGCGGGTATCAAAGATCTTAAACTATGTTATTTTAGTTTTCCATGGTGTCCCCTCAATTACTTCATCTGGATACAACATTTCCACCAACCATTCTTCTGCCACTTCGTCGGCCTCTACCTCAGCAACTTGAGCTCTCCGTGGTGCCATCCTTTCTTCTTCACCTATCTGGAATGTTATGCAACTTACAAATTGTCACTTTGAAACCCTATTTTCCGATGGGTGCGAACCGGTTCCTCCGATCTATCAAACCCTACCTGCACTCTTCATCCTTCAAACCCTAGTTGTACGAACCCTTCTCAAAACACTCATACCACCTCCCGAATCTCAATTCTGTGCCAAATGCTTCTAAACACCATGCTTTGATCCCACATGGTTTGTTAATTTGCAAATTGCTCTTTGTCTCTAGCTGTTATTCGCACTTCACACTTCGTTCACTCCAAACATGCAAGGTAACAATGTCGTTACAAAACACTGACTTTATAGAAAATTTCAAAAATCCTTCACATTAATTACTCCCATCTACCACCGTACGTGACATTAATTTCACATCTGCACTTCCCAGCGCATCACGCCCCTTCTTCCAAGCCCCGTATTTTCGCGCCTCAGTCATAACCTTCTGGCATGCCCACTACTTCTCTGTCACAGATCTCCTATCCCCACACTTTCCTGCACTAAAGTACCTATCCAATATGACTTTTCCTAAGTAGTCTCTAATGCTGTAACCTCCTTTGCGTTATATTGAACATCCATCTCCCTACGCGTGGTTTAAAATTCAAGCAACTTCCCTGAATTTTGTTTTTATAAATCACTTGTGATTTTATGTTTATCATGCACCGTAATCCATCATACGACACCAATAGTCAATACTTCTCCAACCACCCCATACTAAGGGTATGCGCGGTCCTCTGTGCATAAAACACTTTAAATAACAATCAGCTTCCGGTGCGCAAACACGCTTATTACACAAAATAATGAACTAAATTGACAAACCATAGCAATGATGAAGGAAATACATAGAAATGGAATGCATTAAGGGAAACCTAATCTAAGTGGAAATACTACCTTATGACAAACAACAAGAAGACTTATTTATAGTAGGGCTTCAACCTGCTCCCGTTGAAGTAACCGGGCAACCTTGTTCCATCCAGCACCTCTAACTGGCAAGTTCCTGAATCAAGTATATAAGTGATAACATACAGTCCCAACTAATGAACTTTAAGCTTTCTAGGGTGGCACAAAAACTTTGAATCATACAAAAGTATCATTTTCCCAACCTCAAGCTTTCTTATCCTTGATGTTCCTATCATGTCATGCTTTATACCTAGATTTTTCTTTCTTCTGACTCCATCTTGCTATGGCATTCCTTTCATCCATCTTCATTAATTTATCAATACGTTCTTCCAATGCCTGCTCATCAGCGAGACCTCCTGTGTGTGTAATACATAATGAACGTAACATGAATTCCATGGGGAGAACTACCTCTGCAACAAACACAAACAAAAAGTGTGTTTCTTTATTCAACCTCTTATAGGTTGTCCTGTATGCCCAAAGTACAATAGAAACCTTGTCATCCCAATATCTCTTTCCAACATCATAAATTTTAGTCAAGGTATGGCTCAATATCTTGTTGAAAGCCTTAGAAGTTCCATTTTCTTGAGGGTGATAAGGGGTTGTCTGATGGTGTGCAAACATAAATTCATCCAATAATATCCTCATAGTCTCATTAAGGAAATGAGTACCCCTATCACTTGTCACAATCAAAGGGCATCCATACCTACTAATAATATTTTCCCACAAAAACCTTACTGCTGTAGCTACTGTGTAATCCTTCATAGGCACCGCTTCTTACCATCTTGTAAGATAATATGTTTAGGTTATAATATAACGCAATCCTGTCCTGCGCGTGGCTGGGGAAATAGGGCCCACAAAGTTAATTTCTCGCTTGTCAAAGGGTTCTGCACTAGTAATATGCCTCAAAGGAATTTCATCTCATTGCCTAGGATTTCCAAGGTGTTGGCAATGGTCACATACCTTACATTTTGCTTTACAATCCTTGTATAATGTTTCCCACCATAGACTAACTAGTACTTACAGGAGGTGGCATCCCCTGCATAGTGTCTACTTGCAATACTAGCATGAGCCTTTACCATAATTACGTCGTACTCATGATCAAGCACACACCGACGTAAAACTTCATCATGACCTAACTTGTATAAGTCTCCACTGATCAACATGTAAGGCACACCATGAATAGCAAGTTTTTTCTTTTCCAAGGCTTTCATTCCCTCAGGCGCCACACTGTGCGTAAAAATACAACAATGTCCTCCAAGTTCGAGGGCGTGTGGTTCAACTTGAACAACTATGCATCTGACATTGTGTCTTTAATGCTCTATGTGTCCTCTCTTGATTGAATCATACCGGAATTGCTCTTACCTAGATTAACCACCATCGTAAAATTGAACTCCTGATGTAATAGTACCCAACGACATATGTACCCTTGTAAAACATGCTTGTTCACCAAGTACTTCAATGCCATATGGTCTATATAAAAGATGAAAGGTGTAGCCAGCAAATACTATTGAAACTTATGGAGCACATAGATCATAGACAAGGCCTCGCTGTAACACTCAAAATTACTAGAACTAGAAAATGAGGATTTTTTTAAAACATACATAAAGATAGATTACACAACCGCAATCGTACAAATATATTTAATCAAATTCTTTAAATCAAATTTGTTCTTTTGATCTATCTAATAACATCTATGTAGGCCATGTGTGGCTGAGAAGGGTGTATCTAGATCTCCACGATCTCCCTTTGCCACTACTTTGAGTGACAATGCTTACTAGCATTTTGGCTCAACCTTTTTCAGGTCACGAGAACCATATGAAAGTCCTTGGGTCTACTATGAAGCTAGTTTTCTAACTTCGTATTCTGGTATCCGACCATTGCCTACCTCATGTTCAGTGTTTAACTTCCCATGATCAGGTTACTGACAATTTTAATTTAATTGGAGGACTAGGTGATCAGACAATGCACAACCATCAATGCATTACTTCGGTTAAAGTTTTCCATCGTGCAGGTTACGGCTAAACTCAAGACAACACACTAGTCTTATGAGTTTAAGTCTTCCGCCACCTCACAACTATCCCTTTCACAATTATCTAGATCTTATAGTTTGCATTTACTTTATTTCCAATTTAACCTATCATGCAAGAGTTTATATCAAGATAAATGCCAAAGGCCAACTAGGATCAACATGAGATAAGTACATTCGTTATGCTAAAATGTCTCTATTTCAGCATTTTGCATGTACTTATCCCTTAATATGCCCAATGGATCTTTTCATCTATTTATCTTCCCATTTAGTTTCTCTTTTCCTGATGTTTGGTTTTTAACCCTAAATTACCTTTTTATAACAATACTCTTCATCCTCTACACAATAGGCTTTACAATCTTAACATACTAATACCAAGTACCGGAAGGCCGAATTAAATATGTATAAATATGTATATTTAATTATTCTTCCGATTAACTACGCCACTAAATAGCTATTTAATTTATAAATTAAAGACAATTGAATGTTACAATAATTGTCCAATTATCGACTTCATACATTGACAAATATCAAATAAATAAATTTAACAATTTATGATAAGTAAGATTTCTCACTTCTAGTAGTTATCATTTACTCATATTGTGATATTATTACATACAAGGTAATCATCTCTTTATTAAAATCATAAATTACATATGTTGTTAAGGTGAAATATATAACTATTACGGTAACTCTCACATAGTGAGGTTTGAATATTAACAATGGGTCCAAGATCCCAATAAATTCAGTCAAAATTCTAGAATATCATCCTTCTACAAATTGAAATCCGAGTATCTCATTTAGATCCGTGCTATGATAAAACTTCACAAGACATGAGTTTCCACATATCCGAACGTGACGGCTAATTGTCCTACAAGACTGGAATAGTGGTATGATGTCAGTTCAAAATGAACTGGCATGAATATTTCCTCCATTTTTTGATGCAATTATTTAATAAAATATGAAACGATATACATGTTATTTTATCAACATACACTTGGTAATACAATGAAGAATGTATTATTACATGTTTTTCATCAAGTTACAACTATGAATGTACACAAATAGAACAACCAATTTCTATTTCAGCAATCATGTTTCACTCTAATCACATGGATCAAGACATAATCAAACCATAATCATTCAACATCCAAATTAAAATTAAACCACAAGTAAATCATGCTTCACATGGTACAAATTTAACTATTATTTTTCTTACCTTCCAATAAATAAGAAGCTTAACAAAACTGTCTGAAATCATCATTTCCAAATACCAATTACACATATTCCCTCTAGGTAATGAGCAACTTTATAAAACACACAATAACTTTATTTCAAACAATCAAAATACATTTATAAATATATATAGGAGCAGTCTAACTAAACAGTGTAAAAACACCTCTATTAAATCATTTTAACATGTTCTTTCAGGTAATCGACAGATAAACCAAAACAAATTGACCCACATACCACAAGATGATAATTTTGAAGTCTATTTGCATAGAATAACAACAATAAGTTTCTAACACTTCCAGTAACGAAATCCTTTAAGAAAAACTAAGTCATCTTGCATAGATTGTTAACACTTTCTTTTCAATTAGGTAATAAAATTATACCTACAGGAAAATCAACTTGTACATATCCAAATCAGTTCGTTCCAGCATTAATTTCTTTTCTGTTTAGAAATTATTAGAATCTAGAAGCAAATATATCAGGGAAAATGATGAAATACCTAGCAAAAACATTTTTCACACTACCAAGAAATCACTTTGCTCATACAAATAAATTATTGTTTGACTATAATAAAACCCAGAGGCAGAAATCAATTTGGGTTTCCAAAAATCAAATTTAAATAGAAAATTAAAAAAATTGATTTGGAACACTCGTTTGCGTTTTTACTAGTTTTAGCTAAAACCACACAAAGGAAACTTAAGAGAATACATAATCCATCAATTTCCTTTTTAAATTTCATTTCCAAGCAATTAAATTAGAAGCTGTCCACAAATTCATTTGTTTGCCATTAAAACAAAATGTATATTTCCGCATTATCTACAAATAATGCCACAGAGAAGGGAGAAGATATTCATGCATGAAGTAAACCCAGAATCAGCAACCTCTTACTCTTCCAACTCCCACAAGTTGAATCCTTCCTTCTTCCAAAACTCACGCAGGTATCCCAGAAGGGAAGAATGAAAATAAACAAAGGAGAAATAAAAGAAAATATAATCAAGAAACTATACTATAATGGAGAATTTTTGGGCTTCCCAATGTTGCTTCATGCGTTAATGCATGCTACCTACTTGATGTCAGGTGAAGGTGTGTCCCTTTCAAAAATCACAGATTTTGAAGTATTAAAAAATAATATTATTACTATTCTTTTTTAACTTTTGATTTACATGCCAAATCCTTTTAGGATTTAAATATATATAATTTTCACAAATTAATAATGCATTTTTTTAATTTTAATTATAATTGTTAGCTAACTTTAATGGTAAAATTAATCATCATAATATAAGTCCACATATTGCCAACAATATGTTATCGTAATAATTATTCGAAATCCCATGTTCCATATAAAACATTCAAACAAATGAAAATCACCAAGTTCGTGAATAATAATTTGAATATTCTCATAAAACTGGTTTGATATAACATTATCAACTAAAACAGAGGCAGTTATCATCATGGTCATTGTGAAAGTCAAACAAAACAAAAGATGACCAAACTGATTAAAATAAAGTGACCGAAATACAAATAACCAAAATATTTGCTATCATTTAAGAACCGTTTTACCTACGATCAATGCCTAATCATGTTAGGAAGGATCATCAAGGTGGGTGCGGGGTTATTTGTTCCGCAATGTCATGCCCCGCAGCAGAAGTTGTGGGTCATGATACAATGAACCAAATGAATTTTACACCCAATGATGATCTTGTCTAATCCTGTTTAGACTTAATCGTAGTTAATTTAACTTACAAGAAATTTTGGGATGTTACACTAGCGCTCAGTCGTTGCATAATTATGTTCTGCTGGAGTCAACTTTCTGCTGACAAAGAAAATAGGATGATAAATAATCCCTTCTCTAGGTTGAGCTAACACGTCACCAATGGCCATGCCAGATGCATCTACATGAACATGAAAAGGCTTGGACCATGAAGGAAAGCGTAAAATAGGAAATGTAGTAAGCCTTTACTTTAGTGTGTCAAACGTGCGTTGTTGTGCCTTACCCCAATATAACTTACCTTTTCCCTTGAGTAATTATTCTAAAGGTGTGGCGATCTTGGCATATCCCTTAATAAAAAATTGTAATAATCTGTGTGCCCCAAGAATCCGCGTACCTCGTTCTGGCTAGTAGGATCTTCTAAGCCCAAAATGATAGCTACCTTAGCAATATCCACTAACAAGCCCTCTTTACAGATGATGTGTCCCATCAAAAATCCAAAGGGTGTGGAAAATATACTCTTCTTAATGTTTAAGGAGATGTTGAAATGTCAACACCTCTCGAACATCAGCCTTATATTATCATAGTGATCTTTCACAAGCCTATAGACTGTCCAATCATCCAGATACACATGCAATAATTTATGAATAAAATCCTGAAGCACTTGTACCACTATGTGTGAAAATACTTCAGGCACATTCTTTAATCCAAAGGGCATAACCGTGTATGCAAAAATTCCCCACTTGATGGTGAAAGTTGTCTTCTCTTGATCCCTCACTAGCTATCCTCACCTGATGATATCCAGAGAATCCGTCAGTGAGGAGTAGATTTCATGCCTTGCAACGCCTTCTAAGATTTCCTCAATAAATGGTGAGGGAAAGGGATCAACCACACATGCAACATTTAACTCCCTACAATCCACACAAATCCTGATTGTGCCATCTTTCTTGATGTTGATCACCATAGGGCTCACCCATTTTGACTCCTCAAATGGGCACAATGATTCCAAAAATTAACATTTTGTCAATTTCTTCTTTTACCTTGATTCGTAAATCTGGATTCATCCTGTAAGGCCTCTTCTAGACTAGGCGTGCACCTTCTTTTAGTTTTATCTTCATCTCTCCCAATGATTCATGCACACCTCTCAATTCATGATAGCCCCTAGGGAACAAACCCTTAAATCCGCATAGAGGCTCAATGATTTTAGAAACTTCAAATTAAAACTAATAATCTTTGATAATGATTTCCCTGGGTTTAACATCCATTTTAATGTTCACTTTCTTAGTCTTCATGGGTTTCATGATAGGCATGTACCTTCTCATCTAAATGACTTGCTTACGCACGTAGTTATACTTCGTACTTCGCACCTAACCATTTCATAAGTGTCGTGTGCTTAATTTTCATATGCAATACTTGTAGTGTGCATCATCCCACTGGATAACTCCTTTTGATGGTTCAAGAACTTTTGGATCTTGAATGGTGTGTACATAAATTCTATTCAAGTCTTCTTCACTTAATGGATCTACATAAGGTGCAAATTTCCCATCTGTGATAGGGATAATGATGCATTCTTCCTTATTCCTCAAAGTTGATATACCCCCTTATTGAAATGCAGGTTAGCGTTTGTACAAACACCAAGGGAACCCAAGTAATTCAGGAAATTTTTCTACTTCTACAAGCACTAAGACCTCAAAGTCCCTAGTGAATTTGGCCCCTGTATAGTAATGGTATGCATCTTTTAAAACTCCAATGGGCATTGCCTTAGTTCAGTTTGTCATGAACAACATATTGGAAGATGGTTGTAATGGAGGTCTACCCATCTAAACCCAAGCATCCAAAGTGAGTACATTCACTTCCACAACTGTGTCAATCAAGATGGTACTCAAAATCCAACCATCAACAACAAAATTTAGAGTAATATTTTTGTTGTAATCCAAACTGTCTGGAGGAAGATTAATATGCAAAATTTATCTCTCATGCTCAGTCCTAGTGCATGGAGTGTTTCCCTCCAACCATTTCCACTAACAATGGAATAATTTTATCTTGTCACAACATTTTTCAAACCCCCCTTCAAATCATTAACATCTGTTTGATGAAGCTCAACTGATTTCTTTTGTTCTAACTTCTGTGACTGTTCCTTCAAGCACTGTATCTCACCATGTAAATTTTGAATTACCTCCATGGTTTCTTGATAAACCTCCTTCTGAAGCATACGATCTGGATACTTGGCATGCATGACTTCCTCTTTAGTAATGGTAGGATTTTGTTGCAGTGTTTGCCTGGTGCTTGCAATCTCAGTGTGTGTAGTAATCTTCACAGGCACCAACTCAGGATCCGGTGTTAACTTTGGTATCTACTGGTCTTCCACGACATGTTGTACTCGACACCATTCCCACGCCCTTATTTTCCTGTTTATGTTTCTTGCTTAGGTGTTCATACAAGTCAGGGCACTCTTCATAACTATGATTCTTTCTGTAAAAAGAACATAGAATATTTTTTTGGACATTCATGCCTATAGTGATTGGGATATCCACATGTATAACAGATTCCACAAGGGAAATCACTCCTTTCTCCCCCCTACCACCTCATCCTCTGAATATGCCTCTTTAACCTCAACCTATACCACATCCGCCATCAAAATGTCCTTCAATCTGATCATATTGATCATGCTCACCCTTTTCCTTGGAATTATTTGCAACACCAGTATGTTGTACGCCAATATCAATGACATCATGGATCTAATCAATCAACCTATAATATTCAGTATCGTGGGTCAAGGACCTATAAATCTTACATTAACTGGACACATTCTTTCTTATCGCGTGCTAAAATAATGGGAACCAACTTGAACTGTTGTCCAAGTGACATATCTCACAATCCAACAATAAGGAGTGCACCAATTTCTGAGGGAAACTATCCTTAGTATGTCCCTCTACTCTCACAATCTATACACCAAATTTCATTGCACGTCTCATGCATTGAATTAGCAAATAATTTCTCCAACTATTTCATCATTGATGCTATATGAGATTCTAAGAATGGTATCACTCATGTGTCACATACTTCCTATCACCTCAGTGCGCATAGCTGCTTCAAATTCCTCAAGTAGATATGTATAGGTGTTATGTGAAAGCGCTCTTCTAAAAGGTGTGATTAGTCTCCCAATGAACCATTGTGTATGCTTGCTTGCGTGGATGTCATAAGATAACTTAGACATAAGATTCTTGAATTGAGCATCATATTCCTAAACACTTTCAGTAGTGCCCTGCTTAATGTCTTTGAGCACGCTTATGATTTTCTGCTTGAACTTAGGGATATAAAATTCCTTTGAGAAAGCAATCTCATAGCACCGAATAGTCCACACAATTCCGATAAGGATCAAACTTTTTGTACTAGTTTTAACACTCGTCCTTGAAACATAGTCACAAAATGACTTTCCTTACACTCTAAAACCATAATCCCCTTTGCGAGCCACAATATTTCACACATATGCACGTGTTATGCTATATATTCAATGCCTATATACTCTGGCAGATGG
This sequence comes from Taxus chinensis, assembly GCA_019776745.2. NCBI lineage: Eukaryota > Viridiplantae > Streptophyta > Pinopsida > Cupressales > Taxaceae > Taxus > Taxus chinensis. Next base: position 541,225,938 of record CM034152.1, on the reverse strand, counting down.
AGAGAAATATCCATGTAAATTTGCTGATGTTGGCGTGGCCCTTGCCCACAAGATCAAAAGTTTGTATTTCCTCATGTATTTCTGCCTCCTCCAGATCCTTCAGTGCCCAAGCCACTTGATCCACCTCCTGTAGCAGGAAAAGCACTAGAGGATACACTGCCATGTGTTCTGACGGTTGTGTTAAACTAAACGCCCACATTCTGTGAAGTTGCACTACTTCCAGATGTGATGTCAAGGTCATGTGTGCCTACGTTATGTGTTGACGATGTGCCAGAAAAGATACTTCCAACTGGTCCTCCAAATAAAGTAGATGATGATTATGCCATAGATGAATAAGCTCCCTAATTCACTCCTGAACTTGACTAAAAATTAACTCTATCTATTGCAACTCTGCTGATCACACTAACTTGCTGATTACTGAATGTCGTAGAAACTAGAAAACCAAGTGCAAGGGTGAGGTTGCCAAGTAGATTCAGATGCGTGCCCTTGGCCCATATAGTCTCTACTGGCGCACTCTCATCTGAGGCTAAAGAGGGTTCCCTACCATACTTTCCCAAATGAGGGAGATCCAGATGCTCTAGCTCTACATCTTCTAAGTGAGCTCTAAATCATTCATGAGACATCTCTCTCCATAATGCCATCCATTTTGCAACTTCTCACTACTTCTCTAAATCACTCTCGCGTGCTTCATTGAACTTAAGTTGCCTTTCTTCCCTCTGTCTCGCGTGCTTCATTGAACTTAAGTTGCCTTTCTTCCCTCTGTCTTTCTGCTGTTAGGTCCACCATCCTTACCAAACCTACTCCTGCCCCCACGCATGGTGGGGTTTAGTTAGAATCTACAAGTGTACTTCTCTTCTAGATCTTCTAACCACTCCTCAATACTAGCCAAGGTCACTCTGTATGTCTTCATCACACAACATCCTGAAAAACAACTGAGAAAGAGGTCCTGACAACGGAACCAATGATGTATCCTAGAATTCACTGCAAATAGCCTAAGGCGCGCTGACACGTCACTCATCCTGAACTAAGCACTCACCCGAAGCGCGTAAGGGTACTGTACGTACCCAAAATTGTAAGGTACTATACTGCCAGAACAATGTGACAAGTGCCCCAATGATGATACAGGTCTCCTCACAAGGTGTTCAGGATTTGGAAAAGCTCTCCGAGTATGTGTTAACATCCCACATGCCTCGCTTAGCCCCCGCGTCCTTTATTTTCCTTTTTTCCCTCCTTTCTTGGCCTTTTGATCTTCAGTGACGAAACCGCCACCCTGATAAGGGCAGCGGTCCTATAACCGCCGCCTTGCTCAGAGCGGCGGTCCTTTACGCATTTTCCAGAAAGCATTTTAACACGACTCACGTAAAAATCAACGTTTCACCAGCTTTTCCTTGCCGACTTGGGCTTGCATTTATGTTTTTGGTCCCCTGGAATAGTGTTTGGCCATTGTTTATAGTTTTAGAGTTTAGTTTGGTTTTGATCTTTAGGTGAATGAAAAGCTATAAATAAATGGTTTGTGCAAAAACAAATGATCTGGCCCCTCATTCACTTTTCATGCTCTCATTTTCATAGTTCAGTCTATTATTTTGCTTAGAAGCCATAGTTTCATTCCTTTGCATGTTTAGTTAGCATTGTTTAGCTGTTGGTAAGCCACATACCCATCTTGTGCAGGCAGTACTGTTATTTCACCCAATCCATTGGAGTAAAATAGCTTAGGAAGCCATTAAATTTACAGGTTTTGCTCCTCAAAACAGGATAGTTTCAGGTTCTGGACGCTTTATGTTGCATGACTCGCAATAAATCCCACTAGGAATTGCATAAGCCAAGCTTTGTACTCTTGCGCTATCCCTCTCCTACTCGCATTATATTCAGTCTATATTCTGAGCTACCTTTGTCCCAACATTTACTTCTGTTGATGCTAGCATTACACGCTTTTTTGGATTCACGTGAACACGAAGGAACAAGGAAATCACACTGAGGGGACAAGATCATAGACGCCATTGGATCCGCCACTGTTTTGCAGAATCCAGGTTCTAGCTTTCAAAGTTCTAAAGTTAGAAGTATATCAAATAAAGTAGATAATCACTTCTTTTCAGTTAAGTTTACTTTCAATATTGCCTGGGAAGCTGTGGGGATTGATAGTTTCTGAGAAACTATGATTCATTCCTCACTTCTGAGGTAGGATCGAAAGTTTGGGAAATAGATTAAGCAAGTTATTTCATTATTTAGAATAGATCTACAAATTACACAGACAAATAACTACACTTAGTTATTTTGTTTGTTTTAAGTTTTATATTAGTTGTCAAATTCTACATATGTTTAAATAGCTGCTTTCTTGCATTCTTAAGGTTTCTAAGAAAATACAAAAATAGAAAATATATATATGTTCTAGGTTTATTCCACGTAGTTAAAATTTACTTTGTTGCAGTTAGATTTATATTATCGTTTTGTATGACAATCACGGGACCCAGGGAGCCCAGGGAATATGTATTTGAGCCAATTGTGCCTCAACCCAATCTCGTCACAGCAATAGTTGACATAGATCAAAACATTAGAATACAAATCTTCCAAACAACAACAGATTTACGACAAATCAGCTCTCAGTTGAGGGGATTAAATATAGAAGATGACCAAGCACACATGTTTCGGTCAAATCAACCGAACTACAGATTACCCTAGGCAAACATACATATGAATGTAGAAGGGTTCGAAAGAGAACAAACATTTGGTTGTGATCCTTTGGTCCCACAGCCAGATGCAGGAGACACTCTTCTAGATATAGATACCAGCCTAAGAATCCAGGTTGCAAGAACGCCTGTGAGGTACTCTGAGAAGATCGCGTAGTTATTGATCCTAAATATAGAAGCTGAGAAAGCATATGATTATTGGATACTAGGGATTAGGACTTGATTTCGTACATGACCATAACGGGACTACAACAACCAAGAGTCTACGGTTGTGATCCACAAATCCCGCAACCTAACAAATCCATAAGTCAATCAGATGTAGAGACTGGCCTACGCACATTAGTATTCAGATCTACACCACTTCCACCCACCATCGAATATTTATCCTTACTAGATATAGCGGCTAACAAAGCTAGAGAGTTCTGGACTAGGCCAAAGAATCATCCGTAGAGTCGATTGTATTCATTACCCACCATATGACCTTATCGGGAGACATACACGAAACTATCCCAGGTCATTTTCCACGTATCCCACAACCCATAGATCGAATCATGCCAGAGCTTGATATTGATTGGAGCCTTCGAGCAATCATCCTTGCCGATCGATCTATCACACCAGTTCAAGTTAGAAGGGCCTTCTTTACCTTATATTTGTAAATTCCACTAGTGCGTATTGAAGACATTAGATTGCCTAACTAGTTTGTCTGCATCCCACGCATATTCCATCCCCACCGGCTGTCTCGGCACGACCTCGGGAGGTTGGGTATGTGGAAGAGTTACTTGTAGATTCCCACACTCGCTTGTTGCTTTTCCGGCGTACAGGTACCAGATCCCTCATTAGAGTTGTTTTTCCAGAATGTTAGCATGATTACATATGTATATATTCATATTCATAACAGATAGTAAACAATCCGCATTTCATAAGCCATATATAGTTTTAAACCATAGTAAATATTGACTAAAAAATGACTATAATGAGATTTACCATATATGATCCATGTTTAGTCATATCTAACACCAATATCCAACTAATATTATCCATTATATTAAGTACTACAAAACACAGAAGCTTCATACATCATAGTAATGTCCTCATGAGTCATGCGCATGAACAAAACCAAGAACATAACTCTACAATCAAACACTATCAACACACTCTCTAAACCATAAAAATCAATATATACATATAGGGGTGGGGGATTTCCCTTCACCACCCATGCACCTTCCAAAAATAGACTACATGTTAATAATAGCCATGCACCTTTACAAGAGAATACAAAAGCATGTAAGTGCTAATAATAGATCTTCTAAAGTTAGATCCTAGTACAAATCCTATTAATAAACAAAAACCCTACATGGTGCTCAAACTGTTGCAACTCCCAAAATAGCCTTAGTGTAATCTGCAAGTCTTCTATGAAACGTGTTCCACACTCTTTCTCCCAAAAAAATCGCTATGCCAAAAATGGCGAAGTCCTGATTCCGAGCACACCCTATCTAACTAATTTTCTATGCACACTTTATGTGCCCCATGTTTGTGCACCCAAACCTTACATGCTTGCCAGAATTATGCCATATTTGTTAGCCCAACAATCTCTTTGTCCAATTCTGGTCCTGGCTTCTTTTTATTTGTCTTCATATTTCCTTTCTTCTTCCCTTCTCAAGGGCTAACTTGTCAATTTAATAATACACACTTGCACAAAATGTTGTTAGATTCTTATTCCTCCTAGTGGTCCTGCTCTAGTATCACCTGTTGCAGAAGAGACTAGTTACAAACAAAACTCAACCAATTTTAAATGAGTGAATTACCAATATCATCCAAACCATGCAAGATTTCAAGAAGGTCAAAAGCATTTAAACACCAAATCACCTTTAAGTATAGATGCAAAGGTTATCTTATTTGATCACCAACTTAAAATCATCTATCAAACATGATTATCACCCTCAATAATAATCAAAAATTAATTTTTCTTTATTTCTCCTTGTAGAGCTAATCATTAACTTATAGCCCTTAAAATCCTCAAATTTTGATGTAGAGAACACTTCCAGGAATCAAAGTTGAATATCAATTTTTTTAATACCCTTTAATGGGTTTTAAGTCATTATAAAGTTTCAAAACACCATGATCAAGCCAACTCATTTTATTCTCTCTCTACCATTTCGTATAAACCCCTTTTTGTATCCCTAGAAGTACTCAAATCTTATAGCTTAGAAATTCTTACGTTTTTGGATACCCGTTATCCTCTTCCTTCTTTGTATTTAATTTCATAGCCCAATTCTCTTTGCACTTCTTCCAACTCAATTTTCTCCTTTGTAAGTAGCCATAACTAGGTCTCTAGGCTTGTTTGTATCTTCCATAAGGTTTTGATATTCTTAAGGGATTTCAAACTTCCTAAGTTTTTTAGTTATCTTGAATAGCTCATGCACCCTTCAAATCATTCATGCAAGGTCCTTAGACTTCATTCATGGCACAAGGTACGAGATTTTTTTTTCACTTTACTCTCTCTCTAGCTCACTATCCACAATTCATTATCTAGTTTGTTTTCATCCTCTTTCCTAGCACCATTTTAAGCATGAAAACTTCCATTAGTTAGTCTAACTCTCAGAGACCATTCTCACTAATCAAAATTTCATGCCTATGAGTTCACCTAGTTTTTACAACATTGTTTATTATAATTTATTAGGTTATTTCCAAGGCTATGACAAGATAGTTAAGGGATTATCTTCTTTATGAGAGTTTAGACCATCCCCAGTCTCCTAACTTTGAACACAAGAAATTTATTCAAACCTCCCCACTTATCTTTACCTCCAATAACTATATATTTCTTCACCTATTTTGTTAAGTTTAGGTTGTCCACTCCCACAAATATTTTCTAAGACTTGGTATATTAGGTTTCTTACTAACACTTAGTTTTCTCTATGGTCATTCATCCTTAAATATTTTGTTACTCGTTATCTTTTCTACCAACCAAGGTTTCATAACATGATGTAATAGGCGCTTTAATAATTCTTTCTTTAAGTAGACACTTGACTGTTAACACAGGGGAACATGAGTGTGTTCACAAGGTTTATTCAACTAGACTTATATAAATACATGCTTACTCCATGTTAATACCTTTTGTGTCTATCCATAATTCTACAACATATGTTTCATAAAACTCATAAAGGAAATATTATAATTTCTTTAGATTTGTATCTAAACCCCCCAAGACTGTTTGACTTCTTCCCACAGTCAGACTAAGAATTACCTTTTAAGTCATAAAATAACCTTTAACCACCATGAAACTTCATACAAATTATTATCTGACCTAGTGCTTCCCATTCATTAATTTATATCAATATTCTGAGGTTATAAATATAAGTTATGGCAAGTTTTTCTCCTCCATACCCTTAAAAATAGGGTATACATACACGAGACCAAATAGAAAGGTTTATTTTAAGTTTCCTGATATTCTAGGATTTGTCAAGCCTTACTATTATTCACTTACACTGTATCATCCTTTCCAAATAACCTCCAAAGCCAATCACTCTTTTTCATTCTATATAACAGTATTGTGCAAGTTTTACCCAAGACTGTATTCAAAGAACTTATAAGTTTGACCATTTCTAATAATGAAGGAGTAGAGTATATCTTCTTGAACATTGCTACTACACAATTATTCATTCAATAATTCATTATTGAACTTGTCAAAAGGGTCTTACCAAGACAATTACCATAAATAAACCTTGTTACCATTCTAATGCACAAAATTCTAAGTCTTATCATTGAAGACTATCTAGGTTGGGTTTCCCCTTATTCCATAACTATTTCACTGTTCTATGTTCACTAGTAATACCTTTCTTACCTAAAATAACAAGAACCAACATAATGTTTCAAATAAAATAGGATCCACCACTTTAAGTCATATAATTTATACTCAGACCCCATTATTACAACACTTTGCATCAAGAATATTTAAGGCATGAGTCTTCAAGACTATTTTTAGGTTCTTCAAAGCCACCATTGTTCTAGTTACACGTGTTCTTCACTTTAACCCTCCATACAAATATTCTTTTCTTCATTCCTCCATCTTTGATTCGAATCACACATTTTTACAAGACCAAATAAGGTAGTTACATGAGTTTCAAATACCTTAACTAGGGTAAGGACTAAAACTGACTTAATAAACCCCTAGTTAGATGTATAACACATCTTATCAAGTCTAAAATGTTATCCCATTTCATTACATGGTATTCATTTTCTCATGAGACCCTCCTTATTAGGACGTAGGAATTCAAATTCTACAAGAATGTGTTTTTGGGGTGTAAATCTCAAATTTACTCCATATTTCCATTAGAGGAACTTAAGTAAGGATGGGGTGGTAAGATTTTTATATCACCTAAAAATACCTGTTTGCGATAATTTTTTTGGGGAAAAATGGTGGTTATGTTGCCAATGCTCTGGGAATATAAGTCCCTCTACTTAACTTGTGTAGCTGTCGTACGTGCATGCGTGAGTAAAATGTGAGTTCTTATTCTGGTGGCCTTTTGGACGGGGATTCCAACAGGGGCACTCCACTGACCCTGCGGAAAAAGCTTGCATATATCTGCAAGAGAGGAATTTTCTAGGAAAGTAGGAAAGGGAGTGAGAAATTTTGAAAAGAGAAAACTAATGTTATAAGTAGAAAATCATATACTTGCATACACCAGCAAGAAGTTTCATCACATGTACTTGAATTTAGAAGAAAACAAATCTACGTAACAACAAGAAGACCAAATAGAGTTTAATGAGAATAAAGTACTGCTAAACTCCTCGGTCAAAAAAGGCTAAAATTCCTTGTTCCTTTATTGAAGCTCAGAATGAAATTGTACATAACATAGAAGTAGAAGACATTCTTGAGTACAGAAAATAAAAGAAATTTGCTATCTCTTTGCTCTCTTCAAAAGGATATCTCTCTCATGAATTAAAAAAACAAATCAAACATCTAAGAATTTTCAGAAGTTTGTCTAAGAAGAATAGGACGTTTTTAAAAGCTTTTAGAAGAAGCTAAAATGAGGAGCTTGTTATAATTTATAGAAGAAGAGGCAACTCTTCATCTTCCTGGTGACCTTTCAAATACTTTAATGTGACTTTAGACTGTTCATATTCCACTTAAATATTTAAGTCCTGTTAGTGCAAACTCACAGCACCCCCAGATGATTTGTAAAGATCTATTTTTCTAAGGCAGAATCATCTGGTGTGATTGCATAACATGGAACTTTTCCTAAGGTGTGGGACCTTTGGAATTTAAAAATCTCTCCAGATTAAAGGTCGGTTCCTTATTCCTTTGTTTAGGTGCATACGTGAGGATTTGCAGAGGATCTATATCTATACCTAGTCCAAGACTTGCCAAGGAGACAGGGATAAAAGAGTACAGAAATAAGAAATAACTAAACTGCCAGGTGATGCACCAAAAGGAATGATGAACACTTAGCTTTCCTTCGACACAAACCAATAAAATGCATACAATAAACAAACACAGACAATAAGATTTATAATGAGAGACCAGATAGAAGTAAAAGAAATAAAAAGGATCTGAGATCAATCACAAACTTATTTTATTGCTCCAATAGATTGATACAGTTCATTACAGAATAGCCGAAAGGTGGAAACATATTACAGTTTTAATGGAAGGCCTAAACCCCATAGATCCTTTTGCTAGAAGGAGAAGGGAGCCTACAAAACTAAGAATATCCAACCCTTTACAATGAATCTTGTCCTTGTATTTATAGAATCAATCTGAGAGAAGAAAAAGGGGGAGAGAAGTGGGAAAATGCGGGTCGAAGCTTAACCACTGCTGTTAATGTTTTCTATTGAAATCTGCCCCTCGAATCCATCTTTACTGCATTGATCTTCAATTTGGCACCTTGAAGGAAGAGGAAACGATAGAAATAGATCGAATCCAATTTGGTTGTTGAGACTGATGATCCTGCATTGAAAGCTCAAAGATGTTTCTCCATTTTTATTCCACCTACCCTCTCAAAAATTAAAGTTTCAGACTCTCATGGCATAGACAAGGTTGATATCTTTCCAGCAATATTAGATTCATAATCTCTCGAGCCTTGAGTCAAAATATATGCCCTTTTGAAGTGTTACATCGATTCTATACAAATAGGCAGGAAAACAACTTGAAAATGGGTCCCTCTTTTGATTGGGATACATGACAGCCAGATTGGGATAAAAATTCGGGTGCACGGGCCACAATTTACCTTTTGGCCCTTTGCGTAAAAATGCAAAAACTCATAAACCTCCGCAGCCCTGAAACTCTGTCTGGAAACATGGCTCCTTTTGGTTGGCTGGGAAACGCATTTCCATTTTTACCTTTATGCCTTTTGGACAAAAGGAAAATTTTCACTTTTCTCCCTGACGCCCCACCTTGGCTTGGACTCAGGTCTATATGTTGACTTTTTCCCTCTTGGGCGGAGTTGTGGGTCTGTTTAGAACTTTCACCCCCTTTGAGGCAAAGGGCGAAAAACTAACCTTTTCCCTGACTCCCCGCTTTCCCCTAGGACACGTGTCACTCTGACACATGCTCAGGAATCTCTTTTCCATTTTCCCCTTGAAACAGTGTACTTAGGACACTTGGCAGCTTCTGTCGGCCTGTTAATGCTTTGACAATTCAACTAACTCTGCCCCCCTTTGAGGACACGTGGAGGCATCGCGCATGTTTGAGTTTCTGCCCGTGGTTCCCTTTACGAATTCACGCCAAGTTGACACTTGGCACACTTCACTCTCAACCAAAGACTTTTCATAGCCTCACAACTTTTGGGGACTTTGGATGCGTGGAAGCCTGTCAAAAGTTTGGACATCTCCTTTTGGATTCACCCTTGAAACAAAGCCGTTAAGGCATGTGGCCTTTTTCACTTCTTCCTCCATACTTCGTCATTTTTTTCCCTTTTCTTGAACCAATTCAAGCGTGAGGACTTTGAATCTTCGCCATTCTTTCTTCTTCTGGATTGTTTGTAGCATTGATCCTTATTGGCTGACCCTGCTATTTTATAGTTCTTCCTACCTGTAACTTGGAGAACGGATTTAATATGTAGAAATGGCCCGAAAGAGTCATTTTATTTCTATAGAGGGTTCTTTAATCTTTCTTGGCCTCTACCACTCCATTGCTAAATCTTCTTGCAACCAATTTTCAGGATCTGGATGAGTTTTCTCGTGTTCCTTCAAATGAGGTTGTGATTTGATCCAATATTTCACCTGGGGGATAAATATGGATAAAAATTTGGTGACTCACGGGGACATCTGCCTACTAGATAAAGAGATCAGTTTCCTTGTTGTATCTGTTGGGCATGGAGTCAAGAATAATAGTCTGATACTAGTTTTGCCTCTGGTTTAGGAGCCTGGCCACTTGCATCCTCATATTTTATAAGAAAATCCTGAAATGGAGAATTCTGAGAGTAGAAAATTGTTTCAACTCCAGGGCTTCGTCTCTTTTTTAGAATGAACTACATAAGAGAAATAAAAGCGCACCAAGAATATGTACAAAATTGAAATCATACATGCTCCAAATGGAACATGCAGAGCTTGCAAAGCACTTAGGAGAAAAGTAATCTACGCTATAGCAAGACAATGTGCAGAAGCACTTAGAGGAAAGAGAAACTAAACTAATATGTACAGTGTGGGACTTCCCTTTTAGTAGCAGTACTTGAGATAGATCCCATTCACTGGGATCAACAACTCTTCACCCTCCAATGTAGACAACTAGAAAGCATTGCTACTTTTGCATCTTGTGATTATATAGGGGCCACTCTAGATGGCATCAAATTTAGATTGCCTTCCTGGTTTTGCTCGATCTACATCACATTTCAAAACCAGGTCTCCTTCTTGGAAGGTCCTTGCCTTTGTCTTCTTGTCAAAAAATTTCTTGATTGAATCCTAAATCCTCTCCAATGCTTGGAGAGCACTCTCTCTGGATTCTTCTAATTCTATCAGCTCTACGTACCTGACCACCATTGGTGCAAACTCAAACATTTCTAGTTGCCTCACAAACTCTAATGCTGGTAACTCAAGTGATATAAGTAACACTACCTCTTTCCCATAGACAAGCTTGAATGGAGAGCAGCCTGTGGATCTCTTGGGTGTTATTCTATCAGCATATAAGGCCGTTTTGTGCTTTGTGTGCTAGGTCCTTTGATTCTCATCCAGAGTTCTCTTGATGATCTTTAACAGATTCTTGTTTATAGACTCAGCCTGGCCATTACCCTGAGGGTAATAATTTGATGAGGTGCTCAAATAAGTCCCATTCTTGACAGCCCACCTTGTGATTTTGGAACATATAAATGCTAATGCATTGTCTGAGATGATGGTGGCTGGTACCCCCCAAATCTGGTCACTATTCCTTCATAGAAATCCAGGATACTAGACTCATTTGCCTCTTTGTGTGCCACTGCCTTAGTCCATTTGGTAAAATAGTCTGTGGCTGTTAAGATCCATTTGTGACCCTGGCTTGAGTTTGGATTGATGACTCCAATGAAGTCCAATCCCCACTACATAAAAGGTTGGTCAACCAAGATTGGGTACAATGGAAGTGCTGCTAGCTTTTCCTTCCCTTTAAAGAAAGCACAATTGTTACATCTTTTAATCCATGTATAACAATCACTAAACACTCTGGGACAATAATATCTTGCTTTCATGATTTTGAGTGCTGTCACTCTTGGGGTAAAATGGCCTCCAACTGCTTCAAAATGAAATTATTGTAGCCCTCTCTCCACTTGATCCATCCCAATGCATCTCAGAAGAATACCATTGACGTCTCTTTTAAACAAAACACCATCAATAAGAACATATGGAATGGTCTGTAACCTGAAATGCCTTCTTTTTTTCTTTATTCATCCCATGAGGGCATAGGCCAGTTTGAAGGAAATGCACCATGTGTTGGGTCCAACAAGGAGCAGGTACATCATTCCTTTCTTTTTCTTGATCATCTTGTACAATCAGAACAACCTCCTTCTCACTGTTTGTTTCATCTTGTAGAGCAGAGGCTAGCTGCTCACACAAGCCCCTCCCACGGACCAACTTAGCAACCTTAATCTCAATGTCATATTCCATGACATGAGTAATCTACCCTGCACGTTTCTCATTCAGGTCCTTGCTGAGGAGGAATTCTTTGACTCCTGCATGGGAGACCAATAGTTGGATTTTGTTGTTTGACACCAAATACTTAAACTTCTTCAGTCCTTTGATAACCACCAGGACTTGCTTCTCAATGAAAGAATACCTCACCTCATAGTCTTCTAGAATCTGACTGAAGAAAGCAATTGGCCATTCTGAGTTTTCTTTGTTCTACTGAACCAAGATTGTAGAGATAGTGTCATTACCACCAAAGGCATACAATATGAAGTCCTTGGAAAAATATGGATTTACAAGAGTTGGGGCCTATGATATGGCCTCTTTGATAGCTTCAAAGCTTTCCTTTCCTTCAGCTATCCATCTAAATGCTAAGCTCTTCTTCAACATCAGTGTTATTGGCTTAACCAGAGCAGCAAAGTTTGGGATAAACCTTTGAACAAAGTTGATCTTCCGTAAGAAGCTTTGAAGAGCCTTCTTGTGACTGGGCAATGGCAGTGCTTTTATTTCTTCAACCCTTTCTGGATCAATTGTCAGACCGTCCTTAGACACAATGTGGCCCAAAACCTTACCCTCATGGGCTAAGAATATGCATTTTTGGGGGGTTCAAAGACACCCCAAATCTTCTACATCTTTGAAAAACCTACCTCATATGGAAGAGATGATTTGCTGCATTCTTGGAAAAAATAGTGATGTCATCCAAATAGATCAGCACTATTTGATTAATCAGCCCCTTGAATGCCATATCCATTGCCCTTTGAAAAGTGGCTCTGGCATTGGACAATCCAAATGGCATTTTCTTGTATGCATAGGTTTCCCATTTGGTAGTGAAAACCATTTTGAATTGATCATCTTCTTTCACCATGATCTAGTTGTACCCTAAGTAGCCATCTAGGAGGGAGAACCTTTCTGACCCAGACACCACTCACAAGATCTGCTCCATTAAAGGGAGTGGGTAGTGGTCTTTGAGGGAGGCTCTGTTCAAATCTCTGAAGTTAACACAGCCTGATTTCTCCATTTTTATTTCTGACGGGGACCAGATTTGCAACCCAACCTGAGTGTTTAATTGGAAATATGATGCTTGCCTCTATCAGCTTGTTCAGCTCCTTCTTCATCAGAGGCTCAATATATGGGTTGATGGGTCTCTGCTTCTATCTGATGGGACAAGCAGCTGGATCCAGTTTGATTGTGTGTTGTGCTAGTTTTGGATTGAATCCTCTTAGGTCCTCATAACTCTAAGAAAACACATCAAGGAATTCTTGGCAAAGTTTTATGAATTCATACCTTTCTTGTTTGGTGGCCACTTTACCAATTTGAAGTGTTATGTCTTCTCTAACTGGGATTGACTCTTAATCTTCTCCTTTGATCTGCATATTTGCCTTCTCTTTTCTGAACTGATCATTAGGATTGAAAATAGATTCCAATGTCACTAAGCATTTGGGAAGTTTGTTTGTATGCAGCTGTACTATCTGATTCATGTACTACTACTCTAGTCTGCTCTGGTTTATAGCTGAGAATTCAGATTCTTCTTGTAGAAAGTTAATGATCTATTTATCATTCTTAAACACCTGCCAGCATGTATTATAAATTGGCACTGCTGGCCTCACAACCACATGGATATACGGCTATTCTCTATCCTCTCTTGATGATGTCAACCACATAAAATGTTGCTGCAACTTCTATGAGTCTATCATCAGCTCCATTCTCCTTCCTAGGTATGGACACAATACTGAAAGCCTCGAAGTCCTCCATGAGATCCCATATTCTACTCCTGTAGTTTTTTAGCAGGTCATTTTTGACAGCATTTAGTGCTCTGACTTGATTGGCAACCAGTTCACTGTCACCTAATACTTGCAAGTTCTTAATTCCCAGCTTCCTTTCCCAATGAAGACCTTGGACTAAAGGCTCATATTCAGCAGTGTTATTTGAGCAAGAAAACTAGAATCTAAAGGCTGAATAATATCTCATACCTCTAGGGGACACAATCATGGCTCCTCCTCCAACTCCTTTTCTACTCCTTGAACCATCAAAGAACAATTTCCACACCTCATTGTTATCTTTGTATTCTGGCTTGATTAGGTCAGGAAGAGGTTGGTTCTCTTCATGTAGGCAATAGACACCTACCTCAGATTCTTCCATTTCCCTATAGGGGTCAAAAGCATGACTTTTTTTGGCTCAATCATCAAGGGTCAAGTCTGTGATACATCCCACCTTGGTATTTGCTTCAGAAGTGCTTAAGAGGCCCTCTTGATCAAAAGCTGAGCAATTAGCGTTGATTGGGCTAGGCACATAGGATTCAATATGATAATTAGCGATAGGTTCAAATTTTATTGTAGCCCTCACTCCATACCTTGTCCTAAAGAGCATATGTGACCAATCAACAGATAGGTAGCCTCCAATTTTGGCAATGAAGTCCCTAGACAGACACAAAGCAAAATGTGGTGGTAAATCTATGATTGACACGTTTTGCAAAACAGTCATGTTAGGGCAAGAATGTAGAGTGAGACTCAGATCCTTAATGATTCCCACAGTAGCTACTGCTGTCCCATCTAATTGGACTACTCCTCTAGAGATGACCTCATATTGGAGACCCAACTGATCAACTATTTGTTTGGGCATCACAGAACTACTAGCCCAAGAATCAATCATACAATTGTGCACCAATTTGTATCCAATAATCAATGCCACATAGAAGGGAGGAGGTCTCAGGTTTTTACCTTGTTCTCCATGGTTTCTCCTTGGTTGAACTGCATTGGCAAGCACTTTCTCTTGCTAGTTAGGGGGGTTATTTGAACTTGACCAATTCTGTATGGCAGTCTACAATAGATCCCTCTACCCCAAAATGGAAAGTGACTCCCATAGTGAGATGTTCACACTTTTCTTTTTCATATGCTCAATAATATTGAATGTGTTGTCCCTTTGCTACCCCTTCCTAAACACATTTCTTTCTTGCACATGTGCTGTAACAATTGGTGCTTGACTGGGTTTGGGAGGTGGATTGGATTGGTTCTGTATGTTTGGAGTTGTACTTGGAACACTAGGACCTTGTGGAGTGATAAAAGATTGAGGGTCACTTGAATTCAATGGCTGACCCTCTCCAATACTTCTCTTTTTGGATTGTGTATTGACAGCTACACTTTGAGAAGGGAATTGATTCATCCCACAGAAGTCTTCGGCCTACCAGTTAACAAACATATTCTCGTTTGGGGGGCCACCTTATTGAGCTCCTTGTTGTTGATCTTCCTCCTGGCCAGGTTCTTGTGGCACCATACTGGTTTGCACCATCAAGGCGTGATTTTGATCACCATTAAAACACATTGCTTGGTTATGTTGCTATTCGCATGGAAAACACCAATCGTACTCATGTGCCATATTACTCTGTGCAGGAACCAATGCCCTTGATGTTGAAGCTGTGCTAGGATCATACAACCTGAAAGGTCTGGCAACTTGGGGCTGTCCTTGGTTCTGGCTTTGGTTTACGGTCTGAGGTGGTGGCCTATTCTGTTGATACTGGGGTCGGGCTTGATATTGAGCATGGGGCTGGTATGGCCTGAAACTCTAAGCTTGTTGTCTTTTGATGGTCACTAGCTCATTCCCAAAGTTCTGAAATTGCTTCATTGCCACTTCCTGAAACTCTTTATCGGTATTAGATGATGAAGTGGAAGCTCCAGTTGAGCTTTGATTCTTGAGGGTGGGTATAGAAGATAATGTAGGCACTTGGCTAGTATATAGGCTTCCTAACTTAGGGTACAAAGGCATGGATAGCCTAGGAGTGATTTTCCTAGCTTGAATCAAATGGTTCTCATCCCCTATGGAGAGGCTATAAGCTACAGGTAATGTAGTGCCCCCCATTGATTGAATCATCAGAGAAATATCAAAATTTAAAGCCCCAAAAAAGTTTAAGAAGGCACCTTCATTAGTGGGCTTTACTACTGTTGGAATCCTATCCCATCTCCACTAGAATCTGAGGTTGAAGTCTATCACCTACTCATTTGGGGCTCTCTTGATTGTTGTTAATTGCTCCAACGAAGACAAGTTATCACCTTTTTCCCCAAACTGATCATGAAGAGCCATGCACAGCTGGTTCCAGTTCTGGATAGAGCCTGTTGTAAGACTACTGAACAATTGTGAAGATTTCCCTTTGAATGAAGAGGCAAGAAACTTGACTGCAATTTCCATCTCATGGATCTTGTGGATTGTACAGACAAGTGCAATATCTTGGACATGATCACCAGGAGAAGTTTGATTTTCCCCAGTGAAATATGGGATGCTTTTTAATGCTGCAATAGGAACTAGGTTTTGTGTAACCAAGGCAAGTGGACTACTACCGGTGAAGTTGACATATGGATTTGGTTGTGCCATTCTGATTGGCCTAAGAATCCTTGCAGACTCAAAGAAAGGCCTTACAAGTGGAGGCATTGACAAGGTTCTTCTTGGTGGAGATGGAGACCTCTGAATTCTTCTTGGTAGAGATGGAGACCTCTGAATTCTTCTTAGTAGAGATGGAGACCTATGAATTCTTCTTCCTCTCCTTTCTCTTCCTAGGGATAGACGCAAGTATTCAAATATACCTTCTTTCCTTGCTCTAGAATGGATTTTTCTCATGAATCTTCAAAGCTTGGGCTGCTGAAACCAGTAGATTTGTTTCTTTTGGAGTCGCCAAATGTACAATTTTAAGACTTCTTAAAAGCTAGAATCACAGCAAGTGTACATCAATCCATACTGTAATAAGATGGAGACTTCTTGGTCCCACTGGGTGTGCCAAAATTGTTAGTGTAAAATCACAGCACCTGTTGGGCCCATAGAATATTAACTAAGTACAAAAGGCGCACAAGACAAAGCGCACAAGACAAGGTTTTAGAAAAGGGTTTAAGGAAGCCCGTGGCGTGCGTGACACATGCGGATAAAACCAAGGGTTCGGGACTCAGACAAATTAGACATTCGGAGTAGAACACATGAAAAACATGACCTAACTGCGTGTGGATAAGGTGCCAGCCTGGTAACAGGTTGGCCCAGGAAGGAGCATGCCTACGGTAGAATCTTCTAGAAGCACATCATGGGATAAAGTGGGAAGCTCAGGCTTGGAGGAGCATGCCCACATGAAGGACCACATTCAGACACTTGGCATCGGATCTGAGGGCACTGGAGGATGAGTTGGCAGTCCAAAAAATCTATAAATACAAACACCTTCAGAGTAAAAAGAGAGACAGAGAGTATGGGCGGAGCTCTGCAGAAATACTACAAGGACTATGTTAATGGATAATTACATTCAAGAGAGGATGTATTAGGCATGGGGATTGTAATTTTCTTTTTGGTAGCTTAGTTACATAATTCCAGTTGCAATGCATGACTGCGGTCTACTTCTCTATGACACTCTGTAATGGCTCAATGGATGTAATGAGGTTACCTGTTATATATATACATGACTATCAATGATTTTGATGCATACTTCTCTCTCATGAATTGTCTTTCCTTTCATGCTAAGTAAGGATGCTTGTATGTTTATTTTAGAAGTGATACATGTTATATATTCTGATAAGTACTCTACTTGAAATGACTGCAAGGATCTAGAGGCCATCCTGAGCCCTATGGTTCTTGTATGTCCTGGACCTATTTGAAGGTCTTTGTAAACACAAATCATAGATGATGTTTCCCACTAAACTCACATAAAAGAGAGACTTGGCACCCGTGCATGCCTTAGGTGAGTGCCCAAATTTCACTGGGTGATAGGTCGGGGCGCATGGGGTTCCTTTATTTTGTGTTAGGGTTAAAAGTGACTACATATTGGTTCCATTGCTGGGATCTCTTTTCGAAGTTGTAGTGGGAAATAACATACATCATGATCTGTGTAGTGAGTAATGATAGAGCCGTTAACTTTGGAAAGTATTGAATCATGGTTTAAGAGCACGAAGGATGAATTCGCTTAGAGATTCAACACTGGACCTAAGTTTAATGCACGTAGATGGGTAGAAGAGAATCTCTACCACAATTTGTATGAGACCTTTTTTTTCTGCTTCCCAGTGGAACTATATGAATGGCTCATAGCCTATGCATCTAGATCAAGTTGGCATTATGGATCACATGTGTGGACCCAAGAAGAATACCAGAGGCTACAGGATGCATATCTGATGTGGACCCATGCTGTGGATCATTAATGGAAAGGAGTATTGGCTAGCTACACTCTGGAGTATGCCATTTCCACATATTCCTGTTTGGAGGTTGATCTGAGTTTGAGTTTCTATGGGAGCTTAGAGGATCATTTCTACGTAGATGTCCCTCTGGCTTCCTGAAGATCTTGATGATTACCATGATTTTAGAGGCATTCCCAATGGCTAGCTAAACCATTCTGAGCACTGGGCGAGGAAGCTAGGGTGGAGGAAGATGACAGATGTTGTGATGGAGAAGGATAGGGAGGAAAGATGACTCAAGTATAAGTGAAGATTACGTGAAAGGGAGATTGTTAGAAAATGTGAGGTTGTAGGTGTGATGGATGTATGGTCAATAGATCATTGTGGGAAGTATCTTGAGGTTCTTCGCATATAGGACTACTACAGTGGAACCTTGAGTAGTCTGTGTGACCCCATCTTGGCAAGCGCATGAGAGAAACCCCTTCGGCTTCTAATGAGAGTTCGTCTTGCACAGAGAAAGAATGAACCGTTGGCATGTGCATTTGAGCCCCCTAGTGACCGAACCCTTGACGGTTGGTTTTCTAGATATCAGGGAAGAAAATATTGTTCCCACTTTTATGGCTACACATATTCTAGTTTAGTGGTTACATTGGATCTCATCTAGGAGTGGCGTGTGATTGGTCTACACCAAAGATGAACTGTGGGGACACTATAATTTCTCATTTGGGCCTAGTCTATGGGTGACTGCAAACACCAACCCAATGTATGATACCGGGAACTCCTCGTGCTATGATTATAGACTAATGCACAAGCTTTTGGTCTCATGGTTGGGATGTAATGCGGGGTATACAATCAACAGTGACCGAATTGTCACAAGAATACCATAGGTGCACTATGATAAGAAGGAACTGATGGGGACCCTTGGCATGATAATATCACTTTAGTTACAATCTCACCCATGAAGTACTTCAAGTGTTACCAACTCCACTTTCCTTCCAACAATAACTATGGGAGAAACTTCACAATTACACCTCTTAATGGCTTCTTTAACACACTTTATAAATGATGGCTTCCTTCACACACTTTCTTATACAATATTTCTCACTACTTCCTTCTATGCTAAATGAGGGGGGTGGCCTCTCTATTTATAGAACTTTCAGGCTTATCCACCTTATCTCTAAGATAGGATAAGAAATCTACTCTGACGAATCATATTCCATACCTTAACTCTTATCTTTACATGTAAGCTTATCTTTTAAGATAAGATAAACCTTATCATTTCACATGGGTTCCACATTTTTAGACTTTTTACAAATAAAATACACAAAATATTTATGACCTCACTCCTTGTCCTTATTACCAATATAATATTTCTAATTCCTAATCATGTAGACCCTACTTCTCTACTTACCCTAACTTTGACATTTTAACATTACCGAACCACTTACGACAAATATTTACTTTTTACCACAACATTCCTATTGTACTTTGACTGTTACCATACTATACATTATTGGCGGCATCGTACCGGCACGGCGTCGTTATCTTCTATCGGATGCTACTACTAATTATACTTAACAACATCATATTCCTAATACATACATTAATGAAATAGAAATTACGGAGGAAAATTTTAGTGTTGACATCTTCCCCCTTCCTAGCTTCTACTCCGTCCTCGGAGTAGACTATTCTGGTGCTTGGAAAATTTTTAACTTGTCATGGTTGACCCATTTGGTAATGGGAGTGCCATCCAATTCCTCCAGTCGATATGTACCATTTTCATGCACAACTACTATTTTGTAGGGCCCCATCCATTTGGGAAGAAATTTTCTCTGTCTTCTTTTTTTGTATCTGGAATCATATACTAGAACCAAGTCATTCACATGAAATGGAGACCAATCGGATCTTTTGATCAAAGTATTCCTTCTGCTTCATTTTCTTCTTATAGCTTGTATCCTTCACTATTTCTCTCATTTCCTCTAGCAAATGAAGATGTACCAACCTTTCTTTTACTGAATCACTTTCATCCATCCTTTCATTTTTCATAACTCTCACAGTGGGAATATCAAACTCAATAGGAATAACTGGATCAATGCCATAAGCCAACTGAAATGGGGAGTATCCTGTTGCTGACTTTGATGTTGTCCCTATATGCCCACAATGTTGCATGAATCCTTTTATCCCACTTATGTACTTGCAAGGCTGCATCTTTTGCTAGAATTTGACACAACACAAAATTTGTTCATTCCACCTATCCATTTGTGCTTGGCTTGTATGTTGTTTCCTTCCTGTGCTTAATAGAAAACTTGTTGACTAGGGCTTCTACCACCTCATTAATGAAGTGGCTTCCTTGATCTGTTACAATTTCTAATGGACAACCAAATCTGGTGACAATGCGTTCATATATGAACCTTTCCACTTCATCCATGGAAGTTGTTTTCAATGGCCTAGCTTCAACCCACTTGGTTAAATAATCTGTGGCAACTACAATATACTTATTTTGGCATGGGGTAGTTGGAAGTGGACCTACAATATCTATTCCCCACTTTTCAAAGGGACCAAGTGGAAGAATAGGGCATAATGGAGCTGATGAAGTCTTACGGTTACCATGTGTTTGACAAATATCACATGTCTTACAATAATTATAACAATCTCTAAAAAGAGTGGGCCAGTGATAACCTGCATCCAAGATCCTTCTTGTTGTAAGTTGTCTAGAGAAGTGTCCTCCACATGTACCATTGTGGAATTCTTCTATTAGCTCCTTCCCTTGATCACGTCTAACTACCCTCTTGTACTGTCCATCAGGTCCTATTCGAAATAATACTCCATGTAGAATAGAATATGGACGACTGGCTTGAGTAATCTTTCCTCTTAGTCTTTGCATTGGCACCATTAGGAAACTTGAATTCATTCAGATAATTCCAAATATCTATGTATTCACTAGGGATTGTGTCAAGGGATAACAATGCTGCATCTGGGAAATCATCATCATCACAAGATGAACCTAAACCATCATAGGCTCGAGAGAGTGCATCTGCATTGACATGCTTCTTTCTTGGCCTATCTATAATATCAAATTCAAATTCTTGTAGAAAAATTATCCATCTTGCTATCCTCCCTGATGGGTTAGGCTTATTTACAATATATTTTAGAGCCTGATGATCTGTTACAACTATAAATTTCTGCCCTAGCAAGTAATTTCTAAACTTTTTTACAGCAAAAATGATAGCTAGAGCCTCTTTTTCAGTTACAGTATAATTTACCTCAACACTGCTCATTTGTCTGCTCCCAAAGTAAATTAGATGATCATTCCCATTTTCATCCTTTTGGCTCAAAGTACTTCCTAGTGCTGCATCTGAGGCATCAGTATACACAATGAATGGCTTGCTCCAATCTGGATTCTTTAAAACAGGTGAAGACACCAAAGCTTCCTTCAGTTGTTCAAAAGCTTCATGTGCCTTCTTTCCTGGTTCATAAGTAACATCCTTCTTCAAGAACTGGGTTAGTGGTTGTGCAATCTTTGAGAAATTCTTGATGAACCTTCTATAGTAACCCACATGGCCTAAAAATGATCTCAACTTACTTCTATTCATAGGAAATGGTAACTCTTTGATTTTTGAAACTTTATCAGGATCAGTACCAATACCATCTCTGGATACAACATGCCCTAACAAAACACCTTTAGAACATCCAAAGACACACTTTTTAGGGTTTAGTGAGGCTTGTGCTTCATCTAACCTTTGAAATGATGTCTCCATCTGGTGCAGGTGGTCCATCTTGCTCCCATAGATGTAAAAATCATCCAGAAATACTCTGATGAAGTTTCCAATGTAGGGTTCAAACACCCTATTCATTAAACGCTGGAATGTTGCTGGAGCATTACACAACCCAAAAGGCATAACTCTATAAGCAAACGTTCCCCAAGGAGTGGTGAACATGGTCTTCAGCTGATCTTTCTCCGCTATATGAACTTGGTTGTAGCCGCTATATCCATCAACAAAACTATAGCACTCCTGGCCAGCTACTTCGTCCAAGATCTGATCTGAAGAATGGAAGAGGGTAATGATCCTTCTTTGTTGCCTTATTGAGCTTCCTGTAATCAACACAAATGCGTAGCTTCCCATTCTTTTTTATTGAGATCACAATGGGAGAAACCCATTCTGAATTCTCCACAGCAAATATGAATCCTGCATCAAGCAACTTATCTATTTCTTCTTTTACAGTCTTGGAAAAATTAGGATTCATTCTATATGGCATTTGCTTTATGGGCTTAGCACCATCTACCAGCTCAATACAATGTTCTACCCAACTTACTTGGCAGAGTTCCTTGTAATCAAAAGTGAATAGGTGTATGTACCTTCGAAAGAGCTGGAGGTAGGATTCCTTCTCACTCTCCATCACAGCATCACCAATCTTTATTTGTTGGAGACGATCATCAACTTCTTCTTCAGATAATTTTATGGGGTCCTGGGTTGGTGTGACTGGAAGAATATCCATGACCGAAACATCAACCTCACTTTCTTCATCTTCAGTGTCCACTTCACTGGTGCTAGAGTAATCAGAGGATGTCCAATCATCAGTTTCATCACTTGAATCCACAGGTTCTGCTTTATGATGCTCGAGGGATCACGTTTATCTTCACCCTCTCTCTACCATGTCCAAGTGTCATGAAACCTTCATTCCAGTAGTTTCTTGCATGAACTCTCCTTAGCCATGGTCTTCCCAGCAGCATTGGGTATGCAACAGTACCATTTTTCATCACCTGAAAGTCTACCACACATACCACACCCATAACAGATATTGCCACATTTGAAACAACACCTTCTGGTTTAGTTTTTCCCTTATTTAATGACCTTAACATAAGTGTTGAAGGGCGATCAATTTTTAAACCCAACATATTCATTACAGACTTGGTCATTACATTAACTGCAATGCACCTCCATCAACTAAGACATCATGAATTGAAATACCATTACATAATACCTCAGCTTGTGGAGCATAGGGATCTGCCTCTGCCTCCAAAACAGGGACCTCAACCTCCTTCCTTCTTCGAGCATTGAGTCCACCTCGTACAACTCCCGCCTCTTCTCAGAAGACATAGCCAAGAGTTGACCATATGTAATATTTGCAGGCCTTTTGGATAGATCTTCCAAGATGGAGTATGGTCCTTGCCCCTGTGAAATCAGAAAATCCTGCACACCCAACTTTCTTCTCCTATGTTTCTTACTAGTTTCTTCTTTCATCTTCTTAGGATCATTTCCATCTTGATTATCTTTTTCTTTCTTTCTTTTTGTTACAAACACATCTACTTCATTATTTCTGCTCTTATCTACTACATCAAAAGAATTCACAGGTGCTTTTCCTTTATCATTATCTCTTGTACCAGATGTAGAAGCTCTATCTGGACAATTATACTTATAATGACCCTTTTTATAACAACCATAACAAACAACTTCAGAAATATTTCTTTTTGGACCTCTATCTCCTCCCTGAGAACTAAATTCCTTTCCTTGAAGAAGATTAATAGTTAACTGGCCCATCTTCTTGAGCAGATCTTCATACTCAGTAGATGTATAGGAGAAAGATTTGTGCTCACCGAGAGTGGTTGTGGATTCTAGACCAAAGGTGTTGGTGTAGGCTCTACCTTAGCAACAATTTCTTTGGGCTCTTCTTCCATGCTTTCTTCTTGCCTTCTTGCAATCTCCTTTGCTTGTTTGAGGGTCACTGGGTGGTCATACTTCACTCGTTGTCTAATCTCGAGCTTCATAAGAATGAAGTTCTTACAGAGGAGATTATCCACGCCATTCATCAACCCATCCGCTAATCCTTCACAAGTTTTTTTTGATATGTATCTACATTTTCCCTATTACAGAGGTATTGAGGATGTTGCATGGAACATGTTCACAAGTGTGAACTCCTATGGCACGTAAAGGGTATCAAAACTCGATAATGGAAGGCTAGTCAGTTTGTTCACCACATTGCAAGGGCGCACACATAGCTAGTATAAGAAGTATGACCCTCACTAGATAGTAGTGGACTATACCTAGTGTTTAAAGAATGCATTCTTGGTAGAATTCCACATTCTTGAGTTTGAGTAGAAGAGCATCAACACTTTGAAGGAGATTCAATAAGGAATGACAGAGAGTGTGCGGGAGTATGATGTGCACTTTAAAACTCTCTTGTCTAAATTATCATATGATATTCAACCTTTGTAGCATGCTCAGTGGTTTTTTGGAGGGTTGATCACTCCTTTTAGAAGGGCCTTATCTCATAAAAATTTTACCAACCCATGCAAGGCATTGGAAGTTTCTCTATGTGCCGAGGCTAATTGGTAGTGTTGATACTAGTGTTAGCCCATTCCTGGAGGCCTCAGATTGCTACTATGGCCAAGTAGTTGGAAAAGTTGTCTGCGAACTCAGCCCATGAGACTCATAGTGGTTCTGTGGTGCACAACATTATGAGGTAAAGGGGCACGTTAAGGATAAATTCCCTTAGAGGACAGTAAATGTCTGTGGCAGTAGATTGTGAAATTTTTCATGGGGACCATGATGCGAGTAGGTGCCCCTTGCTGCATACGCACAATTCCGGAAGAATGTATCTTGTCATGGTAACTATTTTCACTTCTACAACCCATGATACTAAGGACTTTAGGCTCATTGATCAGATCCATGAGGCCATTGATAATGGGGTTACGCCAGACTAGCATTGCCAGTAATTCTAAGTGGTGATGATCTCCATTATGAGGAATGCACAGATGGAGGCATGCCCGGAACGGAAGTTTTCGAGGAGGGTTTGTCATCACCAATCCGGCACTATGATAATTCTCCACCGGGAACTCCTCGTGCTATGATTATTTACTAATGCACAACTTTTAGTTTGGTGGATGTAATCTGGAAACACAACAACAGACATAACACAAGAATACCATAAACTATGATAAGAAGGAATGATGAAAAAACTGAAATATAAGTGTAAATTATAATATCAACATGAAATTGTTACAATCTCACCCATGAAGTACTTCAAGTGTTACCAACTCCACTTTCCTTCCAACAATAACTATGGGAGAAACTTCACAATTACACCTCTTAATGGCTTCTTTAACACACTTTCTAAATGATGGCTTCCTTCACACACTTTCTTATACAATATTTCTCACTACTTCCTTCTATTGCTAAATGAGGGGGTGGCCTCTCTATTTATAGAACTTTTAGGCTTATCCACCTTATCTCTAAGATAGGATAAGAAATCTACTCTGAGCGAATCATATTCCATACCTTAACTCTTATATTTACATGTAAGCTTATCTTTTAAGATAAGATAAACCTTATCATTTTACATGGGTTCCACATTTTTAGAATTTTTACAAATAAAATACACAAAATATTTATGACCTCACTCCTTGTCCTTATTACTAATATAATATTCTAATTCCTAATCATGTAGACCCTACTTCTCTAATTACCCAAACTTTGACATTTTAACATTACCCGAACCACTTACGACAAATATTTACTTTTTACCACAACATTCCTATTGTACTTTGACTGTTACCGTACTATACATTATTTGCGGCACTCGTACTGGCAGCGCCGTTATCTTCTATCGGATGCTACTACTAATTATACTTAACAACATCCTATTCCTAATACATACATTAATGAAATAGAAATTACGGAGGAAAATTTTAGTGTCGACAGGTTCCGTGGTCATGGTAACCATGGAGGAGGAAGGATTGAGTTCCCGAGTGGAACCTATTTCAACTGTGGATCTACAGATCATTACAAATGTGAATGCCCATACCTGTTACAGTGCTCGTGGTGTGGAAAGAAGCATAAGTATGAGGAGTGCTTGGAATTGTTTGAGCACATGAATCAATAGTACTGGAAAGACAAGGGTGTTGTAATGGTAAGTATTAAGAAGGAAGACACCCAGTGGATGCCTCGGGTAACATTTTGATGTAGGTTTGGAGCCTATCTTGATAACAATAAGGGTAGAAGCCGTGCATGCAAGAGAGATACCATGGCAGAAGAACCTGGTCTCAAGGGAGGAAGTAGTTCATGGAAAGTATCAAGACCCTGTGCATCAGAAGGAGGTATATCAAGACACTATTTGCGATGTCATTCGGAGCTTACCAAGGGGAAATCCATATGTCTAAAGGAGCAATCTCAGGCCAGGGAGGAACAGGGAAGGAGAGTCGAGGCACTTCAAAAGGATGACCTGGATGAGGTCAAGGAGGTGTGTAAAATGCTAAGGAAAGAGAATATCATTCCCTTGCTAGGATCATGGTTGAGAGAGAAGGTACCATGTGCCAGAGGAGAGCGCGAGAGGCAAGTTGTTGCACGAAAACCTTCCCCCTCATAGCCTTGACTATGATAAGGAGATCATGTTGAATGCATTTGTAGATGGATGGCTCCTTATTTGTGTCAATATCCTCATTGACACTGGTGTGGGCAGGTTAATGTTCTAACTTTAGATGCGTGGCATAAGATGGGAAGACCTGTGTTACAACCATCTTACGAATGTTTTGTGTATGGAAAACAAGACTAAGGTGATGCCCATCGGCATTTTTTAAAGGATGTAGCTATTACTATCTAGGGAGCTATGTTTACTGGGGACTTCGAAGTCTTTTTACATGTGCTGATGGGCACATCCATTTTCCATGTCGACACTCCTTGACATGTGCCTTCTACCTGTGCCATGGGTGTGAATTTTTACGTGTCGGACATCTTCAGTTACCTACGCCATGGGTGCATCCATTTTCATGTCAAGGAGGAGTAGGTTGTTACCTGCGCCCTGGCTGACGTGAAGTCGGCACAATAAATTGATCCTTTGGGGTTTGAAGTTTCTTTGATAGGATATACGTGTGCTTCTGTCAGGGACCCAATGATAATACATCCTACTAAGGGGAGATATCTACAATGAGGATACTCAGTCAGTAAGTGATATCACAAGCCTAGACATGTGACAATTAGGGTGCATGGGACTTAAGAACTAATGGGATGAGTAGTTGAGAGGTTTTGTAATAAAGGTAACATAGGTGCACACATGTTAGGTTCTTTGGAGGAAAATAACTACCCAAGTATTCAGGAGGATCCTTCCCTGAGATCTTTCTGCATGAGGTAGAAGCTCAGTGGAAGAATGAGAAGGAATGAAGAGGGAGATGTTAAGTTATGTCTTTCTTGGCACAACAGCATCGTTGGTGGACCACACATCAATAGAGCCTTTTAGAGTGGCACGAGGTAAGGATTACTCTCTCTGTCAGATTTTCTAGAAGTAACGTACGAACCATCATCAAATAATACCATGGGAAGGATCCCACCTCTTTCTATATCGAAGAGTTTGAATGAGTCTGAAGAGAAGGTGTGGAAGCTTTTCCACCATCCCTCTTAGTGCAAAAGTTTTATTCTACACTACAGGGTTGTGCGCGCGCATTGTGCATTCATTCAGAGACATGCCACCAGACAAGGAATTGGCGAGATATCGTGGTTGAACTTATTCAAACCTTTGAGTATCAGAGTACCAAGCCATCAGTTAATAAGGCCTTTCAGTGTATCAAACACCTTACCATGGGGGATAGTACCATGACGAAGGATAGGCTGTTGGAATTACTAGGTGAACTAGGATTGGGGGAACGCTTTGAAGAAGAAGTAGACGAAACAGAAGAGTTACAACTTGAACACGTGTGTTTGGAAAAGGAAAAAGGAAAGTTGGTGTATGTGATTGATGGAGAGGAATCAGAAAGCTTGGATGTTAGCCATTTTGTAGGGATGCACAAGGTAGTGGACAATGCTGATACTCGCGCGTGTGCCTACCATGAACCCTTAAAGACAAAGAAGGTTAACATCAGTTCAGGAGAAGAACCTAAGGAAGATATTATTGGAGACTACTGGTTAGAGAAGTAAGTTTTTAAGATCATTGATCTGTTGCACAAATTTGAGGATTTATTCCCATGCGGGTACCATGAGCTCAAAGGTGTTCACCATTCCTTGGGGGAGATGAAGATAAAGCTGAAGGGTGGTGCTTGCCTGGTCAAGAAGAGGACCTACCAGATGAATCCCAATTTACATGTGAAGGTTAAGGAGGAGATAGATAAGATGATAGCTTATGGGATCATTAAGGCAGTGGAGGAATCGAAGTGGATAAGTTTGATGGAAATCAACATCAAGAAGGATGGGTGGATTAGGATCTGTGTGGATTATAGGGAACTAAACATAGTTTGTGTCATTGATCCCTTTCTGACCCCCTTCACTGAAGAAATTTTGGAAGGAGTCGCTGGGCATGAAATCTATTCCTTTACGGATGGATATTTAGGGTACCACCAAGTCCAGATTGCAAAGGAGGACCAGGAGAAGACAAATTTCATCACTGAGTGGGGAAGTTTTGCATACACGGTCATGCCCTTTGGGTTGAATAATACACTTTTTGTTTTCTCACGCATAGTGGTGCAAGCATTCCAGGATTTCATCCATAAGTTTCTTCAGGTCTATTTGGATGATTGGATAGTGTATGGTCTAGTTAAGACCATTGTGACAATTACAAACCCAACCCAAAATCAAACAAAACCCAAAAAAATAAAAAACACCACACACAAACCAATATCAAAACAATTAAATCAAAAAAAAAAATACCCATGTGTCATATAAAAACTAAAAAAAAAAAAAAAACAACAAAACAATACCAAAACAAAACAAACAAAAAAAATTCCAAAAAAACACCATAAAAAAAAAAACAAAAACAACAAAACAACAAAAAATCAACAAAAAAAACCAAAAACAACCGCAACTCAACATCAAAACTAAAAAACAAAAATAACTAAAACAAAAACCCAAAAAAATCAAACCCACAAACAAAATATAAACAAAACAAACAAAATCACAAAAAACAAAAAAAAAAAATCAAAAAAAAAAAAAAAAAAAAACAACAAACAAACAACACACAAACAAAGAAATAAAAAACACAAAAAACCCAAAAAAAAAAAAAAAAATCCCAAACCTAAATAAACAAAGAATCAATAATTCATTCAAAAAACAAAAAAAAAAATAAACACAAAAACAAAAACCAACAAACAAACAAAACCAAACAAAAAAACAACCAAAAAAAAAAAAAAAAAAAATTTAAAAAATCACACCCCAAAAAAAAAAAACGTGGATAAAAAAAACACAAAAGAAAAAACCCCCCCCATACACCCAAAACAATAATAAAAAAAACAAAAAAAAATCAATTTAAAAACCCCCAAAAAAAAAACAAAAAAACCAAAACCCCAAAAACCCCCAAAAACCCCAAACAAACACAAAAAAAAATATCAAAAACAACAAAAACCACCGGTCAAACCAACCCCCCCCTTGAATACAAAACAATCACCAAAAACCAAAACAAACTCTCAAAAAACAAAAAAAAAATTCCAAAAAACAACTAAAAAACAAAATACAAAAACACCCACCACCAAAAAAATAAAAAAAATAATCAAAAAAACTAACAAAAAACCAAAAATAAGAAATAAAATAGAATTTAAAACCCCAAACACCAATATACCAAAAAATCCCCAAAAAATCCAAAAAAAAACACAAAACTAATGAACAAATATAAAAAACCAAAAATAATATGCAACAAAAACTAAAAAAAAAAAACAAACTCTCACTCCAAACAATCAAAACAACAAAAACCCCCACCAAAACCAAAAATGTCAAACAATTCCAAACAAAAAAAAAACAAAAAACAAACACATCGAAACAAAAAAAAAAAAAAACAACCCAAAAACACAAAAAAAAAAAAAGCCCCAAAAAACCAAAAAATACCCAAAAAATAAAATTAAAAAAAAAAAAAAATATCGCAAAAAAAAAAAAAAAAAATCAATTAATAACCAAAACCAAAAAAAAAAAACACAACAAACCAAACCACAAAAAAAACCCCCACAACAAAAAAACACCAATAAACAAAAAAACACAAAAAAACTTAAACAACAAAAAAAACAATCCAACCCCCCCCCCACCACCCCCCCCCCCCCCCCCCCCCCCAACCCCCCCCCCCCCCCCCCCCTCAACATTAAGAAGTGTGTGTTTGTTACACCCTTTGGGAATTTATTGGGGCATATCATATGTGAGGAGGGCTTGCTGGTAGATCCTACTAAAGTTACAGTTATTGTGGGGTTAGGGGAGCCTACTAGCTAGAGCGCAGTGCGCAGATTCCTTGGGTATACGGGTTATTACAAGAAATTCATCAAGAGATATACTAAGATTTTCATTCCTTTAGAGGAACTACTCAGACATAAAAGTGCCTTCCATTGGGGAGAGGCACAACAGAGAGCGTTTGATACATTAAAAGATAAGCTTGTCACCGCACCTATATTACATTTTCCATCTTGGGACAAGCCCTTTCATGTCCATGTAGATGCCTTAGGGACCACTATTGGAGCAGTGCTTGCACAACAAGGTGAAGGGATTGTTGATCATCCTCTATGTTTTACAAGTAGGAAGCTGACACCAGCAGAGCAGAACTACACCACAACTGAGCACGAGGCATGGTCAATGATCTACATGCTTTTCAAGTTTAGATAGTATCTGCTGGCAACACCCTTTGTGTTTTACACCGACCACATGGCATTAAAGTATTTGGTGGACAAACTTTTCCTACAAGGGTGCATATGTCGATGGGTTTTGTTGTTTCAAGAGTTTGAATTCACCGTTGTAGTGAAGCTTGAGAAAAGCAATTATGGACCTGATCATCTGTTGAGAATTGATTCAGGGGAGGACACACAGAGTATTGAGGAGACAATGCCAGATGCGCAACTGTTTAGGTTATGGCATGCAATTTGGGATTTGGAAGAGATTGTAGTATTTTTAAAGGAAGGTGTGGTGCCGGAAGGAATGAAGACATTAGAAAAAAAATAGTTGGCCATACACGTTGTGCCCTACATGTTAATCAATGGAGATGTATACAAGTTGGGATGTGATGAAATTTTACACAGGTGTGTATTAGAGCATGAGCACTTGACCATCATGGAGGAGGCACACAGAGGAAGTGTTGGTGGGCATTATGCAGGTGATGCCACCGCGCATAAAATATTAATGGCAGGTTTGTGGTGGGAAACCATGTACAAGGATTGTAAAGACTATTGTAAAGCATGTGATCATTGTCAGTGCAATGACAAACTAGGAAGGAGGGATGAAATGCCTTTGTGCCCTATCCCTAGTGCAGAGCCTTTTGAAAAGTGGGCAATATACTTTGTGGGCCCTATTACACCAGCAACACGTAGGACTGGGTCACACTATGTCATCACTTGCATGGATTATTTGACCAGGTGGGCAGAGGCAGCCCCAACTAAAGACTGCACAATAGCCACAATGACAAGGTTCTTGTGGGAGAACATTATCACGAGGTATGGATGTCCATTGAGTTTGAGTAGCGACAAGGGTACACATTTCTTGAATGAGATTGTGAGGATCATGTTATTTGAGTTCATGGTGGCTCATCACAAGACTATGCCCTATCACCCACAAGCAAATGGAACCGCAGAAGCATTCAAAAAAATACTGAGTCATACCCTGACCAAAATTTGTGATATCGAAAGACAAGATTGGGATGAAAAAGTATCAGTAGTATTATGGGCTTACAGGATAACGTATATAAGGCTAAACAAAGCCACACTGTTTTAGTTGGTGTTTGACACGGAAGCTGTTCTTCCAGTTGAATTCATGTTACCTTCTTTGGGAATAACACGTGTAGGAGGGTTGGATGACGAGCAAGCATTAAAATAAATAATTGAGGAGTTAATGAAATCGGATGAAATACGATCACTCGCCAGGTGGAGCCAAACAATAGAGAAAGCAAAGCAGAAAGCTTGGCATGATCGCCACATTAGAAACAAGAAGTTTAAGGTTAGGTAGATGGTTTTACTATATGATTCTAATTTTATGTGCCATCCTGAGAAGTTGAAAGTCCATTGGTTGGGTCCTTACACAATCTTGTACATCCTTGATTTGGGCGCGTGCCAGTTACAAGCGCTGGATGGGACAAAGTTTCCTAGACACTTTAATGGGATTAGGCTGAAGCCCTACTATAAATAAGTATTCTTGGTGTTTGTAAATAAGGTAGTGTTGCCAGTTAGTTTATAAATTTCCTTTTATGCATTCCTTTTCTTGTGTTTCCCTTTCACGTTGTTGTTTTATTTTGTGCCTTGGGCACCGGTAACCTTATTGCTACTTTTGAGAATTTTTGAGTGCGCACAGGACCGCACATTGTTTTAAGTGTGGGGTGGAGTAATAAGAAGGAGTGCATGGTTAGAGTGCCAAGGAAGTTTATGTTAAAAAGCCATGTTGAATGGCCCAATTGAAATAGGTGTATGGAGAGAAAACAGAGAAAAATGATGATTGGTGCAAAGATAAAGCTACTTTTAGATCCCACGTACAAAGGAGGAGAAAGTGCATTAAGCAACATGAGGTAGGTGAGAGAAAAAATCAGGATAGAAGAAGTGCCTTCGGTGCTAGTTTTGCACGCATAAGAGTCTCCTGTAAGGTTGGATTGGTTGCGTGCCAGAAGGTTGGAAGGAGTTTTTCGTGTAGATTCGGTGCGGAAGGGAAAGTGCTCAAGTCAGGCTTCGTTTGAAAAAGCCGCATTAAATGAAAAAAGTATGGTGGTAGGTGAAGTAGCATTTAATGCTCAAAAAGGGAAAAACTATAAATAAGGGGGTCGGGACACTTCGTTTTTCACTTTACGTATAAGAGAACGAAGCGCTTTTTACACCTTTACAAACTAGGGCTTCCAAAACACTTATCCGTGTGAATTTTTTTTTATAGAAATTGAAGCATGAGTACCTAGTTCAGATTTGCGAACCAGGAGGAAGGGATTTCATGGGTGTGGGAGAAAGTGTGAGAAGATGCCGTCTTGTGAAGGGAGTATCCCAGTTAGGGTTTGAAGAACTAGGGCACGGGGTTAAGTAAATTCTTCACAAGTTTGAGATCCAGGGTTGGAGAGAGCAGAAGAACAAAGTAGCAGAAGTAATTTGAAGTGGGTAGAAGACCTGGAAAATGGCACCCAAGAAACCAGCTAGTACACCCAAAAAGGGCAAGGGAAAGGGTAAGGGAAAACAAAAAGAAATTTAGGCAAGCACGAATGAGGAATGGTATGCAAAAATGCAGTACTTGGATGGAGTGTTGTTGGGAAAGGAGTGGGAGTCCCATCTTAGGGATATGCCCATAAATGATTATAATCATCAGACAGGTACAATTGAAAAGGAGTTGGCACTGGAGTTAGTGCACCCAACAAACAAGAGGATTCCAGAAGGTTTACCCATATATAATAATGACGTGAAGGTCAAGTTGGAGAAGGCAGGGTTACTACAACTCTTTGAGTTGCCCTACTTCGGGAAACCTGAGCAACTATACCAATGGTTGATGTCGTGCATGCACGAGGACTATTTCCACTTTGCAGGGCGCAAGATGTGCATAAATCCTTAGATCATTTCACAATTCATAGGCCTCATCTGTGAAGGAGACAAGTTGGAAGATGATTTGATAGATAAGGAAGTGATTAAGGAAACTATTGCCACGTCAAGATATTATGATGTCACAGACATCAAGGATCCAGTAATGAAGATGGCCGTGCACTTGGTGTCAAAGCTAAATGGCCAGGAGAGATGGACTCAAGTTAGTAAGACATGGTTAAACGTTTGTAGAAAAATTTTAGAGGGCACCATCTATAATTTGTCTGCATTCATTGCAGATGAAATTATCAATTATGCGAAGGAAGGTGATAGGATCCTTTTTGGAAATGTGCTGCTGACCATCATGTTTTCAGAGATTGGGGTACTAGATGCATCAGATAAATTTGTATGGGAGCACCTTGATCAAAACCCCTCGCCTACCAAAATATTTGAGAAGTACGCTTGTGACACTATTACAACAATGTAAAAGGTGCACTTGGAGAAGTGGTACACGTGCCTAAGGAATGCATTTGGGAAAAAATGGAGAATTCCCAAACAACTGCTAGCGGCCACCTGGGGAGAAGTAGAATTTGTTGTGTACTAACATTACTACCTGGGTAGATTCAAGTTAATAGATGTCTCATGGAGCCCTTGGTGCAAGCTCTTGTTTGCCTTCACAGCTCAGTACTTCCAAGCAGGAGTAAACAGATTCAAGGAGTCCAAAAAGTTTAAGTTAGACCTTGGTGGCTTGGACAAACACCATAGGGAATTGTGCAAAGGGTTGGTGTACCCTAGAAAGTGTGCATACATAGAGCGATATGTGTCTCATGAAGTGAAAATGACAAGGCCCATGACTCTACCCATTACAGGAGGATCAGTGGCACGCATTTACATTCACATAAGGCCCGTGTCAGAGAAGGGCACATACCTAGAGAATGAGGTATCTATACCTCATGATCCAACTGGAAGGAAAATGCCCACACTCAAACAGGAGGAAAAAGAACCAGAAAATAAAATCCCAAGTGTGGTGGGGACACAGGAAATAGGTTCCCCAGGGACAAGTGCCAAAACTAGCACATACGCGTGTAATAAAAAGGCCGTAATTAGAGAAAAGACTCCTGAACCAGAGGAACCATTAGATAATGAGTCTTCATAAGAAGAAAAAGAGTCACCTACACTGGAATATTTGGTTAGGAAAAAGTAGAGGGTAGAAGAGGGGACCACCTCGGAAGAAGTTGGAAGTATGGATAAGTACATGGATGAGAAGGATGGTAGTGAGGAAGAGGTAAGTGGGGAAGAGGACCCCAGGAAAGATCAAGGGCTACCTGATTTTAATATACATGATTCAGAGGAGGAAGGTGGAGAAGAAGAATAAGGGTTTCTTTTTGTGTGGCATAAGGATAGCCAGGCAGGAGGAAGTGCCTAGGACATGGGAAAAGATGAAGAAGCTAGCATGCAGAAACAAGAGGTGCCAAGCTCAACCCAAGAACAAATGGCCAAGGTGGTAGCATAAGAAGAGACAAGGAACATTGAGAGCCTGGTGGAGGACAAGGTGGAGAGCAATGCGGAGCCAGTTTTAAACAAGGAGAAGGAGAGCATGGAAGAGGAACGCGGCGGCACTAGAGGCCTAGTTTTTACTGTAAGTATTCCCAAGGGAACACACATGGGAGGAAGGTGCATAGAGGGAGGGAGGCCAGAGATGGGTGTTATTGATGACCCCAAGAAGGTGTTTCACACGTGATTCTAGAGTCAACTTCCAACGGAGGAGCTTGTATGCATGTCATCCTTCGAAAAGGAGGTTATTTACCTGTGGACATAGAAGATGATATCTTTGGAAATTGAGTCCCACCTTGATGAACCAGAGATTGAGGTAAGCCAAGGGGTAATAGTAACATTTCCAGGACCAGAAGAAGATAACCCAGTGGTGGATACCTAACAGCTCTCAGATGAACAACTAAGCAACATGCTTAACAAAGTCTCCATTGAGATAAAAGCTAGACTCTTTGGGCGGAATGATAGGATCAGGGATTTGGAGGGGGAAATGAAGGAGAAGGAAAAAGAGCTAGCTACATTAACTAAGGATCTAAGCTAGGAAAGGTTAAGCAACGCCTAGTGGTAGCAAGAATTGAAGGATGAAAAGGCCAAGGTGAGCGTTGTGTACAAGAAGGTAGAATCCATCAATGGGGCCACACTATTGAAGCATCCAAACCTGACATCACCCACACAGAAGTATGGATCTGCCTTGGGATGCCTGGAGGATTTGACAAGAGTTCTCACCATGGAAAGACAGCTGCTAGCCTTGGAATCTATAGAGGAAGTGACTGCGCACTTAGAGAGGGAAGATAAGTTGAAAACCATAGCGCTCGTCGTAGAGTACAATAAAGTGCTTGCTGATGTAAGGGCCGCTTCCCAGACTGCTGAGGCTACCTACGAAAATTGCGTGGATAGAGACAAAGTGGCATGCACCATGGTTTCCACTAATGAGGCTGAACTCAAGGAGGTCCAGGAGAAAAACAAGGGGAATAGGGAAAAACGAGACACAATTCTTTCCGAGGTTGAGAAGAAATCAGTGGCCATTGAAACCTTACGGGTTTCAATCAAAAACTAGTTAAAGGAGCTATATCCGCATATCATGCAACTAATGGAAACCTTGGAGGATATATGCAAAGAGTTGGAGAAAATCACAGATATTATGAGTGCGTAAGGAGATGGATTGAATTTTGAAGAAGTAAGTGCTCTAGTTGGTGACCTCTGTCAGAGAGCGCAGGACAAAATCGATGCCTGGAATAAATTGGAGGCCGACTTGCAAAAGGATTTTCCCAGTCTGTTATAATGATTCTTTCACTCTCCCATTCTTTCTTCTTTCCCATTCTTTCATCCTCTTATTCTTTTCCTAGGTGTAAGCCTCTTTGTATTCTTTCTCTCACTAAGGGAAGTGTTCCTGCAGACGGAGAACATTCGTAGTGTGGGGTGATGTTGGGCCCCTAGAATATTAACTAAGTACAAAAGGCCTGTAGGACAAAGTGCGCAAGGCATGGTTTTAGAAAAGGGTTTAAGGAAGCCCATGGTGCGCGCGACATGCACGGACATAACCAAGGGTTCAGGAGTTAGAAAAATTGGACGTTTGGAGAAGAACACGTGAAAAGCATGACCCGACCGAGCATGGATAAGGTGCCAGCCTGGCAACAAGTTAGCCCAGGAAGGAGCATGCCTGCGGTATAATCTTCTAGAAGCACATCATGGGATAAAGTGGGAAGCTCAGGCCTAGAGGAGCATGCCCACATAAAGTACCACATTTAGACACTTGGCATCGGATCTGAGGGCACTGGAGGATGAGTTGGCAGTCCAGAAAAGCTATAAATACAAGCACCTACAGAGTAAAAAGAGAGACAAAGAGTATGGGTGGAGCTCTGTAGAAATACTGCAAGGACTATGTTAATGGATAATTGCATTCGGGAGAGGATGTATTAGGCATGGGGATTGTAATTTTATTTTTTGTAGCTTAGTTACATAATTCCAGTTGCAATGCATGACTGTGGTCTACTTCTCTGTGACACTCTGTAATGGTATACGTGAGGATTTGCAGAGGATCTATATCTATACCTAGTCCAAGACTTGCCAAGGAGACATGGATAAAAGAGTACAAAAATAAGAAATAACTAAACTACCAGGTGATGCACCAAAAGGAATGATGAACACTTAGCTTGCCTTCAACACAAACCAATAAAATGCATATAATAAACAAACACAGATAACCAGATTTGTAATGAGAGACTAGCTAGAAGCAAAAAAAATAAAAAGAATCTGAGATCGATCACAAACATATTTTATTGCTCTAATAGATTGATACAGTTCATTACAGAATAGCCAAAAGGTAGGAACATATTACATTTTAATGGAAGGCCTGAACCCCACAGATCCTTTTGCTAGAAGGAGAAGGGACATGCAAAACTAAGAATATCCAACCCTTTACAATGAATCATGTCCCTGAATTTATAGAATTTATCTAAGAGAAGAAAAAGGGGGAGAGAAGTGAGAAAATGCAGGTTTAAGCTCAACCACCACTGTTAATGTTTTCTGTTGAATCTTCCCCCTGAATTCATCTTTATTTCATTGATTTTCAATTCAACACCTTGAAGGAAGAGGAAACAGCATAAATAGATCGAATCTGATCTGGCTGTTGAGATTGATGATCCTGCATTGAAAGCTCGAAGATGCTACTCCATTTTTATTCCACCTACCCTCTCAAAGATTAAAGTTTCAGACTCTCATGGCATAGACAAGGTCAAGATCTTTCCAACGATATCAGATTTGTAATGTCTCAAGAAGTTGAAAGAGATGCCCTTTTTAAGTTTTGCATCAATTTTGTAAAAATAGGTGGGAAAACAACTTGAAAATGGGTCCCACTTTTGATTGGGATATGTGGTAGCTAGATTGGGATAAAAATTCAGGTTCATGGGCCACAATTTACCTTTTGGCCCTTTGCATAAAAATGCAAAAACTCAGAAACCTCCACAGCCCTGAAACTTCGTCTGGACATGTGGCTCCTTTTGGTTGGCTGGGAAATGCATTTCCATTTTTACCTTAATGCCTTTTGGACAAAAGGAAAATTTTCACTTTTCTCCTTGATGCCCCACCTTGACTTGGACTCGGGTCTATATGTTGACTTTTTCCCTCTTGGGCGGAGTTGCAGGTCTTTTTAGAAATTTTACCCCCTTTGAGGCAAAGGCAAAAAAACTAACCTTTTCCCCGACTACCCACTTTCACCTGGGATACGTGTCACTCTAGCGCTTTCTCGGGAATCTCTTTTCCATTTTACCCTTGAAACAACATACTTAGGACACTTGGCAGCTTCTGCTAGCTTGTTAATGCTTTGACAATGCAACTAACTCTACCCCCCTTTGAGGACATGTGGAGGCACCATGCATGTTTGAGTTTCTGCCCATGGTTCCCTTTGTGAATTTTTGCCAAGCTGACACTTGACATGCTTCACTCTTAGTAGAAGACTTTTCAACACCCCAAAACTTTTGGGGACTTTGGACACGTGGAAGCCTGGCATAAGTTTGGACGTCTCCTTTTGGATTCACCCTTGAAACAATGTCGTTAAGGCACGCGGCCCTTTCTAATTCTTCCTCCATACTTAGTCATTTTTTTCCCTTTTCCTGAACCAATTCGAGCCCAAGGACTTCGAATCTTTTCCGTTCTTCCTTCTTTTGGCTTCTTTGTAGCATTGATCCTTATTGTCTGACCTTGTTATTTTATAGTTCTGCCTACCTATAACTTAGAGGACAAATTTAAGATGTAAAAATGGCCCGACAGAGTCATTTTCTTTATGTAAAAGGTCCTTTGATATTTCTTGGCCTCTACCACTCCATTTTTGAATCTTCTTGTAACCAATTTGTAGGATCTGGATGAGTTTTCTCAGGTTCCTTCAAGTAGGGTCGTGATTTGATCCAATATTTCACTTGGGGGTGAAATATGGATAACAAGTCCCTTTTATAAAAATAAGGCAACTTAACATTTACATCATATTTCTAAAGTCACTAAAAGTTATATTAAAAAGTGCAAACCTCAACTTAAAAATATAACATTGATGAGAGAGCATTACGTGAGAAAAGAAAAGAGAGAAAGAAGAGGAAGAAGAAGATAGAAGAAGAATTATGCAGAAGGATGAGCCATTCTATTGGATTTGATATCGCTCCCTTACTAACATCCACTTTGCACTCCTGAGAAGGCCTTTGTTCCTCTAAGCTCTTTGCTAAAACGAGCAGCTATAGGTTCCACCTTGTCGACATGAGAAATGAAAACGCAGATCAAGGTTTTTGTCCATCCATCGGCCATGTTGTTGATGTCTTTACACTTCCCAAACCATGATGAATGTTTCTATGTGATAA
Organism: Taxus chinensis; assembly: GCA_019776745.2. Lineage (NCBI taxonomy): Eukaryota > Viridiplantae > Streptophyta > Pinopsida > Cupressales > Taxaceae > Taxus > Taxus chinensis. The sequence goes on along the minus strand of CM034152.1, from coordinate 541,186,724 downwards.
GTGTAGTAGAGGCCCAAATCTCTGAGAGGAAGTCGAGGGTATCCTTAGTGAAGGATGAGGGGTTTTCTACCTCTTTCTTGGCATGTTCTTCAAATGGACCAATCAACTCATCAACAATTGTATCTTCACCCATTGCAGGCACTACAAACTTCTGAATTTTTTGATTTACACTATCCTGCAATTTGTAGGCTTGTTCCTTTTTTTCCTCTAGCTCTATGATGGCCTAATTGATTGCATCAAACATGATTGCCAAGGCCTGACCCACACATGTGACAATTTTTTTGAGGGAGTTTTAAAAATCTTCCTGTCGATCAACTCCTAGCAACGAGTGTTGCTCATTTCATCTACTACTAGGCCCAAAGGTTCCCAATAGTCCCTTTCTTTCTCCAAGTCCTCCCTGAGTTTTCGTGTCCTATTTGTTATCACACACATATAGGCAAAGAGTTTGAAAACTTCTTAGAGCAATGAATTTCCTTTTTCAAAGATTGAGTTGATCCATTCTTTATTCTCACGCCCCTGTATTGTAAACTCACATGTCTTCCTGATGAATTCTAGATTGAAGCTATTGATGGGCACAAATTCCTTAGTGGGAATTGTCATGGCATTAGGATCCACTAGATGTTGCACATAGAATGACAGATTTCACACCCACTCTTTCAATTTATCAATCTTCTTCTTATACTCTTTATTCCTCGCCACCATGTGAGCAGAAGATTGTTGATACATGTGTAAATCCCCTTCATGATTTTTCGGGCCCCAGTTGAATTGTGCTCATTTCATAGTCAGCTGGTATCATTTCCTCCACTGGCTTGATTACTTTGGGCCAAGCTACTTTGATGTATTGATTACACATTTCCCCACTATAGAACTATGAGGTTATATGTGTGAGCTTCCTTGATATTTTTTCTTTGGCCAATGAGAAAATCACTGATAGATTAGGGTCCGCTACTTGCTGCATAGTGTGGGTGTCAGGGGAAACTATTTCCTGCATCCAAGGAAACATCTCATCAGACTCAGGTTCAATGATAGGTGCATTGATGGTACCTTATTCTGAAGGAGGAGGAAAATCCTGAATGGGAGAGGCATGAGTGTCATCAAGAGGGGAAATCTCCTGTGGTGGCTTGAAGACTGAATCCTTAACCATGTATTCTTCATCCACTTGTACCTTTGTCATGGGATGTACTTCCTACATTCCTGTGATCAAATATTCTTCTAGCAGTGATGCAAATGAGCCTTCTTCTAATATGAGTTTCTTTGGCATCTTCTCATGATGAGAAGCTTCCAACTCTGTGGCCTTCCTTTCCAGAACTCACTCCAGAGTGTTTAGAACTGGAAGTCACCTCTATGACTTTTGAATATGAATGATGTGAGGCTTACTTCTGACTCAGAGGAATTCCCCATGACTGGATGGTCATGGTTCTTTTCTTCTGAAACCAATTTCTTGTTCTCCTTACCACCTTATCAGTATGCTCCAATATATCCCTTGATTCATGAACGTACTAGTTGATTGGAGGTACATGGGGACATCTTGACTACCACATACTCAAGATCATACATCTCTGTCCCATCATCTTGCAAAATATCTTCATACCAAGAGAACTTGAATTTATTCATTTCATTTATTTTCATCCTCATATGATCCTTTTCACGCACTTTTAAATTCATCCGTGCAATTGGCCCAGTAATCCTCAACTTGCAGCTCGTGTTATAATTCTAGGACATATAAAGAGTCGGGATCTTCTTGGATATCAAAATTAGGCCTGACGATGTGGGAATGCAAAGTCAAATGAGTCAAATTAGCCTCCAGATGAGATGTGTCATTTGAGCTCTTGCACGTGAATACCTCGAGAGAGATAGAAAATGGAATCAACTTCTTCCTCTTACTTCTGAGCCTATTATTCAACTGAAAGATCTGTTTGTAGATCTTGAACAATACAATTTGGTCACTAAGGTATTTGAGGTAGCCTTAGCGGCACTTGATTGAAGCCAGTAATTCGTACAGGTAGGAGAATGTTGAGAATTGTATGAAATAAGAGCCATACTTCTTAATCAAGGACTCTGCTTATGATGAAATCATATCTTCCAAATCTCCTTCCAAGTTTTGGACTATGTACATCGTGAATGTGTCATTCACGTGAGAGAAATACCTATGACTTTCCTCCATCTCCACATGTGGAAGTTTCTCGAAACGTAGGAACCTTGGCGGCAATGTTTTACATGAGATCCAATCCCTTGAATGATCTTGAGCTAGCTAGGAGGTAGACCAAGTAAGAAGTTATGTGGAACTTCTTCTTCATGGGTACTTGGAGTAGTAGCAGATGGAGATTATCGTTGATGATCTATCCCCAATCAATTCTCTTCTTTCCTTCTGTCAATGTCAAGATGAAAAGGCCCATCCAGTCTTGGAAGTCTCTTGTGCTTACTTCTCCCATTACTCTACTAAGGAGAGTGATGACATCCAATTATCCTTCTTAGAAATCACACCTTGGAAGATTCTTAGGCATCCTTGAGGGCTTTCTCCCCTGTTTTCAACCATGACCCTAGTACAACCCCTTGCAAGTATGCATCCATCATTTCCCAATTGTGCAAGGCCATGTCTTTTGATATGATGACCATGCTGAGTGATGTCGGTATCTACAGAGAAAGAGAGATGGTTCTAGGGATGATGACCACCATTGTTGTACCATTGTTGGCTTGGATGGTTCCTGTTTTAGGATCATAGTGGTGAGAGTAGGCTAGGACTAACTCATGACTTTGGACACATATTGGGTGTCCTGCGGCAACGAACAAGCCACTGGTGAATATTTGATCTTCAATATTCTTTTGGTCTCTAGCTGTCATGTAAGTTCTTTAGTCATCTAAGTTCTATGTGCATGATGTCATTATCTTCTATCTCATACTCTCAGGTGAAGGGCTGAGCCATCTTCTATCTCATCCACTTCTACTTCATGTTTTTTCCATAAAATAGCAACTTATTATTTTTAGTAAGTATAAAAAGGCAACTTCCTCGAACCTCAATTGGATGTTGCGACCCTCATTCCCCTTTCTCCCTGCATTCCTCGCTCTTTCTGGATCAACTTTCTATTTTTAGCAGGTGTCCGTGGGAGCACTTACTATTTTTAGTAAGAGCTAAAAATGTTTGTTCTGACACATTCTCAGCTGCAGTGCACCTCTAATGTCTTTGTATCCTACACAAGTTCTTTTGTTGCTGATTTTCCCAAAATAGTAGTCCCCTATGTAGAAGACTTGCTATTTTTAGAAAGTGGGCTTTTGGAGGTCGGATTGATGTGGACCAATTTTTTTTGATATGGGTTTTTACCCAATATCACCCCTCTGAAATTTCAGACACCCGCCCATTTAATAGTCCAGGAAATTTTAAACTTTCAAATTTTGGACTTGACAATGCTTCTGGATGCGGCAACCATTAATGGACCCTCAAAATTGCAAGTCTATTTGTATCCTCTATTTGTGAAAAAAAAATATATTTATGATGTAGGTTTTTTCTTCTGGTGCTTCACATGAAATCTTACTTCGATCTGACAACTCAATTTAATGGGAAATCCCACTTCTTTCTTTGTTGAGCCCGGAAAGGAGATTTCTTCATTGTGAATGCTCTATGGCACAAGAGGGGAGTTTAAAAGTATGTTTTTGATGGTCTTGGATAGAGGAAAAAACATTAAAAAATGGTTCATTGATTCGTGAACTAGTTTGCAAGATTTTTGTGAATCTTTGTTTTCCTGGCTATGGAGATTTTCTATTGTTCTCTTCGTTTGCTCAAACTTCCTTCTGAGACATGTATGACTTTCATGGAGTGAAGGAGAGAATTGTTGTGACAGTTCTCATTTGAGCTTCATAAATGGTGGATTGATGGCAAGGGGGTTTCAGAGGAAGAATAGAGATATGGTTGTGCATGGGAGTGGAAGTAGTTAGAAGCAAGGAATCATGTAAATATTTGGATTTTTAAAATCATGTTGAGAGAGGGTTGGGCACATTTTATTGTCCCTGATGTTCCTCACCTCAAAGGAACATGAGGAACATCAATTTACATGGTAATAAAGAAGCTGACACATGGCATTAATCTGACGATAAGGAGTGAGTGCTCAAAAATCAGCTTTAAAGCACTGAGGGGCTGAAAGCGGGTTACATGGGTGACCAAAACTCTCTCCTAGAGGGTTGGGAGAATTTTTCAAGGTCTGATGTACCTAACCCATGAGGGATGTGATGGACATCAAATTCCATGCTGGTGATGTAGCTGACATGTGGCGTTGATATGACGGTAGGGAATTTGAGCTCCAAACAGCACTCGGGGGCTGAATTGGTAATGTTGATAGTCATATGGGGTTCCAGAGGTCACAGGGGGACTGGGCACATTTTTCCAAGGTTGATGTCACTAATCCTTAGGGACGTCAGAGACATAAAATCCCACCGGGATCCTAGCGCTGACACATGTCCTCCCAAAATTTGGCTAAGTCCTGAACTTGCTCCAAGAGGACAACTTGCAACGATGATAACTTGAGATCCTGATGGAATTTTTTGGAAACACTTTATATGATCCTGAACTAGAAATGTCATTTTGAATCCAATTGTAGGGGCCTAATGTCTTGATTTTTCCATTTGATCCCTAAAAATCTAGATTTTTGATTTGGTACTCCACATATACCTGAGAAAACTGCCTGTAGACCTGATGTACCAAAGTGTTGTGAAAAATATGATTTCACCATAATGTAGGGATTGGAATTAGATTTTTAGAGATGCTTTTTTTTTCTCATAACTCCATCTGGAGCTCCTGGAATCACCTTCTGAAGCTCAGCGACTGTTTTGGCCTATGTGCTGACTAGGTCTGTGAACCCTAATTCTGGTGAAAACTACCCCCAACTTCTCTGAGCCCTTCCAAAATATTCCTGAATAATTTACATGATGTACCAAGACCTTTGAATCACCTCCACATCTGCTTAGGCTCTTTTGTTCCATTCCATGGGGTTTCCCCAGCCCTAGGAAGGCCAGTGATAGACCTTCCCACAATTGTGTGTAGCTTACAAATGGACTTCTAAAAATAACCTAGGGGGAATGAATGGAATTTCCTAAATCACCTAGGGGGATGAGATAACATTAATTGTGAGGTCACTTGGATTGACTGGGTAGACTTGGGGTGTCTTAGAATGATAGGACTTGAAAAATTTAACACAAGGGTATAGTTGTCATGCTCGGAAATCATTATTTTCCTTGTTGCACATTTGCATGACAACAATAGCCTACAAGGATCAAATGATTTAAAAATGGATTGAATTTTTTTTTCCAATTCCATTGTGATGTCATTGTATCATAAACACACTTTTTCTTTGCTTGAATGTTTGTTTTTTAGTTTCCTTATTGTGTTTATTGTTGGCATGCTCCATGATGAAACATGCAATATATAGTGTACTCAATGTCCATGATAGATAATTGATTATAACTCAAATATCACTTGTAAGAGTTAACATTTGCATTTACATATATGTAAAGTGAAAACATGTAAACAATGACAGAATACACATGTTTCCTTGTGCTTTATTTTGTATTTGTAGAATTGTATTTTTTGAACTTTGGTGAAGGATTAGCGGGTGATTATTCCCCAATTAGTGCCAAGGCGTAAACGTGGTTAGGTGCATACAACCAAACACAAAAATGTGTAAGAGAAAAAGAGAAAAGAGGTATAATTTCACCCTTGCAAAAGGAAGAAGACCGTGTATCCAAGTTATTTAGAAACAGGAAGGAGATCCATGCCCCCACGATTCCTAAAACTGAAACAAAAACTAGGTGTTGTTATGAAGAAGGAATGAAGGATTTCATGTCCCTACACTAATATGGATTGTGAAAACTTATAGAAATACAATTGGAAATATGAAAATGCTGACACATTTTTATGAAATTGCCCCTGGTTAGAAATGTATGGGGGGTTAGGTCTTGTATCGTACGGTCTTAACGAAAGTGTATGGTTTTGAACATGTGTTGATTTTAGCAAAACTCTATTTGTAATTTCATTTATAGTTTCCTATACTCTATTTGTACCTACATCTACCCCCCAAAATTATGTCTGTGTCTATTGAAAGAGTAAAACAAGCTCAGATAGATGCCCCCCTCTTTAGAGGCATGTGTAAAAACCATGTTTGAGCATGATGTTCAAAATAAATAGGTGTGTATTGTAGTAATAGATGTCTAAGAAACTATGTAAAGTATTGAAGAGATGGTCACATTGAAGAACCTATACCTATAAAAGGAAATGTGTTTGTGCATGGTAGCAACCATGACATGTAGTGAAAACGATGCTAGAAACAAACACACATAGTAGCAACAAAATCCACAAGTATGAAAAATTCATGTAGGAAAACATGAATAACATCAATGTAGTCAATTTACAAACAATGTCATATAATTCAACTTAATGAAATTTATACACATATTCAGTTCACTATGGAAACTAAAATGAATGATAATATCCCTTTCCTTGATATCTTATTTAAAAATAAAATAAAATGGCACTCTCACCCATGGTGTATTCAGAAAGAACACACACACACACACACACACACACACACACACACACACACACACACACACACACACACACACACACACACACACACACACACACACACACATATTGTTACCTCACGGCAGAATCCCACCATCACCCTTCCCAAAAAGTATGTGCGCTAAAAACTCTTACCTCTAGAGATTTGAGGATTTCTAATAATGAGCACCTTTTTCATGAATTGTCTCACATTACTAAGGTTTTAAAGAATAATGGTTATAATGATTATGTGATTTCTAATATATTTAAGAACGTTTGCAATCCCTCCTCATCCTAATATTGATTGCCTTGATTCTAATAAAAAAAACCTTCTTGCCCTATATTAAGAAAACCACTGATAAAATTGGGTAAGATTTCTATATCACCTAAAATACCCTACAAGGCTCAAATGATTTCAAAATGGATTTAAAACAAAAAAAATTCCAATTCCATGGTGATGTTATTGCATCATAAACACACTTTGTCATTTCTCGAATGTTTGTTTTGCAGTTGCGTTATTGTGCTTAATGTTGGCATGCTCTATGACGAAACCAACAACATATAGTGTACTCAATGTCCATGATAGATAATTGATTATAACTCAAATATAACTTGTAAGAGTTAAAATTTACATTTGTATATATGTAAAGTGAAAAGATATAAACAAGGAAAGAATACACATGTTTGCTTGTGCTTTACTTTGCATTTGTAGATTTGTATTTTTTGAACTTTGGTGAAGGATTGGGGGGTGATTAGTCCCCAATCAGTGCCAAGGAGAACACGTGGTTAGGTGCATGTAACCCAACACAAAAATGTGCAAGAGTACAAAGAAGAAAGAGGTACAAATGTACCCCTACAAAAGGAAGAAGACCGTGTATCAAATTTATTCAAAAAAAGGAAGGAGATCCATGCCCCCAAGATTCCTAAAACCGAAACAAAAACTAGGTGTTGTTATGAATAAGGAAAGAAGGATTTCATGCCCCCTACATTGATTTGGACTGTGAAAAAATTGTAGAAATATAAGTGGAAATATGAAAATGTTGACATGTTTTTCAGAAATTTCCCCTAGTTAGTATGTGGGGTTAGGACCCATATCACATGGTCTTGACCAAAGTGTATAGTTTTGAACATGTGTTGATTTTACCAAAACTCTATTTGTAATTGCATTTCTAGGTGCTTGTACACTATTTGTACCTACGTCTACCCCTAAAAATTATGTCTGTGTCTATTGAAAGAGTAAGACAAGCTTAGATAGATGCCCCCCTCTTTAGAGGCACGTGTAAAAACCATGTTTGAGTTTTCCACTCAAAATGAAATAGGTGTATACTGTAGTAATAGATGTATGAGAAACTATGTAAATTTTTGAAAAGGTGGTCACCTTGAAGAACCTATACCTACAAAAGGAAAGGTGTTTGTGCATGGTAGCAACCATGACATGTAGTGAAAACAATTTTAAATAAAAAACACATTTTAGTAACAAAAGCCACAAGTAGGAAAAAATTCATGTAGGAAAACACGAATAACATCAACATAGTCAATTTGTAAACAATGTCATATAATTCACCTTAATGACATTTCTACACATATTCAGTTCACTATGGAAACTAAAATAAATGATACCATCCCTTTCCTTGATATCTTATTTAAAATAAAATAAAATGGCACTCTCGCCCATGGTGTATTCAGAAAGAACACACACACACACACAGACATATTGTTACCTTAGGGCATAATCCCACCATCACCCTTCCCAAAAATTAGGTGTGTTAAAAACTCTTACCTCTAGAGCTTTGAGGATTTCTGATAGTGAGCACCTTTGTCATGAATTGTCCCACCTTAGTAAGGTTTTTAAGAATAATGGTTATAATGATTATGTGATTGCTAATACATTTAAGAATGTTTATAATCCTCCTCATCCTAATATTAATTTTCCCTGGTTCTAATTATAAAAAATCCTTCCTGCTATATATTAAGAACACCATTGAGAAAATTGCTAAAATTCAGAATAAAAAGGCATCGTAATGTTCTTCCTTCCCATCAATACCATAAAAAGGAACCTTAATTCACTTAAAGATAAAATCGAGAACAACCTCAATAGTGGTGTATATATGATTAAATGTTCGTGTGGAAAACCTTACATTTGTGAAACATGGTGGTCAATTAAAACTCATAATTAATGAACATGATAAAGAAATTAAATATGACTCTATTGAGTGTTCTGCATTGGCAGAACATTCTCTTAATACTAAGCACACCATCTATATGGAATCAATGTTGGTTATCGCCTCGGAAGCAAATTTTGTAAAAAGGCATCTTCGCGAAGCCATTGAAATAATGCACCATGATAATAACATCAACAAGGATAGAGGTTGGTTTTTAAGAAATACATGGAAACATGTGGTTGCAAACCTCCCTAAATAACTAATGTATTATAATTTATTTGATTTATAATTTTATTTTGTTTGAATAAATCAATTTATTTTATTTTATTTAGAATTTTAGTTTGTTGAAATTAAAAATTATCGAACGAATAGGTTCATCCTTCTAATTCATGTTGATTGTTCTATTACCGATTCTTTTTTCATGCTTAGAACATTTGAGATTAATATAGCCCTCTACAAACTATTGTTAGTTTTCTTGGTTGACAATTAATTCCATATTAATTAAAAATGCATCAACTCTTAATTTATGTTCCAGTTCTTTATTACAATAAATGGTTAGTTACATAAGGGATAATTAAAAACCATCAATTGCATTGATAATGTTGGTAAGTAATTGTTATCCCAAATTTACCCCCCCCGAGTTAATTTGGATAGCTCAATAAAAATGGGCTTAGCCATTTTAAACAGGTTTGGGATGATTAAATAGATGTCAAATTCACCTTCCCAAAATCACTAACCATTGGCATTTGAAAACCCGTGGGAGACATAAATTATTCATTAGCAGGTTATGTAAAATGTGACCTGACATTCATTTGGCCATCAAATTCAATGCCAAGCATCAGTGGGGCCACGTGGCGCAAGATAAACGACCAACGATGAACACATGGCACCATTCTGTCACTTCCTCAAGTAGATGCATTTCACGGACCTCAAGTCCGCAGAATACACCGAGTTCAATAATCCGTCAGGATCTGGGCAAGTTAATAGGGTCAACAGGGTTACGTGGTGGAATTTATTTAAAGCTAAAAGTTTCTAAGTCCCCCGAAGTAATAAGCTATTGCGTGAAGCCATCAACTCTGAAAAATCTGACAATCTGAGCTACGTGGGGCTATTTCACTTGGCCCTATTTTCATAATTTGACAAATGTGATGGGCTAAGGCAAGTCTAAAAATTTATGACAACGACGAAGTGCCTAGAGCTTTCCTATTGGCTCACACTTTGTAGTTATCAGTCAAGAGCTTCAAAAGGAGTGACATCGTGAAAGGCGTGGGGCTTCCCCATTGACTTATGTTTCGCAGTGGGCAGAAGAAGTTAAAAGGATTGACATTGCAAAGTGCATGAAGATTTCTCATTGGCTCACACTTTGTAATTTTCAGATGAGATTATCAAAGAGTCTGATAACCTAAAGCTACATAGAGCCTTCCCATTGGTTGGAATTTTATGGATGTCAGAGGTGTTAATCAAAGGACTAACATTGCAAAGAGCATGGAGCTTTTCTATTGGACCAGACTTCACAATGGTCAGTCAGGGGGTATATAAAAGGTGAATTGTAAAAAAAACGTGAAGCCTTCTCATTGGCCCCACATTTCTAAAGGATCAGACAAGAGCAAAGGAAATTTTAACACCGTGATGAAATGTGGCATTGTCTTATTGATCTGTATTTCTTAATACAACAAACCTTCATAAAGCTAAAAGATAATCTAGGAAAATTAAAAGGGAAGCGAAGGCCCGATCCCCAAGTCAATCAAATACCAAAACATGGCCAAAGGAAAAGGTAGTACACACATAGGTAGAGGCAATCCTTAATCTAATAAAAAGGCTACCACATGTCAAGTTCCTATGCTTCCAAACATGCCAAATTTCAAATGGCCATATCTTTTGATCTAAGGCTCCTTAAAGAAAATTTATATCGTTGGAAAGTTATCCTCGAGCCCTTTAATTTAGAATCAGCAAAATTTGTTTTTGGTGGTGATTTGTGGGTCAAAATGGAAAACACAACTTTTAAGAGAGAAAAGAGTAGTCTTGGGCACGCAAACAATCAGATCAGATGGCTCAAAAACCAAAATTGATGAAGTATGGGCTTTTCCATCTTCTGCAAGCAAAATAGACTTGAGGGACGTATTTGACATGCCATGTTATAGGCAAATACATATCTTCATTAAATGACAAGATAAAATATGATATTTTTCCATCTTCTTTCTCTTCCTTGTTCTATATAATTTAAAAATCTTTCAATATTGAGGAGAGAGTTCTTTTGTTGTAACGACACCATGCCAAAATATTGGCTAACTTCCCATAAGTTCCAGACCTCGAATTTGGTCTCTGTAATGTAATTCTCACCTTCTGCCATGACTATAATATAAGTGTGCATATTTTAAGAAATATAAAATATGTTTTGTGTCACGTTTGTCAGCCATAGCTATTTTTATTTACAACCTTGCCTTTCTGCCCCATTTCTGACATGTGCGTATTTATTTATTTGCAGTTTCCATTTTTGTTGTGTTGTAAATGCTTGGGCGAGTTGGTCTACATGGTTCTAGAATTGTGGCACATTTTTTCCACCCTTTCTCCCATGTTTTCTCTCTTTCCTTCCCCTTATGGAGATATCAACCCCCTTTTTTGGTTCTATCACCGTCCTTTTAGATTAAGATTTCACTTTCCATGCATCTACTTCTAAATTTGGTCCCTTGGAATGTTTAGTTTAGGATTTTCTTTCTGCAGTAGAAATAGGTAGAGGAAGTCAGCCTTCTCTAGAGGTTTGTCTCATAGTGCAAGTCCCATAACTTGGAAACAGTCCCATGTTGCCTCAAAATCTTGGGTTGTTTAAAAACTTAGGGCAGGGTGTAATTTTGAGCTCCAACAGTTTTGGCAAGCCCAATGGGACAAAGTTGGAAGCACTTAACATCTTCATTTCACCAAGTTTGATGTGCTCTTGGTGAGATATCAACCTTTGGAGGCATTTTCAAGCATATTTGGTGACTTCATTGTTCCAATAAACCCATTATATTAGTTACAGACCATCCTTTTTATTATTTCATCCTTTCCCTCTAAGTTTTCAATCCTTTCATTTCCCTTTCATTCATGAATTTGTGCAATCATGGCTTCATTCACAATCATTGGGATTCACATTTTCATTCAATATAACCAATCCTCTCCATCCCAGAGTTTCAAAATCCTCATCCAAATCAGTTTTATGAACCCCATCATGAATAATATGCATATAACCCACCCCCCACTGATCCATATGGGTATTTTCCTAACCAAAATGTTTATGAAGAACATGGTTATCAAAATGTTGAATCTGAGAAAATCTATGCAAGAGGCGAATATTATAGGGGAAATATTGACAACAAATGGAGGTGGGCATGGTGTCAATACCTAGGATTACATGTTCATTAAAGGCAACCATGATTGGTTAAAGAATCCCTGGAACCATGGGTTGGGCAACTATCCACACAACATAGGTTCAGTTCTGAACAGAAGATACAACAAAAAACATATACATGATGCCCCAAATTAATCAAGTAGGTAGAACATAATCCGACCCTCATAGGATGGCATAAAGATCCAGGCATTTCGTATCACATGGGGAAACCGCGCACTTCAATTTAACAAACACATTCTAATTCCTGATCCCCAACCTAAAACCATCTCATCCTGTTATTCCATGGGCATTGATCATTGAGGTTGCACCTATTCAGGATGTCCACTACTCCATCTATATCCCTTCCATCTCAAGGACAATGTTAGGATGGTAGCAGCTCTTTCAGGTTACAATCCCCCTCTCCACCACATTAATATCTGGTGAAAAAAACCCCTTGATGGCAAACATTGAAAAAATTCCTTTGAGAAGGATCCCACCCCTGCTGTTACATACGCCCAAACACCAGTTTGGGAAGAAAGAAATCAGAAAATCAGTTAAGGCAAGACATTTTGGCTAAAGAACACAACAAAGAACAATTCTTTAACAAGGAACTTGCAAGGATTTCGACTGTTTGCAGACAAGTATGAAACCATTGAGACGCAACTATCGGTTGACGAATTCATAAGATATTGCGCATTGAGGAAAATACTGGAGACAGTGTGTGGTTGTTATTGATGAGCAAGCACAAAAAGAAGCCTCTGATCACTAATATCAATGCTGAGAATTTAGCAATGACATGATGACACCATAGTTCATGTAGGCTATGAATTTATCATTCACAAGGGATAACTCAGCCATGGCAATCAAACCAAAAAATATAAAGGGATGTTTCCTTCCCTAGGACCTCCTTAGATGAAGATGGTATTATTGAAAGCTCTCTTAATTGAATATATTTAATAGTCATCTAATAAGACAAATACTTGCCCTAAAGCAATCAATTCTTGACCCAAAAATCCAATCATATTGATCAACTCAAAACTGTGCTACACTGTCAGCTGATGAGGAGGAAGCAGTATATGATGACACCATTTCATACTTCACAAAGTTACTCATGGATTAGGTAGATCTCTGTATTCTCTAGAGTCTACCTCATCTGTAGAAGCAGAGCAAGGGTCCAACCTTTCTAGCTCGCAACTTTCAATATGGTTCATCAATGGATGAATCTCAGTCCAGGCATTCATATGATAAAGATGAGAAATAATGCTTTGTAATTACACACACTAACTCTCCGTGAGAGGCCAAAAGTGTGTGATTTGTTCTAAAGAAGATAAGTCTTCTACCTCTAAGGTAGGGGTCCCATGCAGGGGGCTACAGCTTCTACTATTTTGTTGGCAGCAGTCCGATGCACCCTTTGAATTTTAAAAACTGCTTAAGAAATATCTATACCTTAAAATGAGGAGCGGCTACTGTTTAGGAAGTATTTTTTGATACTTTAAAGAAAATGGTGATAAACCAGTTTCAAATCAGTTTTTCACTTTCACTAAAGGCCATGTCCATAGCCAAATTAATTGGATGGCCACACTTTGTAAAAAGGGAAGCTAATTCTCCCTTCCTATTTCAAGATTTTTTTATCTTATCTTTTGTTTGGTTAGAGTAGGGTAGTATAGGTTTGCTTTCAGTAAAAAAAATGTTGATGCACACTCTACATGTTTCCAGTTGGAGCATGTATGTTTTTTATGTTTTGTACATATTTTTTTCTTTGCTTGTTGTTGCACAGTTCATTTCAGGGCCAAATAAGATAAGTTGGGCAATTTCCAAGTTTTATTTAAAACCCAAAAGATCAGTTGTAGTTCAGAGCCCGTGGTGACTCTTCCTTGGTAAAAAATGAAGTGTTTTGGGATGGTTTTAAAGTGAATAATTCCCAAGCAATTAGCTTTGATAGCAGACCAAGATGGCCCCATATCAGTTTGAGAAAGTTCAATGGCGGAATCAAATAGATGGAATAGTTCTAAGTCTTATTCAAATCCTAACAAATCACTTGCAGGAAGTTCCAGTTTGTGATAATTTTATAACGGCTCAGGGGTAAGAGAATCTCAAATTTTAGATTATTTTTTCAAAGTTTCATCCTTGACTCCATGCCCAATGGATTGCATAAAGGCTACAAGTTAAATTTAGCAGGAAAATTACCTTGGAGGTTGCCGAAATGTTATCCCAAATTTACCCCTGGGTTAATTTGGATAACTCATTAAAAATGGAATTAGGCATTTTTAACAGGTTTGGGATGGTTAAATGGCCATCAAATTCCCCTTCCCAAAAGTACCGGTCCTTGGCATTTGAAAACCCGAGGGAGACTTAGCTCATTCATTAGAGGGTTATGTAAAAGGCCGCATAACGTTTATTTGGCCATCAAATTCAAGGCCAAGCATCAACGGGGCCATGTGGCGTAAGATAAATGACCAACAATGAACATGTGGTGAAATTCTATCAATTCCTCAAGTAGATGCATTCCACAGACCTCAAGTCTGCGGAATACACCGAGTTTAATAATTCGTCGGGTCTGGGCAAGTAAACATGGTCAATAGGGTTACATGGTGGCATTTCTTCAGAGCTAATTTTTTTAAGTCCCCCAAAGTAATAAGTTGTGATGCGAAGCCAAAAAATCTGATAAATCTGACAGCCTGGATAAATCTGATAAATCTGATATGTGGGGCTATTTCACAGACCCTCCTTTCACAGTCTGACAAATGCGATGGGCTAAGGCAAGTCTGACAAGTTCTGACAATGAGAAGTTCATGGAGCTTTCCTATTGGCTCACACTTTGTAGTTGTCAGTCAAGAGATTTAGAAAGACTGACATTGCGAAAGGCATGTGGCTTCCCCATTGGCTTATTTTTTGTAGTGGGCAGAAGAAGATAAAATAAGGACTGACATCTTGAAGTGCATAGAGATTTCTCATTAGCTCACACTTCCCAATTGTTAGATGAGACTATCAATGAGTATGAAAATACGAAGCTATGTGGAGCCTTCCCATTGGCTAGAATTTCAAAGATGTCAGAGGCATTAATCAAAGGACTGACACTACGAAGAATGTGGAGCTTTTCTATTGGTTCACACTTCACAATGGTCAGTCAAGGGCTATATAAAAGGTTAATTCTAAAGAAACATGGAGCCTTCTCATTGGCCCACAATTCTAAAGGAGCAGAAAAGAGAAAAGGACGGTATGAAACCACATGTAATGTCCCATTTTCCTGCACCAAAGGCCTAAGGGATAGGTCGAGTCAAAATCGTGGTCATACCCAAGGGGTTGTGGACGCTGGGAGCTATTGGGAAGGGGCCACATGGTTCTAATATTCTAATTTTGCATTGAGGGTCACTTTTGGACCATGGAAACTTAAAGGGGAAAAGTAAATTAAGTTATTTTTATTTTATTGACCCCTCCATGGAATGAAATGTTTCTAGGTCTATTGGGGCTCTTTTTCCTCAGAATGTATATAAGGAGCTGGGAGAGAAAGGAGAGACAACTTTTGACATACATTTTATTGACCCCTTCACGTGCAATTTTTGTTTGTACATCTCCAACTTGTGGAGTCAAATTCCGTAGGGACCCTAGCTTCAGTGGTGAGAGACCCATCCCTAGCTAGCAGGGCATTCTTCGGTAGTGAGAGATCTACCCTAGTCTGTCATTTTGGAGACACTTTCAGGGCTATGTGGAAGAGACATTATAAAATGTTTCAAAGGAAGGATTTTGAGGGTTTTGGGGGCAGTTGGGGAAGACAATCAGAGGGGCTCCAGATCAGATTCATGACAACCATTTGGGTTGGGCGTGACAGCACGTTGAAGGTGCCTCCATAATTTTCCGACCCCATTCTAAGCGAGGTGAATTGTAACCTTTATTGGGGGTTTTCCAGTTGTCTGTTTTCAGATCTGAAGGTGGAACTATTACTGCCTATATATATTAATGTTATTTCTAAAGACCTTATTATTGCTCTTTTATTTAGAGGGTTACGAACCTCTGAAGTTATCCAACTGTCTAGGGCAACGCTATGCTTTTTTTAGCAACAGTTTAATTTGTGTAAATTCCAAAAATATTTTTATTATGTCCTCTATAATAATATCAAGCTCTCTTTAAATTTTCAAGTAATTCAAGTGGATATCTTGGGAGATATTGATTTTATTTAGTTTGTTGTCCTAACTGTAAAAATCTGGTAAAATCAGTATTTTATGTGGCTACAAATTTTCTACATTTTTTGCATTTTTAAGTGGTAACCCACAAGGGATATTTCGCCACGATGAAATGTGGCATTGTGTTATTGTTCTGTATTTCTTAATACGGAAAACCTTAATAAAGATAAAGGAGAATGCAGGAAAAGTAAAGAGAAGTGAAGGCCCAAACCTTGAGCCAATAAAACATCGATACCTAGCCAAAGGAAAAGACTGTACACACATAGGCAGAGGTAATCCTTGAGCTAATCAAAGGTTGTAGTGTGTCAAGTTCATGTGCTTCTCGGCATGCAAAATTTCAAATGGCCATATCTTTTGATCCAACGCTCCAAATCAAACAAAATTTATATCATTGGAAAGGTTTCCTCGATCCCTTAAATTTGACATCAAAAAAATCTAATTTTTGTGGCAATTAGTGGGTCAGAATGGAAAACAACACAAATGATCAAATCAGATGGTTCAAAACTAGAATTGATGAGTATGGGGATTTTCCTTCTTCTTCTCCAATAAAAATAGACTTAGGGGATGCATTCGACATGCCATGTTACAGGGAAAAGACAAATTTTCATTAAATCACAAGATCAAACCTGATCTTTTTCCCTCTTCTCTCTCTTCTGTGTTCTATATAATGTAAAAAATCTTTCAATAATGAGGAGATACTTCTTTTGTTGTAACGACACCATGCCAAAATGGTGGTCAACTTCCCATAAGTTCCAGACCTTGAATTTGGTCTCTGCAATGTATTTCTCACCTTCTACCATGACTGTAATAGAATTGTACATATTTTAAGTAATATAAAATTTGTTTTGTGGCATGTTTGTCTGCCCTATCTAGTTTTATTTGTAGCCTTACCTTTCTGCCCATTTCTCGAATGTTGTGCATATTTATTTACTTGCAATTTTCATTTTGTTGTGTTGTAAATGCGTGGGTGAATTAGTATGCATGGTTTTGAAATTTCATCACATTTGTCTACCATTTTCTCCCATGTTTTATCTCTTTCCCTTCCCCTTGTGGAGATCTCAACCCCTTTTTCTAGTGCTATCAACACCCTTTTAGATTAGGATTTCCCTTTCCATGCATCTCCTTCTAAATTTGGTGCTTTTGGAATTTTTAGTTTAGAATTTTCTTTCTATAGTAGAAATAGGTAGAGGAAGTCGGCCTTCTCTAGAGGTCTGTCTCACAGTGCAAGTCCCATAACTTGGAGATAGTCTCATATTGCCTCAAAATACTCGGTTGTGTACAACTCAAGGTAGGGTGCATTTTGAGCTCCAACAATAATATTATGTTTTTTATGGTTGTAGTTGTTAGGGTGACATGATTATTTAACTTGAATAAAATCTAACTATATTTCCTCCATATTTCATTTGAATTTTATTTGACATTATCTCGATTTCCCATTTCTAGCCGACTATAATTATTTACCTTCCATTTTTATATTTATTAAGAAAGTGTTTTTAGCAATCTTATCATTTTATTTTTTTGTCCCTAATGATGGGTCCAGATTTGTGACCCAAAACGTTGGAGTTCTCTAAATTCTTACGAAGTTCTCTAGATAAAATTACACTATGTCAAACTTTGGAAATCTCATAAAATCAATGCCATACAAGAGCATACAAAGGCTTTTGGACATACAAACATGAGACAATCCACGATGTTGAAAGACAAACAAGGTCTGTAGGCCTACAAATAAGAGCAAGAAATGAAAAACATGATAGGCAATGATGCCTCAAATATGGGACAACCCAAAATGACACAAGACAATCAAGGCATGTGTAGTCACTGAAATATGCACTTATTACTATTACATTATGACTCTAGTAGGTTGTTATATACATGATTTATATGTTTGGAAACTAGGCATTAGACACTCTTCTTTGGTCCATTTATTGGTTTGTTTAGCTCTAGTTACATCTTTTACCTAACATTTGCATCTTTTTGGTCAAGTCACAAGGATCCTTGTTCCTATCTCTTGTTCTGTTTCTATCTGATTATTGCAGGACAATACCACCCACACATGACAGTGGCTCCCAAATGCCAATGTCCTTCTGGGCACTCTTGTCATATTTTCTTGGTTTTATCCTTTGTCAATTTGCTTTTGCTTTGTGGGCCTCTTAGTTTCTCATTTTCACAACCTAGGTTGGTTTTTGGCATCACTATGTGCCAAAATTCAAATAAAGAACTCATAGATATACTATTCATTCAAGGGGAAATTGGGGATATCATTTCTATATCTACCATATACACAAGAGCAACACCATGGACTACATTTTGGGATGCATTATTCACTACATGGGGGGAGGTTTTTTCTGAATTCCATATCACACATTCTTGCATTAGGGAAAAGATAGTTGTAGCCCACTATTCTTTGTGTGACTAGGCACTAGGGAATCTATCTCGGGACATATTTTCAATCATCCACCCCCAAGAACTACATGGATTTTTGACTGCAGTTGCAACGCTCAAAACAAGATCACATCAGGTGAGACCGTTGGGTCATCTGTACCATCCTCATTTTAGCACATTAGACATAATTGGGGTTTTTTTTTATTAGTATTTTCTATTCTAATCATAATGTCTAACTCACAGATCATAAACAATCATTTATTATCACCGATAACCATATGAGCTGTACTGACTCGTGGTACCACCGTCTATTCTTTCCATGACTCAGTGAACTAACCCGATCTTATTCATGTAATCATAGATTTGTGTTTTCAAATCTGAACCACTTTACTCTTGTGGTTCTCTTCCCTAATCTGGGATTTCAGATGCTCTAATCCAATGAACCTATCTGAATATTTGGTTACCATTATTCATCTGCATCACGTCCCGTGATACTATAGGTGACATAGACAACGTAATCAGCCGCTTGCGATACTTTTGGCCAAAGATTTGCAACATACTATTCACGTAATACATCCTTCCACCCACCCCACTCTGATGTTTATGATCGTCTTAATCTGACTTATGCTGTAGTCCCCTTGTCCTTAGTTTTCACTCCGGAAGGGGTTATATCATACACATGTTCTAAAGGATGCCCTTGAAGGATAGGGTAATTGACAATACAAGATCAACCGGACCAACCGCTTTACCCCCGTGTGTCAAGGTACCTTGATCCCAAGGGCTGCCTCAAACATGTCTATGGTCCAGATCCAGTCCCCAAAGGGAAACCGTGAATCATTTCGGTGTTAATCTTAAACGATCAATTCAAAAGGGTGTTGCCCAAATGTCACACCCTCACCCTGTCATTGTTTGTATCCGTTAGAAGATCCTCATCTTCTCAAGGGTACAACCCGTAGTGGAACTGGTGTCAACATCCTATGATTACGCCTCAAAAGATGTACTTACCCCCAAGAATTCAATTAAGCTGAGTTACTTAAGAAATTAGGTTCAGTTTCACAAAACCCGAAGAAAGTTTCTAATAAGATTGAGATCCTCGTCAAGTCCAATCCGGTTCCTAATAACCTTATTTTCCTCATAATAGGGCATAGCCCTAATGTTCTCCCATAAGGTGAACTATAACTAAACCTGTAGGGTTGTGGTATCAACCCCCAAAGCTAAATCTACAACTTATTGTATAGACATATATTAAAGCCATCAATTAAATGCTTGACTAATCATGTTAGGGAGTAATAGAAAACTCTTCCTATTTTACAAACTACATATCAGGGCATAGTTAACCTCACTTCCCTAAAAATGTAGTGGTCTAATGTTCCAATCCTAGCCTTATTCATAATATATAAGAATGACTTTGTCAAACATGAGTATTCACGTCACATAAATTTACAAAGCTTAGCTTAGGGAATCCAATCTAGACCCCTGGCAGATAATAATAGAATGCCACTCATTCATTTAGACGCGAGAAGAGCAATTCAAACAAAACAGAACACAGAGCCATGTAGGTAACATCTCTCATTTCATCATTAAATCTCCACCTATACCATTTACAACATATGCACTACGGCTATTTAATACATAAACAACAAAAGATAGCTTTCTCTATAGTACAATTAGAGAGATCCGGTCGTAATTCATCATAAAAGCAGATTAAACAATCTGAGCATCATATCAGATCCTACATTCCTTTACCATTTACGATGACCCATCTTGTAAAAATGCTATCACGGGTCCTGTTCTGTGAACTAAGCATGATAAGACTAATTCTTAAAACAATTGCATTCCACCCATTGTGTCCATTAAAACCTATTTAATGAATCATTTTCTCAAATCATAAACATGAATCAAGCTGCTAACTTATCTTTCTACTCATTCTAATATGACTTTATAACATAACTCATATTATACTAACCATTTCAAATTAATCTTTTCGGATGATTCATCTTACATTAGAGAATAAAAGAACAAAAATGAATCGTAAAGACTAGCCATCTAAAACCAAGGGCAGTACATCGAATATAATTACTCCAGTCAAGTAACTAAATCTTACAATGCCTGGAACCAATAATTTGCATATAAACAATTCCGCAAGACAGATTATAGCCTTAAGCAAGTTCCAACTGATTGATCTTCCTTTATCCTTTAGTATCATTTCATAACATTGATAAGTATAAAAGGTTTAACTACAAATACTACTTTTATACAAGTAGCTAACAAATTACATCAAAACAGGTAATTTATATAGCTGAAAGATAAGGAAAGGAGGACTTAGCCAAGGTTCAGCACGTACCATCTCTCCCGTTCATTTAAAGCCTATTTCATCTCATGCACATGTTGAAGATTATATAGAAACGTCAGAGAAGGGATTACTATAACTTCCAGAAAAGAGAGAGAAAGAAAAGAGAGTATATGACTGCAAACTATAAATACTATCTCTTTACTGACGAAGGGTAGAGACATTCTTGATCGTACCTACCTGAATTAGGTCTGACAACTTCCATGAAGTAATATACATATACTCTAATCCTATCAGGAGAAGAAAGGAGGCAAGTAAAGCAATACGTACGCTTATAGACTAAGGTCAGATCAAATAGAATCAACCTTTTAGATTTGCCATTAAATCATGCCGCTCTACAACTATACATTTAGAATGCCAACAAGGTTCGCCTTTACATAAAATGAAAAAAAATGATCTAATTCTCATACCATCATTTGTGAAAAGAATAGGTCTACATTTCTTCTTTCTCGACCATTAGGTCTAAAGAGTTCGGAAATTTCCATATCTATGTATGATGAGTAGATAAACTACATTATTTCTATTATTGGATAGATAAGTCGTTAAATTCATTTCCAGGTATTTTTTAAACTAGAAAATGCCTGACAGAGTCACTAATCGGATTCCCAATGCATCTTCATCCGCCCTCAAAATCCAAAACTACCTATACCATAGTAATATGCATGCTTTAATTTGTACGGAATAACTAAAATCAAGTCTAGGGTTGAATTTCATCCAAATCCTACTACCGATAGGAAACCCGCATTGTGGTAACTTTAAATTAAACTTGACGACGTTAAAGCGTGGTTTTAACTTATATAAAAGATTCGACATTGTTAAAAGGTGTCGGGGGTTAGCAGTAGGTTTGACAAGTCTGTTTTCGGGTAGTATACATAGCCATAACTCAACACTCTTACTATGGCGGGCCTCGATTAACTTGTGAAAATTTCAAGAGATAGGGAATTATCCCATAGATTTTCTTTGTTTGTTCCTGTAAAATTTAAGAAATAAAAAAAAAAAAAAAAGTTAATCAAACCACGTTTATACCACCAAAAAATCTGTTATACTTAGGAAAATTCATTAAACTTCTTTACAATAAAGAACAGACTTCGACTTCCACACATATCGTTACTCGTGCGACTTGAAACCAGTCGAGTTTTAAAAATGGAATAACCGTTTTCACAACAAATTACTTATATATTTCCTGAAGCTTGTCAAGTAAATGTTAAGGCTCATACAAATAGCAACAATAAATAAAACAACCAACATTTGACACAACAGTTCATTCGTGTTATCTTCAAGCGATATCATCAAGTACGCAGTCCTTCATGGTGCTAGTTTGGAAATTTATATACCTACAGTCAGAAAAAGAGACATAAAACACTTCTACAGAAGTCGAAACCCAGAGTGTATTCACAAGCAAGGAGAGAAGATAACAGAAGTAGATTTCTTCAGGGTCTACATATAAACCAGGGATTCCCAAATCAACAAGAAAAGAAGAGAAACAATACATTACTACCACAGGCCAACGTACAAAAATCATCTGAACAGAGTTGTGCTAATGAAGCATTAAGGAAGAAGATTTTCAAAAGTTAGGGCCTTCCTGCATGATAGGGGTCACTAAAATTTGAAGACCTCTGAATGTGCTCACACCTCTCTTATTCTCAAGGAAACATTAAACAACAAAATATTGTGACCTTCCATGCTATATATTTCCCCGATAGCTCCGTAAGCTCGACCCTCTCACAGTTGGCCATGCAAACCGAGTAGCGGCTGGTCGAAGAACCAATGATCATATAGAGTGAAAAATGGAGATGCATGGAAAACAAACAACTCTAAACAAAATTCCACTACATGACTTCCCAAGCAAATCGGTGCTCAAGGACCACGGCTTCAATTAATTGCATTTACTTCATTTTCTAGCCTATTTTCCATGCCACTGCCTGTCAAGTACGGTGATAGCCCACAACACATAAACAACATTCCACTCCTTAGAGATACTGCAATGAAGACTATATTGGCAGTTTGTCTCTCTGCCAAACGAGATTGCATTCCATGTCCTTCAAAACTTATACCCTCTTCAATGCCCTGGAAAATACCGCCCATGACTCATGACCATCCTTAGTCCCCCTCCTAGCATTAGTTAGGTAGGTTAGAGACTTAGTTAAGATCATAGGGCTAAGAATTAGGTCTCAGTCCATTAGCGCTAGGTATCGTTCAACCCTTGAGTATTAAGTCATCGTTTAGGGCTAGGTTCGATTAGCAATTCTTTTAACCATTAGGTTATAGTTTAGGTTAAGACTATTAAAACCTTAATGAATAGTAGTCTAGGTCCCCAAAATAGGACCAATCAGTGGTAGAGTCCATCCAGGCTTATAAACCATCTGGAACGGATTCCATTTGGCATCAATAAATTAAGCTTTAGGTATAAACATAAGTATCTTTACTTGCCTAAGGTCCAAGCCTTCATGATGTTTACGATATCTGGAAACCCCAAATTCCATTATGCCTGATCAGCCAAGTTAACCTCCGGGTTGATCATTCAAAGCTCCGTCAACTTTGAACTTTCGTTAAAGTCCATAAAATTTGTTCTCTGAATAAACTTAAAACATTCCTTGGATCAATGTAACTGTATCCAAGGCTGATGAGTCAACGGGATAAATCCACACCTTCCTCCGCAATAGTTGACCTCAAGTGAAGGAATGAATAAATGAAGCATCCCAATCATATTCTGGTTCATCAAAGGATCTTCAAGAGCAAAGAGGCTATAATACATATCAAGCATGACTTCCCAAACCCAAGAACATGTCCTCTATAGACGAAATCATTTCCTCAATACTTGAGCCTCGAGGAAGTAACAACAGTTCAGGGTGGTACACAAATCTGACTCTCTCATATGCTTTTTGATCCGTCTAATGTGCATTTGAGGTCATGTTCGGGATCGAGGTTTGTTTGCAGTTACATGTTGACAGGGAAAAGTGTAGTGAACCTTCACCTGACCTCACAGTGAGTAAAGGTGAAAAGAAGTGACACAAAAATAATTAGGAACCTGCGTTTTCATGAGAATTAGACCCAAACAAACGTTAATGCCCATGCACTCATGTTCTCTCCCAAGTGCTCCTGTCTGCTAAGATGTCACCATGTCAGTTTTAGACTTGCGTTACAAACCCAAACATGACTGTTTATAGCATTCACAACCTAGAAATAAGGTTAGACCGGAAGTGGACTAGCTGAGTGATTCGAGAGGAAACCCATATTCACTCTTGCTTGGTACTTATTTAGCTAGATCTTGTATGTTAAGTTATTT